>CM036538.1:8639984-8962484 GCA_020745685.1 Tautogolabrus adspersus | reverse complement strand
AGCGACAATAAAAACAGTGAACATTGATTCAACAATGCAACATACAGGTATCAGAAATTCTCTGATGTTCAGTTAGCTGCAGGGTGTTGTTATTGTATAGAAATATAAAATCGTTAACTAGTAGACTAATCAAGGCTGATGTAACAAAAATTTAAAACATAGGATTTAGACAATGAACCATATTTTAATGTTGCTTCAACAATCTACATTTTAAAAACATTTCTAATAAGAAAGAGTAGGTTGTCTTCAATTTTTCAATTCATTCCCTGTCCATACATGCCTGCAAACCTAAAACGATAGCAGGTAATAGTCTGGAGAAAACATCCAAGGAACAGGAAGTCAATAATGCCAGTAGCCCCCTCAGGGTTCACATTACTATTGTTGTGAGCCAGGTTAATGTACTTCAAACAAGGTTTATTATGAACTGCAGTGTACAAGTAAAGTGAAGAGGGTAGTGGTCATGGGCTGAGAACAAAGCACTTCTCTAAACCTTTTCTTTGGTTTTTAAGTTGGTGTGGTATCTGCCCTAACTTAAATCTGAGAAACACTAAGGAGGGAATGCACTAAGATCGATTGCAGTTGCTAATAGCACCAACATTTGCCAAACATTTGCTCCAGCTGTCTGATCCATTTTAAGCTCTTATTCAAAAAAACATATTGCATCAATGATATTCAAGCACAAACATGCCCATGTTTTGGGGCTGATTGTGGAAAGAAGCTATCTGCACTTCATAGCAGAAGTGCAGGGTAGCTGTTCTCTCATGCTTTCAAAGCACATTCCATTAACATGACGAGAAATAGTAGGCAAGGGGAAACTTTCCCCAGTTTTTATTTTCCAGATTTAAGCCCCCATTGTATCAAAATAAGTAATGTCAGAGTGATATTTACAAACTGTATTTAAAGATAATTCATTTTTACAAAAGGTGGAATTTTTTGTCCTGAGCACTAGAAAGTTTGTGAATGACATCCCTTATAAATACTGTGGCACATTTAACACCTAGTCTCAGCAGACCGTGACATTTTCACTCTAACTGTGCATGGCAGTAAATGCCGTCTTGTGTGAATTAGACTTTTTCCTCAATGAGGCTGTTTGTTTCAAATTGAGCTATTTTTCACAAATTGCTCATTTCAAGACATGCAAACAGCAACTACACACAACGATGTTATTTTTTCTGAAGCTTAGTTAGAGGAGCATTAACATCTGTTTTAGAAGTTGTCTTCTTGACTCATTTGTACCAGTTTACCCTGCGCAATCAGGCTCATGATCTTAAAACAGTAGATTAAAGAGGAATTGCTGCTGAAACAACAAGTTGGCGAAGCCGGCAAACTGTGTGGGTTCTTTATATTTCACAGAATCATTTTGTAAACTTGCCTGGACGTGTTGCAGCCAAGTGTTTGTTTCTTAAATAACTGAAAGAGATTGAACAATATTTAGAAAAAGACAATGTTGAAAAAATGTCTTTCACAAAAGCAAAAATGAATAAACTTTGTCAAATGTGTTCAAACTCATCAAGTGAAGATAAGTATATTGATTAGTTGTACTGTACCGTATGTGTAAGTTTATATTGAAGATAATTTAAAGAACATAGAAAAAGGAAAACCGTTACATTTTTCCCTTTACACTACTTCTGCACTGCTTCACATAAAAGATTATTAATATGACTGCTCTTTTTCATTTCTTAATTTGGATCCAGATTTTTTTTGGGTCTCCTGTTTGTTGTAAATCTGAACACTTATATAATGTCTCAGAAACCAACTCCTACTGTCCTAAACCTTCTAAACAAGTTTGTGGGAAATTATCCAACTAAGATTCAAGCATCATTTTATGTGTAGATAAACTGTATTTTAAAGTTCAACAAATGTGTTGACAACAGTGAATAATGACCTCATTGTCTTGAATGAAGCTTTGGTTCTAAAAAGAAAAAGGTCCATCTTTAAGAAATAATGCTGTCAGTTCCCCCATCAAAGCTTCATGAGAGATCATGAACAATGTACATGATTAACATAGTTTCTGACAGGATCCTATTGAAAGTTTGTTGTTATTGATGTATACTTTGGATTATTCGAAAATGGCTATAATTTCATTGATAAGTAAATATTGTATATTTTTGGGACCCTGATTTTTAAGCCTCTTATCCAATCAAAGAGAACATTCTACTGAGTGTGAATCAAGTGAATTAAAGCCGGATAAATATTGAATTAAATAAATATATGGTTGCTCTAAATTTTCACCTTGATTTAAACAGATATTTCTTGTGTTAATGATATTCTCCCTCTACTTTAACCATCGTTAAACTCTGCTCCAGCTTTCCACTGCAGCCCACATTGGGTCCACTGGAGGCACCTTTCCTATTCAAAAGGTCTAGGGTCCAGAAGGGGGGTTTTAGGCTATGCTCTTATACTGAGGGGACTGGAGCCCATCAATATTGCAACGGAATGAAGTGGGCTGGTGGTGAATTACAAGGGTACTGAGGCCTAATCAACCGTCACTGTGCTCCATAAGAGAAGGGTTACAGGGATATAGATTTAAGGATACACATTGTCAAAGCTTTTTAATAAATAATGAGGGAACATATGACTTATTGCACACCTTAAGAAATGTATCAGTAAAAAAGGAGATATATACACCTTATAATGTTGTATGCAAGCCTGATTAGTTTGAATGCAAAACAGTAACCTACCAGCTCCTGGTCATTGATTGTTGTACACAACAGCAGAAAAGAGTAAGCTTCAGGTCAAAGAGATGGAGACATTACCTTTATTTCAATTATAAAGTAAAAACAATATGACTGACTTTGAACACAGTGGGATGCCAAAGCCCTGCATGTTTTTTGTTCATTATGCTGTGGTAACTCAGGGATGGCCTACAGTGCTGTAATAAAAGACCAATGAAGCTGCACATCCTGTATTGATTTGTTTGCTGAATATCAGAGTGATTTTTCAGATGTATTTATAATGGCCTTATTAAAGCCCCCTTTGATCTCAAGACTATAACAATAACAGAATCGTATGTGTTGTTTGCAACCAACATCCACTGTGGTAAAAATGTCAATATTAACTTCATTTTTGACTTTTCTTTTCCAGTGTCAACCTTTCCTCCTTTTAATCATTTAAAGTTAATTTAAGGGGGGGTTAGGGTTGGCTGTCCATCTAATATTAAGACTGTTTTTGTATATGAAATATTCTATTTTAAATGCAAACAGCTTCAATTATTTAAAGTAATATGCATATTTATATTTGAGAAGCTGTCAGCTGTTGACATTTGAGAAAGACAAAGGATGTTGTACTTGTTCCTGTACTTAGCACTTTCTTGATGAAGAAGTTATTTGGAGGTGACTCCTATCTGCAATAAGAGTTATTGAAGTGGCGGAACACAAAGAAAAAAGATCTGATGAATTGGTGATTACTTTAAGAGGGTTTTTATGTAAGAATCAACTCTGTCTGTTCTCTTTCTAAAATTATGTTCAATTTAAGTCAATAGGAAAGACAATATTGACTGAAACTCAAGGTTCTCATACTTTCATGGAAAAATGGGTAAGAGCAGAGGAGATGAGATAATATGGAAAAATGATTGTAACATTTGGCAACCTGAGCAGATTCAGTTTAGGATGTACAACATAATCTTCATGAATCATGTTATTATGTGTTTGTGTGTGTGTGTGTGTGTGTGTGTGTGTGTGTGTGTGTGTGTGTGTGTGTGTGTGTGTGTGTGCGTGTGTGTGTGTGTGTGTGTGTGTGTGTGTGTAAGTAGTTTGACTTTATACAAGCTTACCTTAAAGCAGCTTTAATTAGTTCTATTAAGTAAGCAATGTTTCAAATTTGGAAATAATGTGACAGTCTGAAAGAGTTTTCAGTATAGAACCTACAGAGAAACATCGTTCAAAACTGCAGCTTCCCTTCTGTTTATAGGACTTTAGGTTCACCAGAGAAAGCTCTCCAAAGTTATTGTATACTGTATGCTCAGAACCAAACTGGAGACAACATAGTAAGAAACTGGCTAATGAACCTGGTGGAACAATGTACAGCTACAGAGCCAGCTCTAGAGTTGGTAAAGTCCAAAGCTAGTTCTAAATGAGAATGAATATTTAATTATCTGGGTGTGAAGAAACACAAGCATCATGTCCAAATAAAATCATAGTGTTGCTAAACTAATGGATGCATAAATAAGCAGCTGTATGCAAACAATTCTATCACATCAAATTAAATTGCCAGTTAAATCACATCAAATACTGACGGGCGGCTGTGGCTCAGTTGGTAGAGTCGTCATCTTTCAACCGGAAGGTCGAGGGTTCGATCTCCGAGCTCCTGCAGCAACATGTCCAATGTGTCCTTGGGCAAGACACTTAACCCCAAATTGCTCCCGCTGCTTCGTCGGCGTTGATGAAAGCAAGTGAATGGGATTAGATACTTCTGATGATCTCACTACATTGCAACCACTGCCATCAGAGTGTGAATGTGGGTGAATGTGTATGTGTGACCTGCGCTTTGAGTAGTCAGAATACTAGAAAAGCGCTATATAAGCTGAAGTCCATTTACAATTTACCATGATGAAGCTGAGCCACTACCCCACTACCTAACAGAACAAGTCTGACATTTTCACAAAATAAGAACGATTTGAAGGGCAAGCAGACCGATTCTTATCAAGGAAATCTTTATGCTTCATGGAAGGAAATGTACTTGTTTGTGAGTCAAATCCAATATTTAGAAAGGTAAAAAAATACAGTAAAAATACAGTATATATACTGTATTTTTACTGTAGTTTTGGCTCTCCGGTAGTGCAGTGGTTTGGGCTGTCACATAAGAGAAACAAGGTTCCTGTTTACAGTACCCGGTCAGACAGGGGCCGTGCGGTTACATGTTTCACCTGTACTTGTCTGGGTGCACTCCGGGTACTCTTCCCACAGTTCAAAAACATGATTAGTGACTCTAACTTGCCTGTAGTTGTGAGTGTGATTGATTGTTCATCTCTATGTCTATATGCCTGTATGTCTCTAGATGTCTCTTGCACAATGATACCTGGATATCACCTAAGGTTTTTTTTTCTGGTTTAAAGTGACATTGGAGTAGGACTTTAATGTTGAGGGGCTATGACATGATACACTGATACACTGCTTAACAGGAGTGACAGCAGGATCACTTAGCAGATAATGAAAGCTGACATATGAATTGAATCAGTATGCATGGATTTATTATGTAGCTGACACAAAGCAATTTTTTGGCCTTACAAACAACTTCAGAGTGACATTGCTAGCTTATATATATGGTAAACTGTTTTCTTAGGTTGCAACAAAATGTGAAGCAATGAAAACATGAAGTATGCACAGTTAGAACATTATTATACAGTATGTCCTGCAATCTGGATTTTAGTATTTTTGTGGATTTTCAGTATCAATAAATATAAAACTTCTCAGCTGAAACAAATACAAACTGCTGTTTGGCGACACCTCCGCCACACTGAGTCCTCCGCTCTCCTATAGCGACACACCACCAGCTCCTCTCCCCTCGCGTTTGCACGAAGGAATTATCAAATTGGAACGCACCATAATTAAGCGCAAGCGGTGGACAAATTTGTCCTTGTCTCGAGCTGCATTGTTATGTTAGCAGGCTAATGGTAGCGGTCTTTAGTTTGCTCGTAGCTTCACATTGCATGTAAATTTACACGAAATGACCATGATCTAAAAGCGCTTACGTGACATTCAAATAAGCAGTGAGTACAGTATATTATTCTTCTATTCTGGTCTGCCTTCAAGCCCATACCCTCTACAAGAATCAAGTTTGCCTCATATGCAAAGGAAGTGTAAATCAAATTTGCAGTTCACTTTGAGGCCTAAAAAAGGTTTCTTCAAACAGTGACTTTTTGATTCTTCAAGCTACCATCCAATCAAAGTCAGCTCAGGGTGCCATATGACATCTAGACATGTAATATCATACCGTTGCTCCCAAATGATGCCTTACTTCCTAATTTTGCTTAGAAATTATAGCCATTATGATGTAATGGGAAAAAAATGAACAAGGGGCTTCACAAATTAACCTCTAAACGCCAAATGGTTTGCATTCATCTCTTTCACCATGACTCACCGGCTGACTCAATACAGAGACTTTTAGTGCTTTCACACACAAAAAACTCCTGAAAAACTCCTGATATTTTCAGGTGGTTCTGTATGTGTGAACTCAAACAGCCAAATTTTTCACTTTGACTTTACCCGTATTTTCTCCTGCCAGCCTCCAATTTTTTTTCCTTAGAGGGTTAGGGTTAGTCTGAGTAAGCTGGTGTGAGAACGCATCAGGAGAATTATCTTCAAGTGAGTTTGGAGGTTGTGGTGACGTTTCCATCCTGTGATGGGTTCACTGTGCATATAGACTGTATGCACGAGACCGCTGTGATCTCTGTGCACGTAACTGCTGCATTATGTTTTCTGTTCTCCAGTATGTTCTTCACCGCCCTTTTGTTGATATTGTGATTCTGTACTACACGTAGCATTAACATAAAGGCAGATATTTTCATTATAGTGTTGTATGCAAGCAAGGTTTTAAAAAATGAAGCAGATGCTGAGGTGCAAAATCCTGCAGTTGGTTGTGTGTCCGCTTGAGGCTCCAGGAGCCCTGGAAGTCACATACACACGCATTTAAAAAAGACAGTTTTTACAACAGAAATAAACATGTTTAGAGCCTTGTTCAAAAAACGAAATAGGTCTGATTAGCTTATGTCTCAATCGACACACACTGTTTGGGGGGGGAATTTCTTTGATAACTCATCCATTTCAATTTAATGATGGATACACCTTATTCACAAGAAGGCATGTAGCTGACCTGATTGACAGGTGGATGCAATGTAATTGTTTGTCAAACCCAACTCCGCTCCAGCTCTTAGCCTGTTGTTAGATTGACTAAAAGTTAGGGTGAGACAGAATTTCCAGCATGGCGATAGCCATCGATGGGCTTTTAAAGCCGATGCAGTATCAGATGGGTCACGTCACTCAGGCTTTGTCCATTCATATTTACAGCCTATGGTCATTTAGCGTACTATGGAGACCCTCCCATCTAACAGGGATAGTCTCCCGCTGTGAGCTGCTGTGAACAGCCAGGTCAGCCCCTCCTAAAATGTTTTTACTTGGATCACAGGGAGTTTAACATTTGTGATTAGAAGCTGTGTGTGGGAGTGAGCTTTAAGGAGAACACCACAATTTGTTCCTTTATTATGCTCAAAGATATCACTGGAAAAACACAAAGGAATAAATACCTCACATCAAGATCAACAACAGACTAATAATAACCCAATGTTCCACTTGCTTCACCTTTTCCACAACAATTTGTTTTATGTCAGCAGATGTTTCAGAATTAGCTGAAGTGTTGAAGATGATTTTCCCCTCTTACATTCCAGGAACACAAACCAAGTAAGTAGGAAGTTACAACAACATCAAAACATGATGAGTACACATACAGTAGACTATGAGTGCTGGACATTAAAATGCCACCTCAAAGAATCTGTCATAATTCATTTGTTGTATAAGCCAAAATGAGACATTATAAGCATGTCTGTGGCTCTTGGCATCGTGAGTGTATACAGAACAGTGAGCTATTAGAGGATGCACTTCAAGCATGTGACATTTAGCAGCACAGGGTAAATTTATACCAGACAGAATATTCATGCCTATCCCTCTGGTCCCACCAAAGGCATTTTAGTCTAAGATAGTAGATCCCTGTATTTACTTTCAACAGGATTTGAAGAGGACAGCTATAATCACTGATTGAAATGTAAATGTAGGCCTGCTAAATGAAGTAAAAGGGGCAGCAAGCATGCAGAGTGGAGATATGAATTACAGTCTGTCCGACAATTTTTTCTTGTCGGACATTATGTAAATGGAGGTATAAGTGACTAGTAGTATTTGAAACAAAAATCGATGCAGTAGGCGATAAGTGAGAGTGGTTAACAGAGTGGTTCTGGATATCCAGAGATATTTTATATTCAGGGATGATAATTTGATCATGCAAAGTGTATTCATTACATAAGGGCCCCTGCATAATGATAGACGACTGCATTCCATAGAGCTAATATTGACCGTAGTTGATGATATAAAACATAATAATATTTTATTATTGTGGGAAGTTTTCTGATAATTCAAAAGCAGAACTTAAATTTACTGTCATTAAAAAATGCTATTATATTAATGGTTTTACTCTGTATTTATTTACCCTTTTGGTTTTTGTTTGTTTTTGTTTTTTTTATAAAGCAGATTTCTTTTCTGGATTTTTGGTTTTCTTTTTTTAATTTATGGAGTAGCCTTGACAGGAGGGAGTTAAGGGGGAATTAATCAGGGTGGACTGGCCCCGTCTGCACCCATCCCAGTTTTCCCTCTGTAAACAATATGGGTGTGTATTAGTTTGGAAACAATGTGTTTATTTGAAAAGCCTACTTCCTGTATGGACTCAGCAAGTCTCCCATTAATTATATTTGCAGTGGCTCCAGTTCTGAGAATCATTGTTTAGAGGGGTTTAAGAAACAAAACATGCGAGGCAAAAAGGAACACTTTGCATCAGTGCTAGTTTCCTGTTTGATAGGATGACAGCAATAATAGAATTGGTGGTAACTTTTTGTGTTTTTTAATCATCTGGAGAAATCTAACAGTAGGTTCACAGGAAAGGCACTTCAATGTTTTTGTTGAGTCTGCTTTGGCATAAGTTTGTTGCTGTGTGCACTTAGTATAGAGACGTGAGTTTTATGAAAAAACAAGGTCAAACAGTTTTTAAGCTTAGTCTACCATACTGCCATAAGCTGTCTACAGAATCTGCCTGCAGGGCCTAAGATTCATCTGAGGGCTTTGGAGCCAGGAGCAAAGCCCACCATGCCTTAAGCCACATCCTGTCCAAAAGGAAAAGACTTGCACTTTCTCCTAAGGAGAAACACATGCATTAATGTGATATCAGTTACCCATAAAGAAGTCCTGCAGCAGCACTCACACCTTACAGCCTCATTCAGCACATCCTGCAGTACACACGCTTTTTTTTTTTTAAACTTTAGTTAATCTGATTGCTCCTGTGGAAAGTTTTTAGGCCTTCGGAGCAGAGAACAAACAAAAATCCTTATGTCATTATATCAAGGCAAATTTGCTCTACCGAGAGTCCCAAGTGAAGTTTATGAGTCGAATTCTGAGTCTGACAGATATGGTGGGGGAGGGGGGGATGAAAAGGCATTAAGAATAAGCAGTGCAACCTTAGCCCATCCAGACACATGCTCAGAGGCCAGAGAGTAACAGGTAAACTCATGGGAGGGTGGTTAAGCCCTAGTTAGGCATGTAAATCCCACCCTTTACAGGCAATGCGCTCTAGTAGATCCCTGTCAATTTCCCGCAGCTGTGCTCGGGCGGATTTACATGAATACACTCTATCACTTGCGCTTAACCCCCTGTGTTATACATTTACTCACTTTAGGGTGGGTTTAAAAATTGCTTATTTTTCTTTATTTTTGTCTTCTGTAGAAAGAAAATGGTTTTATTTACTGCATACCCAGCAAGGCTTCTGTTGTAAATTGACTCCTCAGTTTTGTCCACGGGCCAGTCACAAGAAGGTTAGCTGCCTGTTTCCTGATAAGCTGGCAGAACCTATCAAACCCCACAAGAAGATAGTGCTCTGTATTTCTGTCATGCTTTATCATCAGCTGGTGTGAAACTAAACCGGTGTTAAGCGAGAGTAGAGGGACCATTTCCCTGGATTACAGGCGTCAACTTTAATTTCAAAGACCAATGATGTATCCAGGGAAGGTGCAGGCTTCACTTGCCACTGATTGGCAGCAGGCTTCTGATAAGCACCCAGTAGCGTTGTTTGTATTCACTGTGGGGGCTTATTGATCTCAGAGCCGCTGGTTCATTTCATAAAATACAAGGCAAATGGTGTTAGTGCAGCAGTATGACGCCCTATTCACCAGACTCACAGCATGGTGAGCAGGAAACACACTGCAGGAAGACAGGGAATTTTTCATCAGTAATTAAGGAAGTAGGTGACAGTTCAAGCTTTTTGCTTATAGAATACAGAGCAAGAAGCATACACGGAAAGAAAGTTTTCTTTACAACAATGCCAAGTGAAGTTACAAAAAAAGTTCTATTGAAATTTTTTTTCCAACTCAACACAACACACCCTGACTGGTCCAACTATATCTGAATTGAAAGCAGAAATAACATTTGGAGTAACGTTCCTCTGAGAGTAGATTTCTTAACAGCGTATTGAGAACTAATTCATTTTAAAATTTCTACCCTTTTTTTCTCAAAAACCAAATTTATGAATAGTATTTTATCAGCATGAGGACCCTCTTATTTTATCACCAGTGGGTAATATTATTATAAACCATTTCAAATGATATGTCACATGGGAACAAATATCATTTACAAACCACTAATGACTTGCAAACACTCTTCTAGCCTCCAGTGCAGAATGACGCCTTCTCACAGTGTGTGCTCTGCTTGCCTCTCTACGGGAAGGTACAGACGGGCACTGCATGACTACTAAATCTAAAATGTACAGGAAAACCTTTATCTTTTAGCTGCAACCATAAAATGGCAATAACACATTAATTCTTAAAAAATCAGCCCATTTGAACCTGTCATTACCACGGACATCTAATGGTTTTAAGGTGTGTTTGTTGCAAAAATTCAAATGAGTCACTAAAATATGTACATATTCTCTGCAGAGATGGATTAGGTTTGGGATATTAATAATTAAGAAGGCATTATTACACTTTGCATCTTCTGGGTGGATCAAACTCACCTCACTGCTGGACTGCTAATAATGAGCTATCAATAAAACATTGTCATAATGCCAGGAAGACACGTGTGTAGATGCACAGTCTAATTTTACACAGGTGGACTTGGTCATTAGTTCACTACAGCGTAAATGCTTCACTATGCAAAACACAGAGGAGGTCACACAGTTGGCCTGATGTAGCCTGACAGCCAGTGCATCAAGCAGCTTCTTCATTAATGTTAATTATCTTGAAATTGTGAATAACCAAATCAGTGCACCTATATGCAAATATTTAAAGCATTTTACTTTTTAATGGAAAAGGTATTCTATGTTTCTGGCACAATCATTTGCATAGTTTTAGCCTCTCTTGTGTTGCCGCGGACTGCCCTGCATGAAACCTAATTAGTCATATCTTCTTCGATTGATAAATGACATCAAATGAATAGATAAAAGTACACAGACCTGCTGAGAAAAAAATACTAAAACTCCATGAAAAGTTTCCTTCTTCAGGAATCATGCAAGCTGTTGGACTGTCTCAGCCTTCCGAATAATACAGAGCTGTAATGAGAAACTAAGAAAAGCACGGACCAGAGGGAGAGAGCTGTCTTTATTGCCACCCAGACATAATAACTTAATGCAAATTGTAACTAGTTAAGCACAGCAAAATAATATGATACCATCGTCTGCGGCAGATTGATATTATAATGTTATCATTTGCAAATAATCACATTTCCTCCCAGATACAATTACATTATTTGTTATGGTTGTATCATACACCAATAAAAGCAAACATCATATTAGGATTCATGGCACTTTTCGCATTGTGTTATCAATATGTGGAAATAATTGTCTGCTGAGAGGTTAAATTACATTATTGTGTATCTTTTTCATGCCTAATAAATAATGATGGATGGCTCTTATTTTCATCACCACCTGCAACCATTTTGTCTTCTTCTCCCTGCAAGTTAAAAATGAGAGAATAAATAAAGAAATAAAAGAGAGTTAGGAACCTCAAGCAATACAAACCCGGAGGTTCTTAACTGTGAAGTTTCAATGTCTGATAAAGGCGGGGAAACCGCAAATACAAGCCAGATAGACACCCTTAAGGTCAACATGCCAGTGTTTATTCATTGATACATCTTCTGGCAAGCAAACATAATAGATAAGGAATAACTGATTGACGAGGAATAGGCCTAGCATGGGATTTGCATGTATTTCCTGAATAAGACATGTTGTCCAATTAAACTGCTGCACATTTCCAGCACTGTAAGCCTAGACATGCTACACAAGCAAATATTAAGGCTTCCATATTTAGTATTGGGACACCTCAGAGAAAAAGGATTTCTCTAAGGTGTTAAGATCGATGTCTAATCATTTCACCATCCCTTTATTTAGTGTCAATAAGATCATTTTAGTTTTACGGTATCATTTGATAAAAAAGGGTTATAGGAGCCACTATATGAAATCCAAATCTAGTTATTTGAACACGTTCTCGCAAAAAAAGGCAACTTGGTTTGTGACCCATGCTTTAAAAAAAGTCAGCCTAAGTATAGTGTGTTTTGCTTGTGAGCAAAATGTGATCAAAAATTCAAGGATATATGCAATATCTGGTTAAACTTTCAAAATTAAGTAGCTATAACTGAAAGGAAACTTCCTGTCAAATTGTCAAAATAAAGCTTTCTGTCTTTATTGATTCTTTTTCTGGAAACATCACACTTTCCAATAACTAAAGTGTACAGTTACTCTGAAAATGTGCATTCCAGTGTTAATCTTAAACTGGTTGAAAATAAAATACAAAACAAAAACAAGTACACCCAACATGTTTACCAAAGTATGGCCTGGTTCACTTGCAAATACCAAGGAGCAGGGGGCATTCATTTTCAACAATGAAGTTGAACACAGAGAGAACAATTATTAATAATCAGAGTGACAAAAAAACAAGATCATACATGCTTAAATAATAGATGGATATGATTATGAATATTAAATGTAGCACATTGTACATCAATGAAAGTTGATCTTAACATAAAGTGTTACTCCTGATGGAGTAAGTGTAAATCCCTCACATAATAAAATAGAAAAAAAAACAATAGTTTGAGTAATAATATTTGAATGCATAAAATCAAAATGATAAACACTGCCCAAGTACAGTACAAGTAGTGCAGTTGTTTTCTCGTCCTGTCAAATGTCTGATGGAGCTGTTTTTGACAAGCAGCAGCAACCAGTAACTTTAAACTTGTTTCTTTAAATCGCTTTAATTGGAATCATTCCATTTGCACTATAAAGATAACAGAATGTATTAGCCACCACTCACCACACAGCTTCATGTTTTTTCTTTTTCCTCCAGTGCCTCAATCTTACATGTCAATACCTGAAACTCTTGTTGCATGTAATGCATTTGTTGTCGCACTATTATGCAGCGATAAAACAAGGTAAGGACATTAAAGTCCTCCCACCAGTTAATTGGCATCACAGAGAGCAATGCTGTTATAACTTCATAATGTCTTAAGTCATGCCTTGTGCACAGCTAGACGTACAGGGTTCTAAAAAATTTACATTTTAATGAAATATTTGAATAAGTACTTGAAATTCACTCTGCCAGGTCTCCCGTTCTAAAACCAACATTTCATGTTTGTGTTTTGAATGACAGCTTCAGAAAAATTAACATGCCAGTCATAAAGATTAGAAGGGAATCAGAGTAAAGGCACATTCTTTCTCAATCAAGGTTCACAGCAGGTAAACACATGTTTTAATGATAGATTTCTTTTTAAAGAATGGAGGAAACAGGTTTAGATTTACATGGGAAGGGAAACAAACCATGTAGTTATAAAAGCAGCCAACAAGTGAATAGAAATGTGGACTGTTGGTAGTGAGCTATCTACAGTTTACAAAAATGCAATTTAAATTCTGACATGAGTGGTGCTAAAGTAATGAAAAAAGAGCTGTGGAAATTCGTTTGGGATTATTTGTTAAAGTATTGTTTTGAATTTCAAGAATAAATTTACAACTTGATATCAAATCTTATAAAATCCTAAATCCTATAATGGCCCCTATATAATAGAAAGCAACACAAAGCAGGTTAATATTAAAATAAAACTTAGAATGGCAGAAATTTTGGGTTTTGTGTTACCATAATAACATCAGCAAGTGTATCCTAAGCCAACAGTAAATTCACATTGTAGCAACTTAAGTGTATTGCTAGTTGTCTCAACCTGTAAGTGGATCAAACAGCTCCCCCCAACTCAAACCTTAATCTGAAGAGTGGGTCATCTGAGCATCTCAGTTTTTTTGACTTGTTAAGCATAATTAACATTGGCTTCTCACATGAGGCTTGCTAACTGATGTGATAAGTACCTTTGTACTTCCTGTGGTTTCCTCTTTAATTGCTTGGACTCTCTTTCCGATCCATCTGTGCTTATTAACAAAGGAGAAAGTAGGCCCAGCTGCAAGTACTGTAACTGATTGTTGTGTTGGAGCTGGTGCTGGTAGTGAAGCAAGCCTTGAGATATTGTTTTGTGTGTGTGTGTGTGTGTGTGTGTGTGTGTGTGTGTGTGTGTGTGTGTGTGTGTGTGTGTGTGTGTGTGTGTGTGTGTGTGTGTGTGTGTGTGCGTGCGTGTGCGTGTAGGTGTGTTTGTGTAGGTGTGTGTAGGTGTGTTTGTGTAGGTGTGTGTGCGTGCGTGTGTGTGTTTGTGTGTGTGTGTGTGTGTGTGTGTGTGTGTGTGTGTGTGTGTGTGTGTGTGTGTGTGTGTCTGTGTGGGTGTTACTGTGTGTGTAGGGGTGGGGGGCAGCGAGGCATGCCTTTTGAACAGCAGGTGGTAATTGAAACAAAACAAGAGCTGATTAGGGAAGCGTCTGGCAACTCATGATCCAAACAGCGAGCCGCCGAGGAGTCCCAAACACAAGAGCCCTGGAATAAAGTGGTCATCATCTAATTAACAGAACACGTTTTAATTACCGAGTAAACCAAGCAGTGCAGTGTGTCAATTTATCTGATGTGGTAAGTGCCAGTTTACAATATCAGAAACAGACAAATAATTGTAATCTAATTACAAGCAGGTCTGTTGCACACCAGAGCCCGAAGCGCATCTTAATAAACCAATTTTTAACATCAAATCATGAATAACAAACACTACAGGACTGCTAATTGCCTCACTGCAATGTTGGGAGTTTGCCAGCTCTGACGGAAGCTCTTATGTGAATGGATGGATTTAATTAGAAAAAAGTGAACAGCACATGTCTACATTTGTTTTTGCTATCTAAGAGAATTTAAACACAACAAGCGTTGTGAACTGTGATAGTGGCTCAGTTGGGCAGCTGTGGCTCAGTTGGTAGAGTCGTCGTCTCTCAACAGGAAGGTTGAGGGTTCGATCCCCAGCTCCTGCAGCAACATGGCCAATGTGTCCTTGGTCAAGACTATTAACCCAAATTGCTCCCGCTGCTTCGGCGGCGTATGAATGCTTATGAATGGGATTAGATACTTCTGATGGTCTCACTACATAGCAACAACTGCCATCAGTGTGTGAATGGGTAGGTGTGACATGCGATGTCAGAAGACTAGAAAAGCACTATACAAGCTCAAGTCCAGTTATAGGGTCAGCTCAACAAGTACACCTTTTAACTTAACCTCAAGTGCTACTGACGCTTGTAGATAGATTTTGTTTTGATATCTGAGAATTCGGATTATACATCGACTCAATGTTGAAACAGGTTGGTTTATGGTCCTCCTGTTATTAATAGTTGACCTGGTGTTGCAACACATAACAGGTTAATCTCATTTATGCAAGCAAGACAATGGATAAAAAGTAATGCAACAGTACTGAAGAATTTCACCTGCAAACAGCTTAAGTTGAGGGATTTCATTGAGAGACAAAAAAAACAACAAATTGTATTCGTGACAGTAGACACTGCTTTAAATGTTTGTTTTTTTGTTATAAATAATCGTGTTTTCGCACAGATCAGCAGCACACAGATCTATATTATCACCACAGTTTTGGGCTGAGCGACATGTTTCCCCGATTCAGTATATGAGCACATTTTAAAATTTGGTGACAATCTCTACTTCTACTTTCATCCTGGCAGATATTCTTGTTTTATAAGTCCAAAGTGACGCCTCCACATTCCAAATACTTACAGGTTGTGTTTATTTTCTTCTTTTCACAAAAGCTCCCATTGGTTAGCTCTGAAAGACAAAATGTAACTAATCTATGACACATAGTTATGGTACAGTTTTTAACATTAAAATTAGATTATTTCTTATCCTCATTTGTTTTATTGTATTATTCTTTTTTTGTTGAAAAGTGATATCATAGGGTCACTGTCATCTTGGATTTGTTCACCAATACAAATTAGGTGGTGTTAAGAAAAAGTTGGGAATTCTTGATTTTGTTAATTATTTTTCAGTGTAATGTTGATGAACAATTCCATTATATTAATGCTAGGAGTGAATGAATGATAATAAAGTATACATTTACTGTATATATTATATACTTAACACTGACAAATATATTTTAATAAATCATTATGTTCAAATGACTACTGGTCTGATCACTTCCTATCTTTATGGACTATAATATCATGTGTTAATTTTGGAGGTTAATGCAAAGATGTATTTGGGTGAAAGCTTCTGCACCTTGCACAAGCAAACACTTAACATACCTTTTTTTTTTTACCTTTAACTTTGTGTGTTCCAAACAGGTTTGTGATCAGTGTCATAAAAACACCATAGATACTGTATATCCTGACCATCCAGTGAAATACTGCTTACCCAAAGATTGCTTGTGATTTTATATCGTTTCCATTAAATCTTGTCTTTCAAAGGCCTTAATTAATAATATACTTGACATTTATGTTTTCCAGCAATAAGCTCGGAAAGAAAGGATTTATGCCCCCTAAAGCTTTTTAACAAATCAATGCAAGTATTTGTAATTGCTTGTTTCACAAGATTAAAAGTGCTTAGTCTTGAACTCTGCCTCCTGTTTAGTGGCTATCATGACCTGCAACACTGTCATAAAAATCGTCAGTGTTAGCTCCTGTTGTCAGGTCCATATCACTATTATTTCTGGAATTTTAATGTCGTTCAAATTTATAGCTTATCAAATGCAGTTACCTAAATTGCTGTGAGGAAAAGGACATTTTTACTGTCTCCTTTTAATTACGATATAATTTAATGTTGAGGTTGAGCTGAGAGTTCTGCACGAGATGACAAAAACGTCTGTATAAGAACTCGCCTGCCAACATAAATAACAAGAGAAACAACACAGGGAGGACACTACTGTTACTGTTAACCTGTTAATATATCCGCTTAGATACATTTGTATTGCAGTACAAATTCATCTTATTGACTGACTTGCAGTCGAATGACTTGCAGAAGATTAGGAAAGGATGTAATTGTGGTAAATGTGTGACTTAGATGTGCATGTCAAAATACATTATGGCTAAGTTGTGTTCATTCTTTAAACTGGACTCTGCCTTAAAGCTTACATTATTAGGTTTATTTGACTGTGATAAAATAAAATGAGCAGCTTTGTGTTGCATATTGAACCAAATATACAATGAGAGACTTGGGAGAAAATCTGAACAATGAGCATTTTATTGCATGTTTAGAATGCTCACTTCAGTCAGCGCCACTGACTACAACAGAGTGGTCTGCATCAGACAAATGGAATGATGAGAGGGTTACAGACTGATGGAATTGATAAGCAATCATACTTCTCTAGCGAAAATAGCAAAAAAAAAAAAAAAGAAAGAATAGAAAGCTCCAGCAGGATGACAGAACCCTGACAGCTCCTGCTTGACTTCCCAGATGGATGGCAATGCATAAAACAAAGGTGCCTTAGCTCAGGTGCCAGCACTGATATTGAGAGATCAAATGTCTCTAATTTGCAGTTTGAAGGATGCAAGTCTTCAGCAGCATCTTACTTTTAACCTGCTTGAGTTCTTGGTTTGAGTCATTTACAATGACACAAAAAAATATTAGTATTTATTGATGTCAAACAGAATCTGACTACATTAAATGGATGAGAAGCACACATCTTTGATGCATGGAAAAAAGATTATTTTCAAACAAACAATAAAAAAACAGCAATTTTCTTTACATCTTGGCACTTTTTAAATTTCCTATGAGTTCCGTATAAAATATTATCAGATTGATACACCCTTTTATAATGACTGACCAGTTAACCCCCCCCCCCCCCCATATCCCCCCATATCTCTTTGACCCTGGGATAAGCCATGCAAGATATCTCAGTCTTGTTGAGGAAATATAAATGTGTGCCCTTTTATTAATATACAGCCACAGAAGGCAGTGGTTGGACCATGAAAATAAGTATCAAAAAACAGCTTAACACAATGTGGGAAAAATCTGTACAAAATGCTTCTGTCATGGTAACAGAGAAAAGTCTGTTTTCTATATTACAGTTAAAATCCCAAATCAGGGTTAATCCCCCTCGCCCAGCCTTCCCGTCCAGCTCAACCAGGAACTTGCGTTGTATTTTTTTTTGCTTATTTTAAAGCAAGGATTAATAAGTAAAATTCCTTTGCAGCACAGTTTGCTATACCAATACATACAGCAGAGTTCTCTTAGCTTTTTCAACTGAACAGTCAATACAAAGCAATTGGTAAAAAGCAAACACCAGACCACAAATGCTTTTTTCATCCCAAAATAGGAGGAGATAAGGAGAAAAGGATAAAGAGATCATGAGAGAGAGAGAGGACAGAAAAAGACAGGGGCTAAACTGACATGTATGTACACCTTTTAAAACATCCTTAAAAATACCCATCATTACATCAGAGAACAGACTTAGGCAGGATTGTGACTCATAGCTGGGTGATGTTATAATGAACATCAGGCGATTGGGTTGGCAAATAAAGATGAAGCCTTGCAAATGAACAATTTCTAATTTCACTTTCTAGTTTATATTTGTCTCTCTACAGTATCAGAATACACATGCAAGACATACAACTAAGTGCAACTGGTGTGATTACTTTTTTTTCCTCATTTAATTGAATCATTGTATAATGTTTGAACTGAGTTATGCATACAAACGGTTTTCTCATGCTGTCATTTTAAGTAATTTTAAGCTACACATGCTGAGAATCTTCTAATCCCACCAGCACTTTTTCCTCCATTTTGAATATCAAACAAACCAGCAACATGACTACAGGGAGGTTTATGGATGAGCATTATCCTTGTTCTCACAATCCTCATCTTGCTTTAACTGACTCATCCCACAGCTGCCTGGATAATAAATACATCTTCTGGAAACCACTGATTGCCCTTTACATTTTTAGTAAAGGAGCAGTAAACTTAAAAATTATAATGATAATAAAAACAATGTCTGCCATAAAGTACCTTGTACCCAGCTTTTACTTGACAGGAGTGTTTTTTTAATATATAAAAAGTAATAAAATGACAGAAAACTAAACAAAATCATAAAGTCTTGTTTACTCAAACCCCAAAAAGCGGGATAAAATAATTTTTAAACGGATACAAATGAATTTGGAATAAAAGAAGAGAAACATTAAATCATTGTGTGGTCCAGTTGAAGTATAGAATCCATTTCACATTATTGTCTGAAAAGCTTTTACCATCTACTCATATATTTTGTCCTTTATCTACATACCCTTTTGTGAGGCACACAAATGTGCCTCAGACCAAATAGCTCCCTTTTCAACTCACTGGCCAAAAGACCAATTTTTCCCTAATTTGGTCATCATGGTGTCAGACTCTCTGCTTCCCATTCAGTATTGGACACTGCAAACATTACTGCAGCTGCCCTGTTCAAGACACCCCCTTTGGTTTTAATATTGATGAAAACACCAGGGTTTTTGAGTAGTATTTTTCCTATTCAATCTGTCACCGGCTCAAACCCAGATACTGAGATTGTGCGATGGGAGAGAAAGAAGGAGAGATATTTGGCCTCATCTGCTATTGCATGGAACCCACAACATTGAAATTGTAGTTTATCTTTGGTAAACATAGAACAAGATATTACAACACATCAATAACTAAAATAATGCCAAATAAAACATAAAATAAAAATTCTTATAATAAATAAAAACAATTAAGTGGTTGATTGCAGTCTTGAAATTCATGGTCTCTTCAAAATGTAACTCTCTACCAAAAGTGGAATTTTTGGTGCAGCATCATATATCTTTGTGGATACCTCTCAGTTTAATGCTTTGGACTTCTACTTCTGGCATTTAGATGAAATTGAATATTGGGACATCCACTTCCCGCGAATTACATGTGCCTTGTGTATTGGGCTGTCAACTACTGGAATGTGTAATGTGTTGGTGAACAATAAAAAGCATTTTTTCCAGTGTTCTATTATTAACATTGGCTTATAATTTTACATTTGCCATGGCTGTAATACAAATAAAAAAAACAGGGAATGCCTCTTAATCTTTCAACACTGAATGGAATTACAGTGTAGGAAAGCAGACACGTCTAATTAATAATGGCAGCTTTGTATATCACAATTAGTTGTTTTAAAACATTATCTCGCCATTGCACACCTGTGATTTTCATTTTGCTTTAAAGAAAAAAAGCTTGCAAGTGATTGTGTTGCAGCTCAACATGCTTCACTTTGAGGGGCTGATCTAAAGTATAATTTCATAAGGATAAATCATAACCTGCATGATTTTTCTGTCACTCATTCACATCTTAAATTAAACTTCATTGATGCGTGAAGAAAGCCTTCATTATGATTAGTGCATTGCCAATGGACTTCATGAGCAGGGGGAAAGAAGAAAAGTGTGTGTGTGTGTGTGTGTGTGTGTGTGTGTGTGTGTGTGTGTGGGCAGGGGGGGGGGGGGGGGGGGTAGAGGGGTGGGCTACACATCAGACTGCTGATTTTTTTAAAGACTGAAATAAATGACATAAAACTACTGCTTCGTATCGGACATTCCGCTTCATGCATGGGTTAAAAGAACAACATGAAACTAAATTATAAACATTCATCATCAAGTGCTGACTATATAGAATCTCCACAGCTTATGCATGAGGTCTGATCAGTTCAAATGAAAAAAAGCATTAACAACATTAAATGTAAAAAAAACAAAACACATATTTTGTCGATGTTTATAAACTCTCAATACCAACATAAAAATCACCCAAATAAAAACCACATCCATCTCAAAGTATAAAGAACTAAAACAATGAAAAGTGTTGAAGGCAGTGACAATTAACAGAACCCACACTCTTCCTCACACACACATAAACATAACCTGCTGGGGGTGTAAATTAAATGTCAGTCATTTTCTCTCTCTCTTTTCAGTTTGTGGTCAGGTGTGTTCGTTTGAGAGATGGAGGGAGAGAAAGTGAGGTGGGTAGAGACAATATCGCTCTCACAGTCAGCCAAGTACAGTCGTCCCTGGCTCATTGAGGGTCTCTGACCACGAAACATGTCACCCCTGTACCATACAAGTGTAACAAACACAAGATAAGAAATAGAGCTTTTCAGTTTCTGAGCATAACTTAAAATAAAAGTAAAAAGTTATCTGCAAAAAAATGTTGGGAGTATTCAGTGTTTTTGTGTATGTTTTATCTTGTATTGCAATGGCACTAAAAAGTTATCTTGGAGACATTTTAGAGCTGTCAACAGTGGCTGAGACTGCAAGTCAGTTTTTGTTATCTGCAGAGGATTTATGTTCCCAAGATGACCCAGACTGCCTCTTCCTCTAAAGCAGGGGAGGGGGTAGCATGAGTGTTACAGCATGTCATCTCGGCCCTGGTCGTCATCAAAATCTCGGTGGTGATCAAAATCTGGACTTTGATTGGCAGTCGTTACCAGGGAGAGGGGTCCTTCATGGTCTTCAGGGTCCAGTGGTTCCTCCTTTACGCTAATGTGATGCCTGGGGAAGAAGAAGAAACTGAAAATATAGCTCAATTGTTTTAACTTCCTTCCTGTTTATAACCTTTTACAGACTCAGGCATAAAATATATAGAATAGAAGCCTGCGCTGATTCTGTTTATAAAGAAGGAAACAGGGGAACAAAAACAAATGTTGGGCCTCACTGGCGCTGATGATCATTAAAGCTTTCTTTTGAGGTTTTCCAATCCCGGCAAAGCTGCAGGCTTTTTATTTCATGGCAACCGACAACAGGGTATTCACTTAGAACTGATAAATGAGGAAGATTAACAATGTGAGACGAGAAGAGAAGAGAATGGACTGTCGGGAGTGAGTGGACTGCTGTTGTCAGCCTCCTGGTGGCGAATGATCAGCGGCGCGCTGTGTGTTCCCCTTCCTGCTCGTTAACATGCACAACCTGCAAAGCGGGTCTCCAGAGGACGACCCTGAGCCGGCTCCTATCATTAATCAACTTCAAGCAAACACAGCGACCAGACGCTGCTGTACATGCTTTAAACTCCAGAATTAATGCATATTTTCAACCAAGTGTCAATAAGGGAAGAAAAGCTCTGGCAGAAAAGGCGCGCAAGGAGAGCAGCAGCGGCGCACTCGGCACAACACTGTGATAAGAAACAGAGCCCTTAAGAGAATAATAACACTGTCATTTGTAAACAAGGCAAAAAACATGAGCCCCCCAGCTCACAGCCTGGGCAAAAGAGCCACTAAAGAGATGAGATCTGCCAAATTTCTCATTACAGAAACAGAGCAGGAATAAAGCACAGAGGGAGAGGAGGCCTGGCTGTGGCAGAGGAGGGAAAAAAACATTATAAGCAGCTGCAGGGGACCTGCCGTTCTAACCCGTGGTGCCAGGCTGCTGAGGTAAAGGTAACACAGTGTCAGGATGAGACACTGGGCTCATTTACTACAAGAACAAGGAACAACTGGCAGATCCTTCATCACCAAAGTCTGCATTTGATTTATTCACACCAGGATGTGTGTGATTTGCAACTATTGTGATGGAGACACTTATATGCAAATGAGCTGACATATTTTTGTGTAAATTATAAAAAAGGAAAAAGTAAAGTCAGCTTTTGTATCATTTTCACATCAAAGTAACTCCACAAGTGCCATTGCCTCAGGTCTGACTCTGTGGCTGCAGGGCAGACATGAAATTGTTATTATTATTCTATTGAACTGCATGCTGATTTTACACTTTGCTTATAATTAGCCGTTTCTGGAAACACGATTCTGTGTTGCTGTTAAAGAGAAGTGCCCTAATTTCTCCACAGTGTTGAACAGCTGCCTCCTGTCAACCAACAGCACACTTCATAACATATGGAAAACGTATGTTTTTACATTGTTATCAGTGGTGAAGAAGTTGTGTTTGGAACAGAGTGAGCTCAAGCACCTTAGTAAAAAAGGGATATTTTTGCACACGTTAGTTTACTACTAATTCTATGAAAAAGGATGAGACTCTCAGGGATTTTGCTACTGTATATTATTACTAAAGCTCAAAACATTGTCATGAAAACAATAGTATGTTTTCTTAAAAAAGGGTGAAGGTAACTAGTTAGTTTGGCAAGTTTGTAATCGAATAAAGCGTATACACATAATTACAGAGAAAGAGACTCTGAGCTCTATCAGCCTAAAGATAGAAAGCAGAGGGGTAGAGGGAGAAGCAGGCAGCCTTTAGGCCAACACACCCATCCTGTCTCTGCCTTTCCTGTTCCAAAGCCATGCTTAGAGCTATGTTCACAGTGATTAGGGATGGCACTTTCCTTTATTTGGCCAGGAGCTCATTACAGCACATTTTTTGTATTCAGGCAGAATTTCCTCCTAGCTCAGACATTTCAGGAGGCCATCCCTGAGTCTACACAAGATGTACATTGATGGTTTGCCCCCACATCTGGAAATGATGCAGTGTGTGCTGTATTATGCTAGGCTTCAAACAGCTTAGCAGACACTACTGTACAACAAGTGAATGTGGAGCTGTGGTTTTCAGGCTGACTGCAATTTTCCCATATAATAATTTCAGATTCAATTTTTGTCCAATTGTGATTTTTGTGAGGGGGGGGGTTCTGAAGGTGTTGCTGTTCATGTTTTACAGTGTCAGAGCCAACAGGTCTGACACTGTGTTCTGGCATTAAGAAGATATTTTAAGAAATTGGACTGCTGATTATGAAGGACTCAGACAAACAGGATCACAAGTTCATAAACTTGCTGTTAGAATAATAGAGCAGCTCTGGCCTTTTCTTTATTCAAAAAGGTGGAGTTTCCTTTTCTGCACAGAGGGCCAGCCACAGCTCTGGCCATGACCCCACACACACCTCTCTATTTCCTCTGTACTTGATTTATTGTCCTGTCAGCATTGTTTCTGTTTCATCCAAAGCCATGCCTTTGGTAATATAAGTCCCTTTTTGGTCAGAAAATACAATTATTTCTAAATATACTAAGTGTGTTGCTGTCACAGTGGAGTATCAGCTGGAACTCTTTTCTACTCTTCTGATATGTAACACTGACTTTTTGGTGGGTATAGAAAGTGTGAATGCCACTCACATAGCTGGCAAGGGAGAGCGTCCTGGGCTACTGTCACTGCTGTTGCTGTTTCCATGGTCCATTGCTCCATTCATCTCCACACGGATGGCGTTGGCAAGGGAGTTGAGGGTTGGACTTCCAATGGAAGCAGTAGTGTATAGAGGTATGTTGTTTTCTGCCATTGAAGCCTGAAAAGCAAAGCCCGTAGCATAAAATGTGAAACTGAAGGGAGTTGTCAGCACTTTCTCAGTTTGAAATCCTTCAAAAGAAAGAGTCTGTGACAGGCAAAAGGATGGAGAGATTTTTTTATGTACTGTCTTTTGGAGTTCTGCTTTATATGAAGTAAGTTTTTATTTTTACCTGGAAGGCAGCAGAAAGGGTTGGACCATAGCCCATACCAGTCTGAATGTTCTTCACTAAGACTGGACTTCTGCAAACAGAAAAAATCAAATTACAACCGCAAACACATGGCTCACCTAACATGCATTTCTCTGCTGCAGTATTGTATTTCAAAAAGGAAATCAATGCACTTTGTTTAACAAGTAAATACATTTACTGGTGTAGTGGATATTAAGGCTTAGTCCTAAAATGATGACTCACTTGACACTATCAAACAGCTATCTTTAACACTTTGCACTTCATGGAAAGTAAGAAAAAAGAATGAAAGCTGATTTAAAGAAAGCATGATGGATGGCAAGCTTGCAGACATGATGACAAAGGGGGAGTGGGGGAGGGTGGGATTTGCCAGTGGAGTTTGCAGAGCAGGCGGAAGTGCTTACTGTACAATCAGCTTGACTGAGTTCTCATCAGCGTTGTTTTTCCGAGGGTGACCTTGCTGTATGTGGGGGCCACGCTAAAGTTCCTCATCATCCACAGTCCAAAAGGACCCAAACTCATCCTCTACTCTCACAAAGCACTTATGCAGGGAAAGGTTGGTGCGAATGGCACCCTGGGAAAGGAAATCAGGGGGGAGGGGCAGCCAGATGCATATGCAGTGATCAACAGCACAGTCACAGGATGAAGATAGACAGACACAGGGAGTAGGGAAAATGGTGAGGATCAAAATAAAAAAGCCATTGGGGTTTATGAGAAATCACCACAGGGCTCCTGAAATCATGAAGGGAGGGGGGGGGGGGGGTCCAGCCAAAGCAAGCAGGGACTTATGACACAGAGACAATGAGAATGTGTAGCAGCAGTCTCGTTCTGAATGTGAACAGTGAGACAGACGCTAGTAGTCTACAACTAGTAGTAGTTGAGGTTTTAAAGGCTGAACCTACCCACTGATCTTTTGAGGCCTTCTCTTTTGGAACTCAATTTCATCGACTGTCCACACAGCCCCTTTAACGTTTTCTACTCGCACAAAACACTTGTGAAGACTAAGATTATGCCGGACTGCATTCTGTGGTTGGTGCAAAAACAAAGAGAGAAAAGAACATTTCTATCAGTTTCGTGAACATGTCTGCATGGGAGATATAAAAAAAAAATCAAAGAATAAATATTACTGGGGAGACACCAAATACAATTTAAAAAAAAGAATATTAGACCTGAAACTACGCCTGCATTGCTCTTTGTTTTTCTACAAGCTAGTCTGAGTGCATATGTATAAGTGTTCAGTGTGTATTTGGTAGTTTGTTACGAATCTATTATTATGGCACCACTGTGCCTCTACGGAAGGGCGGAAGATGTGTTTTATGTGAAGCCTGGTTAAAGTCAGATAGGTCCATTCCAAAGTTAGTGTAGTGGCACAGTTGGAGGTAATTGGCAAATAACTGCTTTGTCAAACGCCACCTATTACTAGAAAATAGAGACATATTACAGTGATATTTTTTTCTCTTCTTTTTCCCCATTTAGAAGAATGCAAAAATTCCTCTCATTGTTGATTTAATGTGCCATTTATATTTGTTTAAGGGCAGTTAATTCGGACAGTTGAGTTGACTATTGGTATGTATTTGGACAGAGGTTCATTTATAGAATTATTATGCCTGGACATCATTCAATTCTCTATAAATATAATTCTCCCTAACATTCACACAATGTCTCCTCCTGGGGTAAAGATGTCAAGAAGAGCAACAAATTACCTTCCACGTTGCTGCATTCCGCCTGAAATATGCAAACATTCGTGTGAACCAGTTGTAGATTTCATTTAGTGTTAGCTGCTTTTCTGGAGATTCGAGGATTGCCTGGATGGGGAATAGTGACAGAAAAAAACATTAACAATTTTGCCTCCATCAAAAAGTGATCAATAATTCACAAGAGGAATGTGTGTTAGTGTGTGTTCTCTTGAGAGAAAAACACACACTAACACACAACAGCAAAGCAACTGTCTATGTGAAGTATGCTCCTCACGACTCTGTTTATAGAAGCCCTCTGCTCTTTTCATTCAACAGGGCAGATTTGAATACATTTTCTTTCGTTAGTAAAAATGAAGGGCAAGCAAAAACATTTCTTAGGCAGATTACAGGGCAGCAATTATGGCCAGCTCAGATTAATTCCTAAGATCCCAGATTACTGTGGCCCGCCTGTAATTGACTGGTCATCTTAAAACAGGTTCATCCCTACTGTTGTGTGAAATGAATTTAGTAATAACCACAAAAACCAAAATGCTTAACCAAATGCAATTGTCATATTTTTCTGTTATTATTGGATCATGTACTGCTTCACTCATTTACAGATGATTAATGTTGTCTCTGTCTAATCTGTATTTTAAATTTTACAACAAAGAAACAGAGAAGATTTGACAGAGAAGACAGAGAAATAAGTTTTTTTTCAAATGCAGTTTGTGACCTATCTGAGTTTGTATATGCTGTATTTCTTGTTTTGACAAGGCAGGTTGATATTTCACAAGAATACATGCATGAAAAGCACAGGAAAATTCCTTACCTGTCTTATTAGTGAGGCATATGTAAATGGTGGTCTAACATCTGCGTTCATGTAAAACTCTTTGTTCTGATTTAGATCTGAAAACAGAAAATTAAAATAAATGATCAGGTACCAACTGTAATGCCCTATCAGGAACTCACAAGGCAATTTATAGAAGTATAAAACTGCTGCGTTTTTATACAGCTGAGTTTTTTTTGAGTGTCAAGTGTAACATGTATTTGTACATTTGATTCTGGGTGTTCTTACTGACGTACCTGGAGAGATGGGCATATTGTATTTTTCTGAGTAGCGCCGTCTCATGGGACCTACGCTGTGGATGCTGTTGGCTGTGATGACAGAATGGGTCTGGGACAGGGGGGTTAGGGGCTCTGTGGGTGTGGTGGGAGTCTGGGGCAAGCTCAAAGGGGGAGAGGCCTCAGGGGCTGATTTGGACAATTTGAAGTTGGAGACAAGGTTGAGCTGAGGAGAAGAAGGCCAAAGACACATATAGAGAAAAAAAAACAGGAGAAAGATTAGTCAACTAATTACCCCTGTGTCTCAGACACCTTATTGATTATGCATGTCTCCTCTCTAATTAAAGGTGGCCGCTGAGTGATCCATGAACTTCTCCAAATGTTTGGAAAGCGACCCTGGAGTGTTGCTTCTCCACCTCCTCTATTCATCACACTCTATTGCTCCCCCTTCCACTCTCTTGTTGGCGTATCAGGCCTGAACCCGCCTTTCTTTTTTCTCTGCCTTTGTTAAATCTTTTGTTCCTCTTGTCCTGTTTGGACAACACGCCCCCATCACAATCACCCACTGTGGGTCTGTTGCATGGGAACTATTTAGAGTTAAGTAGAAGAAAAATGATAGTGTGATTCTCTGCAACTGCTGAGCAACACAGCTAAAAAGGAAGAAGCCAATTTATATAGTAAATGAGTTGAGCTTGTATAGCGCATTTCTTGTCTGCTGACTACTCGAATCGCTTTTACACCACATTTCACAAATACCCATTCACACACATTCACACAAGGATGGCAAAGGCTGCTATGCAAAGTGACCATCAAAAGTAACTTATGCCCATTCATGCGCCACCGACGAAGCAGAGGGATCAAATTGAGGTTAAGCAAATTGCCCAAGAACACATCGGACATGTATTTGCAGGAGTTGGGGATCGAACCCCCGACCTTCCAATTAGGAAACAACCGACTATACCAACTGAGCCACAGCAATTCAGGCAATTTGTGAGCTGCTTATTGAGGTCACCTGATGATTAACTACTCTATCTGACAGACCCATCATCTTGGCTTTGATGGCTCTGGTAAAGATTGTCTCACAGACCTTTTATGGAAAACCTTTGTAGAGAACGTTTTGCTGTACCATTGAGGCCTGCATCTAAGGTTGGATAGGCTAAGCAAAAGCATTGCAAAAGCAACGTTTAGCCATTAATGACTCAGAACAATGTGGTTGTTCCAAGCCAAGTGCCAAGCTTCCATGCTGGGGAATCAGTCAAGCTGAAAATGTTAGCCTGCCCCCCCCTGCTAGAGCTATAACTGGCAGGACAACTACTGACACAGATACATATTCCAACAAAATTGTTCTAATTGCTAATTTGCTGAAGGCAAGTTTCAAAATTAAACATGACTATGAGATAAAGAAAAAAAATTCGAAGACAGAAATGTAGAGCTAAAAAGGGCAACAATGTTAGTGGGACACTTCCTCTTTGACATAATTTGTTGATGATTTGTGAGTCAAATCTTTGATTTCTGCTGATAATGGTCAGAGGTAATGGATGGTTTACAAAAAAAAAGTTTTCTTGTTAAATTATTTGCCTTTTTTAATAAGTAAAATAGACATTATTTAATGATAAAGTTGGAAATGGCTACCACAAAAATAAGTCACATTTCTGTTTTCTTAGTCCTTGTAAAATGTATTTTTGTTTTGAAGGGAAAACAGGAGGATCTGCTCTTATAATTTGCATTAATACTGTGATGTAAACAATGAAGACAACATGGTTACCCAGAGTAACAGAAGACATTTTACTTCAAATCATGAGCAAAATAAATCACACTTGGGTCTGCATGTTTCTTACACAATGCTATCAATAGAATGTGCTGCAGTGTTGACTTCTCTTCCTGTGGATTAGCAGGCTTTGTTTCATGTTTCATCCATATTCCGTAGCAATAAACACAGAGAGGCTTCAACAATAGGCCAGACAGGCTGGTAATAGCCTTGCCTTTGTTTGCCTCACCATTTGGGCTCACTCCAGTGCCTAGACAAAATGAGACTTCAGACTGAAATTAATTAAATGGTAATTGGTGATCTAATTATACTGGCTTTGACTCGGCAAGCTGCTAAAGAAAATAAACAAAAAGTCCCTCCTTAATTATGTATGGCGTAAAAGGTCAGATTTCTGACAAGAATGCTTAGTGACACTGAGTGCAGACACCCACCCACACACTCAGAGGCAAATACAAACACACACAGAAACAGGCAAACACACAAAACACGCATTTCAAATGTGCTAAATTTGTTGTGATATACCTCAGTCTCAGATGAATAAAATGAATCCAAATGTTTTTTTTTAATGCACAGTATCAGTTTGTTTGTCTTTAATTATAACTAAATGTAAACCAGCAAATTCATCTGAGCTGCTTTGTCGAACAACAGTTTCTTATACATGTCTTTATTATATGCAAACAAATTTAGCAATTTTGGAACACAACTCTTTCTTCAGAGGATGTACTGTATGTGCTGTCAACTCAGTGAAAATAATTTCATTCTGCATCTTCTCAGAAGATTTTTCGGGATTCAATTGAACCAAGCTTAAGTTGGGCCTTGGACCTGTGCAAGTTCACCGTTTACAAAGTTGAAGCCAGACATATTCATCACAGCATTTCATAGTGGCACACAGCAGGCAAAGCAGCAGTGAAGTAGGGATTGAATTTATTTGAATAACAATGCCCCTTTGACAGTGTTAATGCTAAGGTCTGACACAGCCATTCTCAAACCCCGGGGAGAGAGGAAAGGAAGTGAACTCAAGATGCTATCTGCCGTATCTACCACTTTTCATATACAAATGTCCCTGGGACATAGCCTTTGTATTGCACTGAAATCTACACAATCAGTGTGTGTGGCACACGCACTGCTTTAAAACAGCCTATTGTCCTTTAGTAGGCGCTTCTAGCGGTTGAACTTGGTGGGGCGGCGAACATGCAGATTCTGCCTGTCCATGGCCACCTCTCTGAGTATAAATAAATCATCTAATGATCTGGGTATAAATGATAAATAATCTAAGTATGCTGAAAGACTTGACTGCTTCATGTATACTCTACATATATGTGTGATCTCAGATTCATGCCCTAAAGTAAAATGATCTGTCCACGTTGAGCTCTCTGAACAAACTGCTATTAAGATGAAAAAGAGAGGTCCCTGTCCCTTCTGAAACATGACAAAAAAGCAGACACTAGAATGACATATGTTTGACCTATCCCCTATAGGATAGGGATTAAGCTGTAGGCCTTATTGCATAGAATTTAATAAGAGTTATAACCATGAAAATAAAATGATCCACTCTTCTATTTATTCTAAGTTTCCGTAGTTCAGCTCTAGCTCAATTAGGTAAAGCAATAGTAAGACGTCAGACATTTATGTTTCTTTTCTAATCATGCAGTACTCTAGAGTTAATAAAATAACCTATTTACTCTTCATTCTGGTATTGACTTTGACACCAAATTATAAGAAAAATCTCAAAATGCTTTTCAGATTTGTATATAAGTGTTTCAGCAAATTATATTATTTTAAATGAATATTTGACTAAAATGCATTATACCTTGAGCCTTGAAAGATAGCTGTGGCGAGCTCTTGACAAATGTTGACCCATGAATGAGGATAAATTGGAAGCAATTTATACACAATAAATAAATATTAAAATTAAAGTCACCATCCCCATTGCTAGTAAGTAATTCATTAATAAATAATTTGATAATTTCATGCTATCAGCAACTACTTGTAATTTTGACATTTTAAGTGGACATTTTGCATTATATCTATTATTAAATGTATTTATTTATTTTTTCAAATATATATTTATATGTATGAATATTTAGTGTCATTACAACTATTTATTTTATTGCTTTTGCATCCTGTTCATAAAAAGGTCTAAATATTGTTTAGCAGATAATTAAGAAGATGGAGGAAAAGATTAATGGATACTTAATGGAATGGATTAATGTGTGCCAATTAAGGCAAACAAAAGGACGGGGGAGGGCAAGCGGGGAAATGTATGACAGGATGATACTCACCGGCTGTGGGGTCGCTTTTGGTTCCGTGGACTTGACATGGAGGTGCGTCATCATAGCTTGCAGACGCTCTTTGTCTTTTGCCAGCTGTAATGAAGACAAAGAACATTCCATATCTTTAATTATCAAAGGCGAAGAATGATCTATTTCTCTACCTTCATTAATTTAATCTCTATGCAGTGACTGGAGTTAGAACAATATTTTTGCCTATTAAAATTGTGCAGTTTTGTGTTTTGAAAATTGTTTTTGTATGTCAGCCACTCTGCACTAAACTACTGTCTCAAATTTTAAGGTTAAAAGTTACTGTCTCATTGCTGATAAAAAAGCCCAGACCCGTTCTGTCAAAAACTCAGCTCTGTTTTGGCTACTAACTTTAAACACAGTGATAGGCTGCATGCAGAGAAAGTCAGTCTGATAAACCCTTGCTTCATCATTCTGGATAAATGCATAACCAGAGCAGAAATAACAGGATGTCAGAAGGTGTTTTGTTTTTGCAACTGAAGACACACTGTATAAGTTAGAAGTTTTGTAAACCACATTTCTTACGCTCATTATCAGTTGTTTTTTTGTGTGTCTAATCTATCTACTACATTATTGTTTTTATTATAATTATGAGATCATTTTTGTGCCTCTTTGCCTTCATTTGATAAGAAAGCTGTAGAGAGAAAGGAAATGTGTGAAAACACAGTGGGGGTTGACATGCACCAGATAGCGACGGGTTAAGAGTTGAACCTAAGACGAGTGCTTGGACGCTTTGTCTCTGTACATGGGGCTCCTGGTTTAGCTGGTAGACTGAGCTAAACCAGTGCCTCTATATGAATCATTCATGAGAATACTGCATAAAAAGTGGAACTAATTACATTTCATCCTTGTATTTAGTTTGTAACTGTAAATGCAGTTTATTAAAAAAAAATACTTATGAATGACAAGTTCAACTTTAGGCATAACTTACCAAATGACAGACAGCCATGACAATGCACTCTTTGTAGCAGTAGTACTGTGAGTGCAGTTTAAATATTCACACGCAGATTTGTATTTGTCTCAAAAATGACAAAGAGCGATCACACGTAAAGGAAACATAATAAAATCCTCTGAATACCAAAATTGAGCCTGCTGTTTCAATCATAACTGTAGACTTATCCACATATGTAATCATTTCACAGAGTATTATTATTGGTCCAAAACTATTGAACATTTTAAAAGGCTTTAAACCAAGTTAAATCAATAAAAAACCTTCTATACCTAACCCCCATCCATCACACATTTCTAGTGACAGATTATTTGCAAATGTTAAAATTGTAAACTCATCACTCCCTCTTCATGAGTGACCCCATGGCTGATAATATACTGACAGGGAGAGGTTCAGCAGACACATAAATATTTTGCCAAAACAAACTCAGAAACAATACCTGCAACTCCAGCTGTTGTACGACCTGCATTTGCACCCGACACTGGGCCGTGCTCCTGTCATCCAGGGCGTGCTCATTGTTAAGGTGCCTGGAAAACAAACAGATAAAAGATCATGTGTGAAATACAATACACATAGAATATAAGGTAACATCTACATCTAGGTGAATTTTATGCAGAGTTTCAACATAAAACTGTGCGTCTTTTAACATACAAGAATGAAACCTGATAATTTATGACAGTCAGCTCTGATTAAACTACAGCTTACAGATAAGTAGAGAGATGAAAGAATTTAGTTTCAAGTCGTTAATGTTGTTCCTACTTATTCCAGCTTCTTGTTGCTCTGTTGGATATGCAATACGTTTTGTTTGTCTGATAATTTTGCCATTAAAATTAAAAGAATTGAATTTTGCCTGAGCGTACGCTGAGGACAACAGGACAAAGAGATGAGATCTGTCACCAATTTGAATTATGACTATAATTATTCATGATTATTTTATATAGGTAAGATGTTCTCTTTTTCTGTACGTTTATAACTAATCTAAATAAGTAGCTCACTGTGTTGCAGACAGGCTTTTTTCCTGTGATTTATATAAAATGGTGGAGATAAGGTTCACCAGTGAAGGAAATGTGATTGGAGGAATTTTATCAGCAGCCACATGAATTACTGTTTGAAAATGCTTATGCAGGGGCATTTCATTAATCATTTAATCATAATCCGAGCAGGATGTTTGAACTGATTTCACAAATACCCTTTCATTTCACTACTTCATTATGCTCGCTAATGGATCCAATATATTATATATATCATAAATTATATCACATCTTCGGTGACCATGTAGGTCACTGTAGCAAAGCATGTCTGTGTGCACGTAGTGAGATGGGAGAGAGATGCATGCCTTTTCAAATGCACTTTTTGTCATTTACAGCAAATTACAAAAACGGCCAAAGTCAACCGGCAGTAGTGGCATTGCCGCCGAGATAGCCCATTACATTTGATGCCATTTCTTTATGTACACACAACACCTTAGCACATTCAGCACCATACTCTCAGAAAGCAGAGACATGAGTAGGGAAGGAAACATACATTTTGAGCCGCTCCTAATGTCAGCGTTGCTGTTAAGCTACTCTATTTTCAACCTTGAGGTGAGCAGTTTAAATCTCTTACCCCCTAAAGGTGTTGTGTTTTGATTATACTTTCTTTTTTTTTGAATGAAAGTGGCATAACTTAAAGTTATTTATTGAAGCTTAATAGAAATCAAAAGATGTAGTTTTGGAAAGTGTAAGCAATAACCCCAATTGCTGAAATTAATTCAGAGTTCTCTGGGCTTCCCATTTGTTTGAGCTTAATAAATGCCAATTTAATTAAGTGGGTCAGAAAATGAAACAGGTAAACATTTCAGGACATCTTATTTAATTTCAATGGAGAAAATAATAGGTAAAGACATTTCAACTTCAATTTAACTGACAAAGACGGAATTTCCAATGAAGGGTGGCCTACGTGAGCAGCTTTGGAATTTCTACGTTCATAGGAGACATGTGCCTTGCCTCTTTTCATCCTTTGTTACATTCCACTTTATTTTTTTTAATGACATGGAGAGTCACAGTGCATAATTAATAGGAAATGAAATATTCAAATGGCCCTAATGCAGCCTTGAGAGGAGTGTCTGGACACGGGAGCAGGGGATACGGGGAATTGACATCGAGTGAGACTATGAACGTTGGCATGTGTCACTTTCTGGACTTCAAATGAAGCCACTTCTAAAAGCTCTCTGGCAGGATGACAGTCCCTGATGTAAATTGCCACAATAAAACAAGTTAAACAGACATTCTTGCAACAGTCGGCTTTTTAGCACCTCACTTACATTTTCTGACTATTTTTCTCTCTTACAAATTCCAGTTATATAGATTAGAGCCAGAAGTTAAGTCTGTCTATGAAAAGGTTTATTATCTACACTGCTTTGGGGCAGTTCAAATTAAGTAAGAAATCCTTTCAGTTTTTAATGCATAAAGGAAACAAATGCATAATTTTAACTATAAAGTATGCATAAAATAAAATTAGCAATTTTGTAATAAAAAAAAAAATGTCATCATTATATGGTGGCATATCAATTTTTTTTCCATGACAGCTGCGTGATGTGCAGTAGTCCGAGTCTGAATAATACACAAAACAATGAAATACTTCAACAATACTTCTGTCAAGTTGAGGTGTGAGAGATGCATAAAAATGGTCGAGGCAGACACTGTCATGATTTGTTCTTGTTTAGTTTTGTATTTTGTTTATTTCAGTGCTGAGATTTCCTTTGTTGTTTTATTTTGTCTCATCCTTCCCTGGTGTTACTTGTTTCCCTTTTGTGCATTTTTATTGTATTATTTCCAGGTTTAGTCTTCAGTGTTTACTGTTTTATTTCGTAGTTTTTGCCCCTGTGTATCATGTCCAGTGTTCTTCCTCCCTTTGTCTGTTTTCTATCCACTAAGATTGCCCCAATTAGTTTCACCTGTCTGTCACACCTGTGTTTAATTACTCCCTGTATTTAGTCTCCAGAGTTTCCCTGTGTCCCTGTGTCAGTTTTTCCTTGTGGCTCTGTTTTTGTCTTCTGTTGGATATCTTTTTGGACTTTTGATGGACTTTGTGTTTGAACTGGAAAAAGTAGGCTTTAAAAAAAAAAAAATACTTTTAGTCTTTTTGTTAAATCATTTCTTTAGTTTTGTTATCTGCACTTTGGTCCTCTTCTTTGTTTCGCATAGACATGACAGACACAAAGTGCCCTAGAGACTGCTGTATTGTCAACAGGCTCTGACCTCTGACTGGACATTAGGAGGATATTCTTGACCCTATTGACCTTACTGACTTATAACATCATGCTCCAGTGTACACCCAGCCCAACCCTTATGTGTGCTGAACCCAAAAACAAGAACAGGCATGTGATAGTGCATGAAGGTATGTAATGTTTTCTTTAAAAGATAGAATAAATACACACACACTTTAAAAAAACATTTCAATCCTGTGTTGGTTGTTAATGTTGGCAGCTAGAGCTGAAATCTGGTTGTCTTCACCTTTCTCTCCTCTAGTACATAATACACTGAGTTTTGCTGACTTCATACGAACAGGCACAAAAGCATGCGCTTTACACACACACACACACACACACACACACACACGCACACACGCACACACACACGCGCGCGCACACACACACACACACACACACGCACACACACGTGCGCGCACACACACACACACACACGCACACAGACACACACACACACACACACACACACACACACACACACACACACACACACAGACTTCTTAACCTAAGAGTTCATTACTTCTTATACATTTACAGACTTTCGTAACCGATATATAATGCCTAGCGTAGTCTTCGTTTTATCTTTAATTTTTTGGGGAGGCTCAAAGGATCAGTTGCTTAGTTTCATGTGGAAGTGTTTAAGGGTTTGATAGTTAACACCTTGGTGAGCTGCATGCACTCTAGCCTGCTGTTAAACAATGGCAGCTTTGTGCAGACTCTCCCCTGATGTTTTCTTAACATGTTCCAAGCAGTTTGAGCAGGCAACTTAAGTAAACAAGATGTTGCCATGATAAAAACACTTGTAAAAACATAGCACAGTGCACTTAGGGAGTCTTTTGGAGGTAGAGCTAAACTGGGCACATTGAATTTCTTCTCTTCTTTTCTATAAACAAGGGGTGAGGCAATATCGGAATGCAATAAATGGCGATGGATTCAAAAGTGCACACTAAAGCTGTAATATGTGTCTTTGTGTCTAAGGATTTGTTTGTGTAAATTGGCGTGAGTATTTAATAAACAGGATTTTTATTAAATTCAAAAAAATACATATTTACCTTTTTTTGATTTACCTAAAACATCAATCAATCAATCAATCTTTATTTGTATAGCGTCAATTCATAACAAGTGTTATCTCAAGACACTTTACAAAAAGCAGGTAAAGGACCTTACTCTTTGTCTATTAACGTCTATTAATGTTAACATCTCATCTTTAAAACCATGAAATCCAGAGTAACCGTTATTTAAGTGCGCTCCAAGTTGTTTTAGTAAACCAAAAGGAAAATACAAATCTTGACAAGACAGGAATAAAACCTTCAGCTGCATCTGAGGTGTTGGTAAGAAGCACCTTTCTCTTATGCATATGTGATGAAACAGCGTCTTGTGCTTGTTGTAGTAAAATAGAACTATGTCATATCTGGTTTAAAGTGTGACTAATCCCAGGTTACAGTGAGCCATTGATCAGCTGCCACACATTTGGACATTTTTTTTATCCTCCCTGTAACTATGGCACTGTTATGTGCTGGATTACCTAGATCGGTAAATGCATACACAGAGCTGATGGTAAACTTGCAGTCTGTGTAAGAAAGAGGTACATGGTCAGACCACACTTAAAACTGAAAAGGTGCTACAGAGAGGGGGAGTTTGATGCGATTGCAGCTCTAAAAGTGCAGTTACATGGTAAAAAGAACCAACAGACCAAGGAACAAACAAGTATAGCATTGGAGAAAGGCAAATAAAACGCTGAGAAAAGGTAAGATACACACAACAATCCCCCTTTCCACTGACAAGGGCAAACATGCAGAGCACACTAAGCACAGGCTGCAGCAGATAAACATCCTAGCATTGTTTGTTTGGGAAAAATGGCCCCTGTCACCATAGGAACTGCACTTATCACAGGAATTAGAGGTCCATGCCGTTCTCAGAAGGAGACCCCTCCACAGTACCCTTGTCCAGGAAGGGCTAACCCAGGCATCCACTCTTAGAAATAACAACTGCACCTGTAGTGCCTCTGAGTCAAAGGGGGTTACAAAATGTGTAATTGACCCAACAAGACAAGCAAACTATGATAGAAACACACCTTTGACTATAACTCATACTTACTTGAGAAATGAATGGAAATCGTCAAATACAGCCTCACATCCAGGCCACTTGCAAACACCATGACCATAGAGAGGGTGACAGTGGGGGGACAGCTCTTCTAGTGTGGATCTAAAAGGGAAATTCACAGAAGGATAAGGGTTATTTAACAGATTTAAGAGTTTTTTTAGAACACTAACACCGCTTCAGGTCCTTGTCAAACAAATATGACAAGATATCAAAGAAGACAGTAAAGTTGATGCCTAATCAGGGCTTTCCTGTTTTTACTGTATTATGTTTCCACATGAAAACATTGACTTAAACTCAATCTGTAGGCCTTTTTGTGCTGACTGATTCATCATGTCTCAGAGCCCACCTGGAGTAGGGTTTACAGCTACATGGAACCCTCAGGAGCATCAGGGACTTTCCCCAATATACACTGTAAACATTCCTGCCTGGTAAAACAAAATATATACTGGCCAATCCCATGTCACCAGAGGCTGACAAGCACACATCAATTGGCAGAAAACAGCTTTGAACAATCAGTCTGAAAAACTGCAACATCCCTCAAAATACAGTTGACAACATCTTCCATATGGTAAGGTGTGGTATCACAATCAGTGATGAGAGGAAGGGGCCAGCGCAAGACGGTGTCTGTAAAGAGAGTGAGACAGGCAGCCATATGGACACACGCACAATACAAGGCACACAACTTGCAGCAACAAGAGCCTAGGGGACTGGCCTATATTGCTACCACCTGTGCTTGTGGTTGTTTGTGAGCACAACATTGATACAGTTTGAGCCCTACTCTCTAAGACATTGAGACGGATAGGGAGATTTATTACAGCAAAACTCTAGTAGTGCCATGTAGGACTAAGTCCAACTACTAGAAATTCTTTCATATACTGTAGATTCAGCCCCAAATCTATCTGCTGCGATTTTAAAATAGATTTTAAATTATTTAGTGAGAAAAAAAGTGTACCTATCTTGAAGATGATGGTTAGAAAACAATCTGTATCAATAGTAGTAAATCTGTACCTTAAGTACTTTATTCTACACAGGTTTCTTTGTGTTTTAATGACTTACTTAAGAGTTCACAAGAGTTCATAACATGTGAAAATTGCATTGCAATTAGGTATCAGTCAAGCATTTATGGATGTGGTTAGGAGTTATTTTCTCCTTTCAACAGTCTTTATTTTCAATAATAAATTACGCATTTACATCAAGACCTCTTTTTTGATACAGGTAATAAATAGTTGAAATTACTGTATAACAATTTTTAACAAGACAATGTGTGGCCAGGAGCAGGCAACCCTGGTTTTCAATTTAAAGAGCTTTATAACAGGTAAGCAATATTGCTGTTAATAAAATATCAGAGTCTGATCAAAGACCTCTTGCAACACAGTGTGTGTGAGCAGAGAGAATCCAGTCACATCCCTGTCCCTCCCTGTCAGAGTTAATATACCTTTAAAAGAAATCCTCCATCCATACCCTCTACCCTCCCCTTCATTCTCATTATTCGTCTTCTTAAACAATTGTTGTGTTACAGTCTCAGAGCTGTGGTTACTGATTATTGTTGGGAAGCAAAGTGGGCCACTTTTTGAGGATGCTTCCCTTTACAGCACTGATGCAGAGCTGTATTGGGAATTGTGTCAGACACAGATCAGACACATTTCATTCAATTAAGCTACCATTTAATAAAGATGACCTCCTTCACAGGGGTATACATCTTTCTATGCAGTTCTTGTGCTGTAAAAGAACATGGGTTAACAATTTGAGGCACTCAGGCTCTGGTCACATCAGGGATGTTGCTCAAACAGATTATTCAGTCTGCTTGCCAGAGTGTTCTTTGAGACAAGTTAAATCAGAAACACGTGCCTTGTCTTCTTGTGTCAAGCCAGCAGTGATTGAATTTCTCCTCCTTCCTTAAGACGGAAGTGCAAAGCCGGTGAGTGATTCCTGTGGATGCACTTAAGGTTTTAGTTGCAGGCGTCGTTGTGACTGGGTAGATTTTATATGACACATGAAACTAACTACATGGTACTTAGGGTCTGCTGTAAACCAATCTGAAGCCAGCCGGGAAAACAGGCCCATCAGCACAGAGGCTTGTTTCTGGTTCATGACAAAAGGACTTGCAAAACAGCATCAATTAAAAGTTCATTAAGTTCAGCACCAGGAGGATGAGTGGATGCTCTCTATTAACAACAAGCCTGGCCCAATCCATTATCTTCAACCTGATTATTCAAATCCCTGGATTATAACAGTCTTTTTTCAGAGCCTTGCTTGGAATAATCTTACTGAAGGATATTTATTTTTCCTCCCATAGAGTCTGATTGGAATTGAGTCATCATCATCAAAAGAGGAATGATGCTCTTGATGGTTTCAGGGTTTCATTGTTCTGGAATGTAACACAAAGATAATTGGTTGTATGAATCTATATGAGCATATAAAAAGAAATGTTTGTGTTCACTTTGCATAACTTATCTTGTCTTAGTTATTACACAGTGAAATCTCTGAGAAGGTAATCCTCAACTTCAAGGAGCAGTAGGGCTGGATGAGAATAAACTGCTTGATTTTGTGACAGATTTGTGATACTGTAAGAACATTTAAAGCTAGACTGCCTTCTTCACTTAAGCTTGTGCTAAAGTGCTGTTGACATATTTTTTAATCTCTGTCAGCCAGCACGAGGCAAAGGAAAGGCCACCTCTTGCATTATGTCTTTTCCAATGTTTCATGGTGCCCTCAGAAGACAAGGGATTTTACCATTTCTGCCATCAATACAAACCTGGTTCGCTTCCTTGATATAATGTAGGATTCAAAGTCACTTAGATCCTCTCGACAACCCATCCTCAATAGCAACCCCTCTTCACCTCCAAAGGTCTGTTGGTTTACTGTGATAAATATTTTCATCAAACATATTTTCATCTGCTTTGCTTTTATAATGACAATTAGGTTTTGATCACTGGAACACAATGCAGATGTTAGGCTGTGAGCCAATGATGCCTGGAGGCTCCTCACTCCTCAGTTCAAAGATTAGACTCTTGTGTAAGTAAACAAGCAATGTGTGAGAATGCTGTTTTGAGTGTTTTTGTAGATACTGCATGCCAAAAAGATCCCACTATATAAGGAAGAGTTCTTCAGTTCTGAAGGACACTGGCAAACATTGTACTCAAGGAAGTGTAACACAAGTCACAGCTGTCCTTGTGCAACTGAAATAATAGCAGTAAGGAGTCAAAACTGCTTACTTAGAGTGATCCAACTTTGACTCCATGCACACTTCTCCAGATCCTTATAATCCTTTTTAGGCGTTCATATCAAATAATAAGCTCAAGTCTATTTACCATTTACCTAATGACAATTATAGTTAAAGCTATGAATTAATTGCAATCTCTGTGCAAATCCAATTGGGACATGTCAACAAATGCTCTGTACAGCAGTTTTCACATATGCACTCCGGATATTATCTAGATAATTTCTAGAGGACTGCTCAGGAGATTCTCCCGACCTGGCTATTCACATGTGATCCTCACAGTGGGAGACTATCCCTGTCAGATGGGAGGGGGGCGGGGGGTCTCCTGAGGTAAGACGTGACGTACAAAAACAATACGTAGTAGTAGCGGACAAAGCAACAGAGTCTGCTACACACTGACCTTTAATGACAATATTTGCCTTTATATCAATGTTATGTGTAGTCCAACGGAATGACAACATCAACAAAAGAGTGGAGAACAACATACTGGCGAAAAGAAAACGTAATGCAGCCGTTTAATCAGTGCAAAGAGATTGTAGCGGTCGCGTGCATACACTCTATGCACCGTGCAGCAGACACAGTATAGAAACGTCACTCCTCCTCCTATTGGCTCGAGGTGAATTCTCTGGAGAATATCCTGCAGCGTTCTCACATCAGCCCACTCGGACTTGATGTGGAAATAATACTAGGGGTCTGGCAGGAGAAACTCCAGGTGAGCGAAAAATTCTGCTGTTTGTGGTCACATATACAGCTCCTCTGGGAAATATCCTGAGTTTTTCAGGAGATTTCTGCAAGTGTGAAAGCCCTATACGGGATAGCTGTCTTAGATAGGAATATGAGGCACATGGGCCTTTTGATTGCTTTACTCAAAAATGACCGTGAAGACTGATTCTCTAATATCTTTAACAGTTGTAGACTGCAAATAACACAGGAACAGTGCTTTAGTATGCATTTGTCCTTGCTGACCTATATTCTCATTATAAGGGCATTCAAAAGATGCCGACAAATGCAAATTATAGAAAAAAAAATAGGTCCCCACAGAGGGAAAGACTCACCCTTCTCTTTTGTGACTCATGTACTGCCCATTTGTGGAGACATGCTGGTTGAGTTGTGTGTTCTTTGGCGGGGCCGGGGATGACAGGTCTAGGCCCCGGTGGCCATTGTTGCTGCTGTTGTTGTGCTCCTCCTTCACATAAGCATTTGTCACCTCCTTCCACAGTTGCTGCAGCTCCGCTGGAATCATGCCTGTGACAAACAAATTGGATAATTAAATCAATTAGCAGCTAATCAAAATCTCTTCTTCATGACTTAATTAAATCAAAGCATCTGTAAACAAAGCCAAGTATTAATTAGAAAACATTCCACTACAGGGTATTGTGTGGAAAGCTCCTGCCCAGCTCCCCCCTCCTTCCACCTCACACTCTCCCACCCATTTTTATTCTGTGATCTTGAGTGTGTTTGTATACATAAATCCCTGGCATTCATGTCAATTTCATGCAAAGGGTACATAATTAACATCCAGACAAGGCATGAAATCCAAATAATCCCTAACATTTTCCTTTAACAACAGAGATGTGCAGAACATACACCACAACAAAAAAATTCAATAGCAACACAAGAAAACATCCAAACCCTGCCTCCTTGAGGAACAGAACCCTGGGGTTATATTCCCAAAAGCACATTAATGTGCAACATACTTAAAGCTCTGCACCACCTCAAATTGACACAGACGAATTAAACCTCATTAACAAGTCAAGCACACTGCGGCTCACACAGTCCTTTCAAAATAATCCCTTCAAGACAGAAGACATTTCTGTGTGCTAGAAAGCATAGTATTTATTTACTGCCGGTGAGTGACAGTATTACTGACAACCAGGGTCAGAATCTGTTTGTACACCCCGCTTATATGTCTGAGAGAAGAGAGCCTTTGATGGAACACAATATATTTGTGTTGATCTATGGTGTTTTAGTTACTGTGCCGAAAAGCTGCTGTCATTTGACACATATATGAGGATCATGGTTATGTCAAATAAGATTTAGCCTTATGGGCACAAAATTCATCTCCCTTATTTTCAGTTAAAAAAAAAATACTGCATCTTGGTTGCCATGATTTTAATAGCATAAAGATGTAATAGTTTGTATTTATTTGAAGTTTTAATGGGTCTTCAAATATGTGCTCAAATAATACACTTATTTAAAGCATTGTGAAATATTTGGCAATAAAAAATCCCGTTGATATGTTGTGAAGACCTCTAATTTAACATTGCAATTAAATAAATCCACTATCAAATTGAGGACTGGCAAATTAATGATGATCACATGCTTATCTTCTTGAGGTTATACTCTCCGGCTCCCCCCTCCCTTTTTCTCATCGCAAGTGCTCCTTTCAAGCACCAAATTGTAATACATTGTGTGTAAAATGCTTAGTCTTCATTTACTCCTGTTGTGGAAAATAACTATGAGGTGAAGATCTCAAGACGATCAGCAAAAAATATTTTTAATTTGATAAGCTACTAAAGATTTTAATTATGCTGGTAATGGAGGACATTGGCCTAATGAGGCAGAGGACTCCAGAGAGTCGCAGGGGCTAAGAACTGTGAAATGAGTCTGATAGGATTGCTGTAAATTCACACTAGATAGTTTGCATATCAAAGAGCAGGAAATGATTGCAGGACAAATCAATAACCTTTGCACGTTCCAAGGAGTGTCTTTTCCTCATTAGAATATTTCAACACCATTGCTCTATTCTTTTTGCCTGTATTCTGCCTCTTTCTTTTTCATGCCTTGATGTGCCCCAATTAAAGAGAACATCCATGCAAGTCTGAATATTCCTAATATACTGTATATTACACTATGTAAAGATCCACTGCTTGCTACTTTCCAGTTGTCTTATCAAAGTATATATTGTTGTTTTGATAGTTTATGAAGAAGTGTTTTTTGTTTTCTCTTTTCTGTGATAGCTTTGTAGTTTAGAATCAGAAGGTCACTGGTGATGTGAGTGTCCTGTGGTCCGACAGCGGGAACAATCATTTTCCCCCACTTGGTGCACGGTGACAGTGGGCGATGTATTTTTAGCCGATGGGCTTGACAGGGCAGCCCGCTCTGGCTCAATTACCCAGCAGTCCTGGTGACCCCAACACCACTGTTTACTCTGATATAACTGCAGAGGAAAGACCGGTCTGATGAGAGAGGTAACGGAGTGGGACAAGACTGTTTCTTTCAGGATCAAGTCCTTAGTTTTATTGCTCTCCGTTCTTTTCCTTTTCCTACTACTTCTATTTTAGCCTAACCTCTTCAAACTCAACAATAGAAATGGCACAACATTTCATATAAATGAAAAATAAATATCATTACAGAAATGTCTCAGAGGGTATTGTTTTTGTGTTTGGACACAATGCATTGACTTACTTGCCACTTAATACTGTAGGACATACAATGACATATATCTGTAAATCCTCTTTCCGGGGTCCCCAGTTTGTCCATCCCTTAAATGCTGGATTGGTTTATCTTTCCTCTTTCCATTTTTCAACACAACTTTTCCACTCATTACGAACGGGAAATACGGACAAGCACTCTAAAAAATGTATGTTGTTGGGACACTTGATTGATCACCAGCCTCCCAACTTAATTTTACCTCTGCAGGTAGCTCTGGCACCAAGACAGGCCGAGCTCTTCAACCTTTTCATGTCCTTGTCCCTCTGTACCCAGGTGACCATGTTCAAGCAAGCAGAAAGTTGATTTAGGGTTTATAATGACATCAGTTGCAGGCCATCATCCTCCAAATAAAAAATGGCCCCCAGTGCTCCAGGCTCTTTAAACTGAGCTGTTACTTCTCACACACAGAGTTGGTGCCATGGGGAGGAAAGTGACATGGCTATTAGTTTATTGTTCTGTCACACTGGGACTTTTACTGCACCCCTGTTTATGTTGCTGTGATCACTGTCCTTCTGATATGCACCCCTTAGGCCTGGAATATGTCCTGTCCCAATGCTGAATGAACTATTACCGGTAACTAATTGCTTGTTTTGTCAATCACTGACAGGTCCCACATTACCCAACCCTATCCCTGATGTGCTGCTGTTCTGTGAGCAAGTCATGGTTCACAACATTCTTTGCTTTCATAACACCACCAAATGTTTCTTGTCACTGTCGCCCTAGCCTCTCCTTGCAGCTTAAATGTTGTTGTTCAGCCAAAAAAAATCCCTTTCTTTCAGACAAACTTTAGAGGATGAGTGTTCATTTTGGACAGGACTTGCAGCAATTTCTAAACAATGGGGAAACAAGACAGGGCACATGCTCACAGGTGCATATATTTGGCAGCGAGACCCAAAATTACAAACACTTACGCACACACAAGGTCAACGAGAAAAAGCTTTTGGTGAGTAGGGGGAGAAAAACTCAAACTGCAATCTACAAGATTTTTCTCGGAGAAAATGACAGAAATGTGTCTGAGCCAGTTTTGTAACAAAGCAGAGCAGTGATGCAAAACGGAGGTACAATCTACATAATAGTACCACAAACAAAAACAGGTTGCACATCTTAACTGACTGAAAAGTAAAAAACCCTTGTTTATTTTTTCACCTTAGGATTCATTAAAATGAAATCTATATTTTGAAATAAAAGTTAAAATAAAAAAAATCATCATGCTAATTTGCCCTCCTCAAGTTTAATCCTTAAGCACTTGAAGCAAACAGGGCATCAACCAATCACCTAAAATGCAGTGCTAACTGCTAGCTGAATATTGCAGATAAGATCTAAGCACCTTAGGCCTGGCCTGCTGATGCATGAAAGAGTTTAGCGATGTGGAAAAAAGAAAGGTCATCAATAGCTTCAAACAGTCAAGCAGAAAAATGTGTAGAAATAGGAAGAAAAACTTGGGGCCTCAAGCACTAACCTAAGTGTTGTATAAGCTGTCAGACATTGGCATTCCATGTGTTGCAAAGACAAACTAAGAGAGTTCAACTAGTTATAACAAACTTGAACAAAACACATGGGAACATTTGGTTCCTTATATTGATGTTAATACCAACAACAAAGTATAGATTTAAGCACAGCTCATTTCAGTTCATTGTTGTGGGGAGAAATGACTTGCAAAACTCAATCAAAATTAAAACCAAAATATTCTTTCTACCACAGATTTTACTTTCTATTCAAAGTTTCCATTCATTGTGTCTGGGACAACATTTTTGAAATGGTGATGACTTGTATGAGGCTTTTATTGTTTTGTTTAGTCATTTGTTGAATAAACATAGCCTAATAATATGCATGTGGCATAATGCATGGATTCTGATCCTGTTCTGGGTGAATGCATTTCATCATTTAAACCACAGTTGAATAGATTAACATTTGCAGCCTTGTCAAATATGAAGTAATATTGAAAACGGAATGCCCTATATTGATTAGGTGAGATGCCTTAGAGGAAGATGACACTGTGGAAACAGGATGTTCAGAGGCTGTTGTTAAATCCATCATGACTACAGTTCCTGGTAATACCAACTTATAATGCTTTACTCAAGGGGCGTGTGTATGTTTGCCAGACATCTGACACAGAGCAACTCAAGCATACTCACAACGCAGCAGTGCTCCACGCCTGTGCACATGCAAGTAGATGAGTGATTCCATACCCAGTCCAAACAAAAATACCACTGTACAGACTGTGTTTGTGTTTGCCTATAAGCAGTTCTCCCCCTAGCTCTCCCGTTTTTATTGCCCTTATCTTGTTATTACAGAACTGTTTGTCTTAGCTGTGGATGAATAGTAATGTAATATTCCATAACCCCTTTGATGATGCCGTTGTTACAGGGCTGCCACTTCTTTAAAGATCATTAAAGAATCAAAACAAAGAAATTAACTTCCTGGCCCTAAAAAGGGGCATTGACTCTACCAAGTTTTAGACACTTCAATACTGATAACTAAGTTCACTGATGGTTTATAGACAATAGCTTCTGTCTTTCTCCAAGATGAAAGAGATTGCAATCAAGGGGTCATTCACAGCCACTGGATAAAAAGTTCAGGAACAAAGCATGGATTTTTGAACAGCAGTATTTGACTCCCAAAGTCTAAGACAGTGATAGACGACATGAAAAGCCAGACTAAATGTAATACACTTGTGCACTTTTACACTGAGAAAGGTTGATTTGGGATTTACAGTAGGATTACAGTATGTGGTTACTATTTAAGAAGTGAATTATTCACTTTGACCATGACAATTTCCACAGGTATTGTTGCAGAGCAGTAGCAGATCAAATCTCTCTGAATATAGAAATACATAAAATGGATGTCAAAAATGTCAGACCAATACCTCTGTAAAACGTCAAAAAAAAGTTGAAATAATCTCATTAGTTGTTGTGTTTTTTAAGACCTATTGGAGTACCTTTGTTTTTACACTGTGGCTACAGTTACTTTGTGGCAAGAAAAAAACTTAACAAACAGGAATAAATTTATGTGTGACATTTCTCCCAAAACTATAAGATATTGAAGGAGCAAAGCATCTTCAAAGATAGTTGATTAAAATGATCATACATGAAAACTGCATTTTTTAAATTTAGAAATTAATGGCAAACTTTCCTTCTATGCAATGTTTAGCAATTCCTATATTACCAGTATATTACCAGTTAAAACAAATCAAATGACCAGTATTAGTATATTAGAAGGAAAAGAGTTGATAGATCAACCCCAGACATTCTTGTTAAGTTGTCTTTGTCACCGTTGATATCTCAATTTAAAGTTGTCGGCTGATGGATAGATGTGACACAGTGCTGTTATTTCAGTGAAGTGCAGTAATGTAAGGTACTGACCCTGAGTGAGCGAGTGCATTGGTATGCCAGTCTGTCCAGGTTGGATTGTAAGCAGCCCTTGCCTCTGAAGGTTAAGCAGATGCTGCTGCTGGACCTGCTGGACCTGCAGGAGTTGCTGCTGGAAGGCCAACTGCTGTGCTGACACCTGCCGATGATGGCACGCACACATGAATATACACAATCAAGATAGAGAGGCACACTATCAAAAAACTTTATATATAGGAATAAGAGTCAGTGCAAACATGTAAAGCTGAGTTTCTGGTTTGTACATCACGTTATTAATATATGCCTCTAAAGAAAAAAAATGTTTATGATTAAGTTTGTAAAATTAGGACTAAAGAACAATTTTGTTGGTTGAAAAAGGTACTTGATCTTTTTGTGAGTAAAAACAAAAAAATCTTTCATAATTATAAATTTTGCTCCTATCGTGGATAAGTCTCAGCCCACTGAAGAGAGGTTGAGTATACATCGCTCACTCTCTTAACTAATGAGTCGGGAGGCAAATGACAAAGAAACAACATAGTAAATCATTCATAATAAGAAGCACACACATTTAATTACAGCCATTCATAATTCAGCAAACAACGTGTGACAAAATCAAAGTGCTTTATTACCACCCTTGCAACTGTAACAACTATCCCATGCTCAGTGCAGAGCTCAAGGATATACCCTTACCAAACATGTGCAGCAAGCTTTGTTCAACAACATGCTGCTGATTGACTGAGAGATGGCTGTTTAGTTAATCTAAGGCTGTTTCATCAAGACATAATTGATGAAAAGTTAGAGTTTCTTAACAGATTTAGGTGTTTGGGTGGATATTATGGATATTGTGTTGTTGAAATGAGTGAACTTTCATAGGATATAAAAAGTGATATGAGTGTAGAGAAGACAACTGGAAGAAGAAAAACGTTACTACCAGAATACTACATAGAATTAAAATTATCCTAAATTCCAAATGAGTGTTTTTCACGTGAAAAATGTTTATTGGCTTTTATTTTCTTCTACACCTCTGCCACCGGATCAGCAAAAAACTTCTGGGACACAGTGGTCCATTACATTACATTGAACATGGTCATCTTCATAGCCTGTTGACTAAGGTAGCAGAAGCTCACAAACTTATGAGTAACCACATTCATTCACATGTTTTAGTAAAGTTTTGGATGCAGGTCGCCTGTGATGTCTTTGATATATAAAAGGATGTTTGTTCTTTAACCCTTTCATCAGTGTTAGAAAGGTCTTAACTGGTTTTCTGTTCTGCTTTTTCCCGCCACGAGCCCGATACAAAGATAATTGTGCAACGGGTGTGGTTTCACAATGGTTGAACGCAACGCATTCACAAGGACCAATGTCTTCCATCAGAAATGCTAAATAAATAGACAGTGTCTTTTCAGAAAAAAAAGCAGGAAAGATGAAATAAGCATTAAACATAAATTTCCCTTTCTGGCTTTTTCCTGTTTTTTTTCTTCTCGCCCCAGCAGATGACAGCTGTTGTGCTCCCAGCATGAAGACTGATTAAAAACCTTCGTACCAATAGTCCAAATAAGAGGTTAACTACAAGTGGCATGAGGGAGTGAAAAACACAGTTGCAGACAAATGATAAAAAGCGGCACTGGCAGGCCTTTATTGTCAAGGTTCAAATATAAAGTTAAAGATCTTTGAAAAACTAAATTTTGATGCCTTTACAATAAAACAGGCACAAAGCAACAACAGGGGGTTATTGTCTGGCAGCCACAGGGGAGTCACTGCATAATTTGTGTTCTGTCTTTTGATGGCTGCTAGAAATGTGACTGAATAAAGAGGGAGCAATGCAGAGAGAAAGAAAACATCGGCAAAGGAGTAGAGCCTCTCGAGGTTGCATTCCTGTGATCATACATAATATGCTTCAAAAAAAAATTTTTTTTTTATTCTCATGCCTAATTCAACTGATCAATTGCAACTCCTTGTGTCGCCCCATCACCTCCCCCCTCTTTTCTCCTTTGCTCATCTAGTGTTTACATCAGATACGACTCGGTGACAGGCCCTATCTGAAGCCGACAAGCTCAGCTGTCATGTTGATTTATGGGAGAATCAGGCTACAACTTGTCCAAACTGAAGCCCGCAGTTCATTAATTAGGGAGCAACGACTTTGAAGTTTGTGTGCGTGTCAGCATTTAAAACTGGTCTTAATGTTCTAAGCTTCCTCATATCATCAAACAGGGAAGTCAATAGGGACAAGAGTAGAAATTCCAAGATATTCTTTGAACTTCTTCTGACCGCACAATAATAGTTTGCTTTGTCCACAGTGATCCCTGTATCCTCCAATCATTAACACCCATTCCTAGTGAATAGAGGGAGTTAAGGAGAGACATTGAGAAAGATGAAGAAGAAAAACACAGAAAACAAAGTTGGAATCACTTTCTGCACTGTATCTTACGATTACATGGCTTTTCTTCACCTGCCATTTCCATGTTAAGTACAGAGAATAGCCTGTCAGATTTATGTGTTTTGTGTTCATGCTTTTTGTCCCTTTTTTCTTCATTTATGTCCAAAACAAGTCTAACATAAACAGGCATCTCTTTGTTAAAAAATACACTTTTAAACTTGGAAAAAGGTAGAACAAAAAATTAAGGAAATGGCCTTAAAAAAGTGTAGCTTTAATGGGGATGATTAGAGAATAACAGACACTGTTATCTTAGCAAAGCAGCGTTCAATAATTACCATTTATCTGACATTAGTACACTTGATTCTCCCCCTCTCCCTCTGCTTTAATCAAAGTCTGGAAGCGGATGAGGTTGAGAGATGGAGCACACATGACTTCCATACTCTGTCTGGCCAATGGGTTCGCTAATGGTAGGCAGTGAAGGTGATGTCATCCTACCTCTTTACTAGGCTTGCTTCCTGCATGCTGCTGCTGCTGCTGTAAAAGCTGGAGGTGGAGCTGTTCTTGCTGCTTCTTGTAGAACTCTTGGAGTTGCTGCTGCAGAAGAGACAGGAAGGCAAGTGTAAGTGTATCAGTCATATTAACCAAGCAGTGGTAAAGAATGTTGTCTTTCAGGCTTGAGGGTAAGAAAAGAGAGCAGCTAAAAGATGGTTTCTCTGTTAAACACTTTTATTTAATCATACCATGATTTTTAGTTCAACCTGAAACATTCAACATTTTCATTTAAATCATGTGATGACTTGTCTGACAAAATGATGTCTTTTTACATTACCTGCTGTAACATGAGGGCTTGTTGCTGCTGGAGAAGAACCTGGAGCTGCTGAGGGCTCAGGACTTGCTGCTGAAGTATCTGCTGCATCTGTTGTGGAGTTATAACTTGAGGTGTCATCATAGCCACTGACACTGGAATCTGCACAGACAGACAAAAGAAGCAGATAAAAGTCAACTGAAGAAGTGCACGTATGAAATGAAAATGTGAGCCCTCATCTATATCTGCTGCTTATCTATCTATCTATCTATCTATCTATCTATCTATCTATCTATCTGTTTGAATGTTAGTCATCTATGTTAGTCATCGTCATTAATCCCTTACAAACACACGTTATTTATCTCTCGATGTCTATATATATCTGTATCTATAAATATATAAATTATATATATCTGTATCTATATTTATATACATACAGTCGACATAGATAGACATCGAGAGAGATAAATAACATTTCAACTCCTCTCACCGTTAAGACATATGGTAAATAATAAATAGCTTGTTTAGCGCTTTACTAGTCTTCTGATAACTCTGAGCACTATTACACCGCAGGTCACACCTACCAATTTAAACCCATTCACACACTGATGGCTGAGGTTTCTATATAAAGTAACCATCAGAAGTAACTAATCCCATTCACACACATTCAAACGCTGCCGACGAAGCAACTTGGGGTTAAGTGTCTTGCCCAAGGTAGCTGCAGGAGCTGGGGATCGAACCCCAGACCTTCCGGTTGAGAGATGACCAATTCTACAAACTGAGCATCACAGCCACATCTAGCCCACATCACAAGACTGGGGTCGGCTAAAGGACAAGCAACAGACAGGCATTAATCATGTCAATGAACTAAAATCACCAGAGTATTGGACCTTCACCTTGCAGCCCTCCTCTCCGACACAAAAACCAGGATATTTCTCAAACCTTCAATACAACATGGAAGATTTTCTTAAAAAAGCAGTGTTAACGCTAATAACACACCATGTCTTGTGAGATCATTTTATTAGAGGCAGGGTCAAATGTGATCTGCTTTCATGCCTGGGGGAGGAGCTACAGTGTATAACAGGCAGGCCCCAAAATCTTACTCCAAGTAATAAGTGTGAGTGCTTGACTCAAATCAAGTGATTTGTTATGACACTGAATAGCACCCACAGTTGCCAGGGTGCCTTGATTTCTCTGGCTACAAAGAGGACTCTGAGTGTGTCTTGGTGCTACCGATCACTGCGTAGATTGTGATACCATGAAAATCTCTTTTCATCGACATTTCAATGACATGCTGCGTTTTTGTAGTTAACGTGTTTGCTGATACTTTTGGGTATACACCCTTACATAAGAACTTGTGAATTAAAGGTGTGACACATTTTTTTATGTCTCTCTCAAGAGCCAATCAGGAGCTAAAAGAACATACATACCGGGTGACAGTCTGTCATCACCAAGGTTACCCAAATTGTGTGGCCGCCGTATATCTAATGACACCCTTTGAATTTTTCATGCTTTTCTGAATCTGATTTTGTTTTTTAAAATCTTCTCTGATAGCAAAAGGGGCTTCATGTCACACACCCCATATGCGCATCACCTTAGTTATTCTCCTTAATGTAGCATAAAACGAAAACAAAGTGCAGCCATAATGAACAGCCTGTACTGCAAATACAGAGGAAAGGGCAGTGATGTCAAGAAGGAACAGCTTTGATGCTCTCAGGGTAATTTACTGAGCTGCTGTACAACAATGTGCTGTACACCAACCCATGAGAGAGGTTCAGCCCCACCCAGGACTAACACACACAAGGCATTTTTTATTTCCAACATTAGGCGTATGGAGAAAATGCAATATTAAGCTACATACATATACTATTTATAATATATATTAGGTATATAGAATTAGGTCCCAATACTAAGAACGTCTTGATTTTTGCACGACTTGTCATGTCATTTGCATAGCCTTTCATGTTCAAATTTTACAGTCACACAGAACTCCTTTATTTCTGGGCAATGCACATTTTTATAACATATTTGAAGGTCAACTATGCAGCCATTTCCTGCATGACATGCAAATGCTATGTGTAATATATTTCCTCTCCAAACATAAAATGTATCCCCTTGATCACTAGGATAGAAATAGTGCCCCTTTTTTCAATGCTTTCTGTCATATTTTTACTACCATTTTCAAATTCAAAATGTGGTCTTTTTTATTTTATATATAATTTTGCCAGATCATACAAAGTGTGATGTGGAAAACAAGGAGATCCAACAACAAGTGAACAGATTTTACACACTTAAATAGCTCTCAAAAGCTGTCAATTCCATCACACAAATCACAGAGATTTCCATCAATGCAGCCGTCTTTAATCCTTTCTCCTGCTCATCAGGATCACAATTCTTCTTACCAGGAATGTCTGGCTCACAGTCACTACTGCTAGAACAGCTCCCTCTGTACGGAGCCCTAGCAAGACGCTATTACAGACCTCCATTTTATTACCCATTACTCCATTACTACTGAGGTCATTAGCAGCAAGAGGAATTGTTTGCCTCTTAACCTATTGATCAATGCAACTAATGCCATTTAATCCTGTGTTGAAGGAGTGAAAATCTACCTCAGACTGGTTCCTATTAAGGGGAAAGACTGGGGTAGCACTTTTACTGAAAAATATTAACCTGGCCGCTGAATCATGCCCCATTTAAAGCATACACAGGACACCTGTCACCATTTAAAGTGCTCCCATATGGTGCAGTCCCTTATCACGATCCACAAAAATGTATCACCATCCAAAGATAGTCTAAAGGAAGACATGAACTGAGCTAATAAACAGAGGGATCCGCTGACCCAGCGGTAATCTTCTATACATGATGAGGGTATAAAAGGGGAAATTTTGAGGATGCCAAAAATAGTTCACGTTTATGAATTTCACAAAGGTGTGGTGTTCTCCAGGTGCACCCCACATACATCAGCATTCTAACCTTGAACATTTTCACACAGCTGCAGTGTCTAGAGGCAATACCAGCATAGGCCTGCTGGCCCAACACACACACAAACACACACTCACCCCCCCTGTACAATCCTCAGAATCCTTGATCCACATTAAATGGTTCTTTGGTTTTATATCTTCAACTACAGTTCCCCCCCCCACACACACACACATCCAAACTTTGGCATGCTAACTTTCACAAGCACATACGGGCACATGTTGAGCCAATAATTCACTGTATTTGAGAGCAAAACCATATCTTTGTTGAAAGTAGGAAAGTTCTTGTAATATGCAAGTTAAAAAAAATGTACATTGAATAAAGCTATTGAATATTTAAATATATATACACTCTACTTTTAAGAAGTGTCCATTTTACAACAGTTGGCAGAATTTATTTATTCAAAAACAAAAATCTTTCCTTTAAATAAAAATTGCCTGCACTGCCTCTAATATGCATTACATCCAAGAAACAAACAAACAACCTTGGCATTAAAAGACCCCAACAGAAAACATACTTCTCTTGTGATACCTTTAAAAATACCCTATCCTCAGGAAGTAATAAGACTAATCCATACATCCTCAAGCGACATGTAGTCACTGATTCTGAGTGAATGAAGATGCTACCTAAACACCTCCTTCTACCATAAGTCAGAGGTCAAAGCCTGTCGAAAAGGAGTAGGGATGAAGGAGTCTGAAAAGTACCCCCAGGTGATTAAGGCCGGTGAAATGAGGAACATGGAGACGAATATTACTGAGACTAGCTGAAACGTTTTACTGGCTGCATAGGTGAAGCTTCACTGAAAGAAAAAGAAAATAAATTACATTTTAATTTTAGCCCCCTGTGGCCATCCTGTGTTGTATGGGCATCAAATAGAATGGAAAAGTGAAAAAGACATAACAAGCCCTTGAGAAATTATCGACTCTAGTCTGTTTGAAGCTGTTGTTTTACCTTGGCCTGAAGTGGTGTAAGAAAATGACTTCCTATTCTGACTATTATCTCTTTCCATTAACTTGTTGGAGAATTTTGATTTTCGTATCTATTAAGTCTATCAACATTAGACAGATTAATTCTTCCTTATAATAATAATACTACTCATAATAATAATAATAATAATAATAATGCTTAATCATAAATGAAAAGATTTATTTTGTTTACAAAAATAAATGTTCTTCTGTGACCTAAAACTAGACAAAAAAATCATGACAGAGTGTCCTTTGTTATGGCCTCTATTAATCACTTCTTAACATCCACAATTAAGTTCATAAAATATATATATACAAATATTTACAGTTCAGATGAACAGACTGTCACAGCACTGTTATACCACCATTTACTATAAAGATATATACAGTATATTCTAATTTGGGTATGGTGTGTGTGGTAGGGCTAAAATTATTTGCAGCATGTGCAAAAACAAAAGTCAAGATTGTATTTTAATTAACTTTTCAACTACAAACAAGCAGATTTTCGCCAGAGCTTTCCCAGTGTCTGGTTTAAGCAAACAAACTGCACGCTGAAGCGAGTGAGCTCTCACCCCAACAATAACAGCTGAGCTGCAAGTTAAACGCTGATTCCCACACTGGAGGCATCCACCACTCCGGGCAACCACTGCTGACCCCCCCTCCCCCTCAGCAACCATACACACACACATACCATCCTTTGTGTCACCCCCGAGTTTTGTCTGGCAATCCAAATGTACTATTTGTATTTTAGCCTTTGTAATTGTGAGTTTATTGTATAACAAAAAATTCAGCTAAAATCACACGGATCAACTATTGTCTATCTATTGTATGATGACATGTAATTTTTAATATAGCTAATATTATAGAATAGAAAGAATACAACTTTTATACATAAAAGTTCCTTGTGAGAGTATTTTGGAAGTGAATTAGAACAATATGATGGGAAACTCAATGTCCTGCCCCTCATTTTTAGATTTAAAGGCACACTTGAATTTAACTATTTGACAACCATAAGGATTGCAGGTTTGGAAACCTTACTTAGAAAATCAAGGTGACAACCACTACAGTATCCCCCATAAACCAGTTACCTCTTTTAATATTGCTTATACCTTACGTTCACTGTTCGGGAGGACTGCATATCTGTGAAGTATGCTGTAAACAACAATGCATGTTATCCAGATCAATTATTTCAGTCATATAAGATTTAATTAAGATCACAGTCTCTAAAAACCCTTTAAATTAAACTACAGTCAAAAGACAATGGCTGACACATCCTCATGCAGATTGTTTCTATTTTCTGCACACCAGCAACGCAAAGCTAATCCTTGTTCCATTACCGCAGACAAGGGGGCTTTAAATTATATGATAGACAATTTTAAAGTTGCCGTGTAATGTGTATTCCATAAAGTATAAAAGTGATTATTAAAATCGTGAAGAAAAAATTAATCTCTTCAGTATGTCTAAAGCATAAACAAAAAATCTGAATATAATAAAATTACATTTGTCCACACAAAACACAGAAGATCCAACAATATTCCCAATGAGTAAAATATCAATGTCATCTTGTCCTTTAGTGATATACAGACATTTAAGTCAGGGGGAAAAAATGAGTGATGAAAAAGACCTGCTGCCATAAAACACCACACCGTGTAATCTCATCATTATGCTACCATCTCAAGCCTTTGAAACACATGGCATGTCAAGTTTAGAGTTAATATGCCTATCTGAAACTGAGACACACTAATGCAGCATTGTAATACCCCTTTAAAAATGAATGAAAGCCTTTTTAAAGAAAAAACATATATCAGTCTGTAAAGCCATGGAATAACAACAAAGGTTTTCTCTCCTCTCTGTTTTCCTGCCTACTTCAGTAAGTAAAGACTGTCCCTGTAAAGGATATCCCACCAAGGGTGAAGCTTTAGCTGCACCCCTTGTTTCCCCCTCTCTGGGTACACAGCTAATATCTGGTTGCCTATGTCATGGTTTAGAAATGACAGGTGCTGGCAGCCCTTTGCCTTGACAGGCCACTGCACAAATAATACTCCTGCCTGAAAGGGCTAATGCACTACTAATGAACAATAAATCAACTTTGATTACAAACTGTCAACCCAATCAGCTCGCACTCCAGCTATCCCAAACTGTGAATCTCGGCACAGCTGCACAGCATTACTGTGCACACTGCCCTGTTAAGGCTTCCTCTTTCTCCTCCTCAACATTCTGATTTTCTCCACACTACTTCCCACATCTCTTTTTATTTTCAGGAACACACTTTCTAAGCTCTGATGCAAGTTCCTAAAACATGTATCAAAAAAAATACTTCAGAAAAATGGGAAATGCAGAAGCAAAAGAAAAACTTTAACAGAGTGACCACGTAAGTATTTTCAAAGTTGCAATGCATAACTGGAAAACATTTTTGAAAAAAGTACTTGTTTTTAAGGAATTCAATAGCTGTAAAACCATTCATATAGTACTCAAAGTCTACTGCAGAAGAAAAGTACAAGTAAACAAGTTCTAAATACAAACTCTTTGTTTCAACTACAGGGACACATAAACACAAGCGCATAGAAAATGCTCACTACATTTTCAGGCAGACGTGTGTGATGACATTTGGATTGCCAGTCTCTCTAACATGATTGTGAGGTGATGGCTACAAGTATAGAGCTGTGCCAGCCTGTCTTAATTTACTGACACACTGGTGTTTAAAGGTGAGTAAGGATAAGTCCAGCCCACAGCCTAAGGAGCAAGAAAAGTCTGACCTGCATGTATTTACATAAAAAAACTAACAATTTACAAAATAAATAACTAGAAAAAAACAACAATGTGTAATATAGACAATATATAACCCTGTAAGTATTCTTTACAATAAAACAAAAATAAAAACTTATTCTGAGAAACAACACTGTAAAAAGGAAGACAAACAAGTCGCCTGTTTTTCCTGCAACTTTCATTAATCCAAACTACATACACTACAGTTCAGATCCTGCTTGACTGGTTAGCTCACTAACAGAAAAGTAAACAAAACTAAACAAACAGTTGTAAATGACAGTGAGAAATCATTCTCAATTGTTAGGTATAGAATACTGTAACTGACAAACAAGCAGGCAAAAATGAATATCCTTGAACACAAGTGTTAAGTGCTCAAAACCAACAGCCCAGCACTGAAACAAAAACGAGGCAAACAGTCCTATTTCACTATGCACATTCTTATAAAAATCTAAAGTACATGAGCGACAAACAGACACAAGCTTTCTTTAGTCTTTTTACCCGTGTCAAATTAAATTGTCAAGTTTTTTTAACACAAGAAAGCTGGCAAAATCACAGAAATCAATCATATTGACAAACCTGACAAACTCCATTTAGCTGGCAGGGTAAACAGAGTGCTGGGCCACGCGGTGTGGAGTGAAGCAGAGCGAAGAGCTGAGCGGAGAGGGGAAGAGAGAGAGACAGAGCGAGAGAAAGAGAGAGAGAGTCTGTGAGTAAGTGAGTGAGAGGTCGGGAGAGATAGAGGCACACAGGCAGGGAGGCAGGGAGGCTGAGAACTAGTGCTGTTGTGTTGTGAAGTCTCCAACCTTCCTCAGGATACAGACAGTTTGCACGCGGATGGTTGCTCCCTGGCTGACAAGATACAAAACTATCCAATCAACCACGCCCTTCTCCACCAATCACAACCAGCCCTCTAAACATAATCAATTCAAATGGGGCCACACAATAGAGAGCTGCGGCTGTGCTGCAGGTGAACCCGTGCCTTTGTGAGGGGGCCCCTTTTAAAAAAAAGGACACAGTTGACGGCTGTTAACCCTTTGACCCCTTCTGGGACTCCGGCCATGGTATTGAAACAATGGGAGCTGAAAGAAAAGAGGCCCTTTAATTAAAAAACAGATAAGTAAACAAAGCTAGCAGAAAGAAAGAAAAACTGGCCCATCTATCAGCCCCGTTATTGTTATGCTTGATGGAATGTGCAGGAACAAAGCCACAACTCATTTCCCAATCTGAAAATAAAAAACGCACATGGAAATGCACATTAACAGTTAGACTCTTCCTTTCTTTAGAATTCCAAGGTTGAGACATTAACACAGGTCTTTATTTTAGAGTTGACATTTTTTGGGGGGGAAAAGTTTGGCTAAATCTGTCTTCTGTTAATATCTATGTAAATTATTGGATTAAAACTTTAACTATTTACAGGATTGTTTAAGACAAGTTTGTGTGTATTGGTTCAAAATATCTACAAAAGCACGTTTTTTTTTTTCAATTAACAGTCAGACCTGCTAAGACCACTCTCATTAATAGGTAACATTACACAAGCTTTCAGGCAATCCATCGAACTCCATCCCAATGAGAGCAATTAGCTGTCATAATATCATCTCAGTCTTTAACATCCATATGCACTTAGAAGAAAAGAATTGAAAACAGGACTCTGCCACCTACTGGAGATTCTTCTGAACTCATTCAGGAAGGGAAAAGGCAGAATAGGAATTAGGTCTGATCATGTAACTGACCAAAACTAACTTTTTATCATTCATCCAAATTAAACCAGAAATATGGGTCTTTCTTAAATACAAAAAAACATACATAAATGGAATGAGTTGTTAATCAGAACTACTTAAAGTAATTTAATCTGGCTCACTAACTTGTGCAATTCACTTATCAAAAAACCAAAGGTAAGGCATGAATGCCAGATTACCACCTCCCTTTGTTAATTATCATAACAATAAACACAGAGCTGAATAACAGAGCTTTAAGACACCGCTCATATCAACAGCTATAAACCCTTGGCAAAGGATGAAGGAATGTTCATAGGATACATTCCAGTCCGCAAACACACTGATAAAATAAACAGTGTCTGCATAACAAGCCACTGCTCTCATCTGCTAATTACTAACAATGAGCTCTGCTAAGCTGGCCTGACCTATATAAATTATTGACTTGGACACCTCAAGTGTCAAAGTGACAATTCCAATACATATCATAGTGAATAATTAAGAGGAACAAAAGGACACTTTTTTTCTATCTGACATCGTCAAGACAGCTCACACAAAAAGACACTGACATGCAGGCATGCACTTATTGCTGCATGCACGCACTCAGTACACACACAAACACACCTATGCACAAAGTGGTTTAGGAGGTAGCCACACTCTTCTCCCTTAGCATCCTCCCTGGGGTGGTATGTCTGCGTATTCTCAATAAAACACCTTCTTAGCAGTAATAGGCCACTGTTCTCATTTCAACGCTCCCAAAGGCCTCATGATAAATTTAGCCGACGCACAGTTCAAGCTTCTTCTTTCACACACTGTTTTTGTAATCCATTGCCTGTGCCTGTGGAAGGTAAAATAATTACATTTATGTGAAGATGTGATACACATGCTATATAGATTTTCCCCCCCCGTGCACGGAGAAACATCAATATCTTTGAGCCTTCAACCAGTGTCCCTTGTGATAGTTTACAGAGTGTAACGAGCAGTTTTGTTCATGACAGAGTGGATGATATTATAAAATACTCCAATTTCCTGCTTGAGTAAGAGTGAAAGTATGAGTTAATGTCTTGTCTGGCCTGGGCTTTGCTCTGCACATCTCTGGCTAAAGATAATGACTTCACTCCCAACATGCCATGCAATATCTTACTGATATGCAAACAGAGAAAAAGGAAAAAGAGGATGTAGAGAAATTTACAAAAATGTATATTTTTAACAGCTACAGTGACCTGGAGCATTGACATGAGTCTAAAATATGCCTTTAAGATTAACAACTGTAAGGCGAGAAGCTCCTCTTTTTTATCATGTTTTAAACATTGACCTCTATACAAGTACACATAGCCATAAAGCACTTTATAAAATAAATGAATCACATCTACATTTAAAGTTACATGAAAAGAGCAATATGTAAGATATCTACTGAATTAAATCATAGAATGGCCTTACTATATCATCAGACTTTAAGGAAACATGCTATTTTAAATAGCTGGCTTCTCTGACAACATTACAGCAGCCAGTATGTCCTCCTTTTATGTTTTGATTCCAGTCTGGAATGGCCTTTTTTTCCCCTTTTTTTTTTTTTACAAAAGAAGGTAGGCAGTTTTAGGAACGCCCCTCGGTTTACCAGATCCTGTATGAGGCCAGTTATCACAGCAAACCAACAGGTGTTGCAGCGATGGGAGCGGGCAAGTGAACTGATTCAGATAATTAGTTGTACTTGACCTAAAAAGCCTCTGCATTTTCCTTAAAAGCTCCAGAACTAAAAATGTGGTTAAACTAGGATAAATATTGGAGATGGATAGAGTTTGGAATGCAGAAAGGTTTCAAAATGCATAGCTGGTTAAACACTGAAGCTTCAGTGTCCGCAACATGGCAACCTGTATGCGCATCTCTCCCTCTGGAGGAGGGGGTGGGGGGAGACAGCTCTCTCCAATATCTTGAAATTGGACTGAACTAATTTTAAGTACTACGTGTCAGAGTTACATATTGCCCCTTTAAGAGATCGCAGATATATTTCTACATTTGAATTTGGTGACCCACTCGCTTGCAATGATAACTCTCTGGAGAGTTCCATGTTTGTTTGTGTTTGTTTCTTTGTTTGATTTTGCTGCAATAAAACAAGAGCACATGCAACTTTTGGAAAAGGTGAAATAGTCCCTCTTTATTTCCATTCTAAAGTAAAGGACAACAAAACACAAGAAGATCTTGACTTTTTATACAAACCAATTTTAACTGCATATTATACCAGAATAGTACATACTTCCCTTTGTTTAATCAGCTGTTACTGTAGCTGCATTCATTTAAAAATGAAATACACTTTTTTTTTTACTATAACTGTTCCAATAACTTTATACTGTTCTATTTGCTGTTGAAGTAATGTTAAGAAAAGGTGTATTTAAACAGTAATACAAAATTCGCAAATAAGCTTTTAACATCTTCAGCCTACCAACACTCTGAAACTTCAAATAAGTCCTTTCTAGAGTATATGAGGTATTCACATAGAGAGGAGTGGAGTTACAGTAAGTCATGTCCGAGTCACCGTGTTCGTCCTAGTCTAATATTTATGGGTTTGGTTATTTACTTTTATTATCAGTATTTTGGAACAAATTTTTCTTCCTTAGTTTGCGCAACATCGATATAAGGGACACGTTAAAAAAAAAAATGTGTTGTTTGAATATTGATACTTAATGGTATGACTGGAGTCAACAAGTTAAGACTCATTAAAATAATGTATTTTAACAACAAAGATAAATTCAAAGGTAACAGCAAACTAATGTCGATTTGACAAACATTGAGTTGAAGCTGACTTGACGGAACCTCACATTGGTTTTAGTGTTTATAAATGCCATATCTGTGCATCCATCACTCCTTCCCTCCCTCTGCAAATGGCATATGATTCACTTCAAACAAAGGCGCTTTGACATCAGGATGTTGTGCCAGAGGATGACACAAAGATGCATCAAATTTTAGGGTGTTGTGTGTATGTGTATGAATCTGGGTGAATGACTAAGTAGGGTGGAGGGTTGAGAGGGTTCACAGCTTGAAGGGAAAGATCAGAACTCAAATACTAGAGGGGTCCTGAAAATGGTAAGTAGCTCCTAGTGCTATGACTAGAGTCAATTTGACAGTCATCATCTTGGCTGAGGTACCCCGCTCTCCGGTCTCTACTTAGCCGCATGGAATTGGGACATATGACTTCATTCTGACAGCATTATCCCAAACCTGTTTCTATCTATCTACTACACATAATACATTTTTACAAAGTGACAAGAAAAACAGGCAGCAAAACAGACAGCTTGATCCTGGGGTTCAATGCTAGCACCAACCTTGGTGTTGAGATGATCATTCCTGACAGAGTTTATCACCTCAAAGGCAGACTTCCGTCAAAGTGCGGGTTTCATTACAACATCACCTTGAGAATTTTTATAAACAAAAAATGATAAACTCCTTCTGAAGATCACGCATGGAACTGATGAATAGGGATTTGCAGACCGATAAGGGTACTTTTCCCCTAATATATTGATGGTGACAGCATATCCTAAAGGTAAAGAATCGAAAAGAGCGAATGAAAAATAACACATAATTTCAACCAAGAGTATCAGGGGGAAAGCACTGCTGTGCCGGGAAGAGTTTGCCAATTTTGCCTTATTATTATTTTTTATTAGATATAGAATCTGTATGTTTGATTTAACATTAAAGCAGCCAGGAATTTGGCTCTGTTTTGCTTTTAGAATATTTACATGAAAATTATGCTTCCCCCTGCTCAATCCAACTACGACCTCCTTGAAAGCTCATCAAATAACACCTTCTATCTCATTTGTTAATCAGTGCAAAATTCAAATATGCAAAGTAACATCATGCTACTTTGCCTTAAAATCAAAAGAGCTGCTCATTGACTTCCGCCATGGACAGTTAACTATTCTAATCCTGGAAGTCAACGACCAGTCGATAGACAGGGTTAACACTGGCACCATGATCGGCAACAAACTCACATTCAAAGCAAACAATGAAATAATTTTCTCTAAATGACACCGAAACTTTTCTTCTTAAGGAAACTCTGTAAATGCAGATTGATCAATCAGTATAACTTGCTTTTTACAAGTGCTTCATTAAATCAATTGTCACTTTCAATACAGCAGCCTGTTTTGGTGCTATAAACAACATAAACCTCAACCCTCTCAATTTCATCATTAAAAATAGCAGTAAAATCTTGAGTCTTAGACTGGACTTAGAGCAGCATCTACAGCAGAAGGAACACAAGGAAAGAACTAGGAATAGCCTCAGACACCTCACACAACACAACCAATACACACCTTAAGGGGGCCAACGTACAGATCTCTACATCTCATGTCAAAGCAGCCATGACTAGCTTTGTGCCCAATTCCATCATACTTAATACCTAGGCTAGTCTTGGTGCTTGACCCACCGCCAACACAATTACTATTTATTAATAATAATTACTATTCTTACTGGTGATGAATTTTAAACTGCTTTTAACATTTCAAATGTTTTTAACTTTTCATCTTGTCAACTTTTTGGTTTCCTAGCTTTGTGTTGTGTGAAATTCTTAAATAAATAAAGTTATTTGAATTGAATTGAATTGAATACAATACTATACAATACTATTTTACCATAGTCACCTTCCCATAGCTGGTTGTCTAGCTGATTAAAATCTGGGCTAGCAGTTTTCCCCTGCATTATATAGGCTTGCCGGTTAGTTAAGCTAGCTGCTGGAAGTATAGCTAAATAGAAAATGACAGTGGCATTAACCTTCTAATCTACATCTAGACAACAAAAAAACAATAAATATTAAAAAAAAATTATATAAAAATAAATTGACTTGCCTTGTGCTCTGTGTGAAACTATCAAAATAAATTAATCTTAAATAGACTGTTTTGTCTTGGGAAGCCTTTAAGTAAATTAAGTTAAAAAAAAATTGCACTGCTTTGCTTTGGTTTAGCGTTTTTTGTTCAAATGTGTAATGATGACTGTGTAAAAAACTGTTGATGCCTTGGCAATGTCTCTCTCATATATAATGCTAATCATTTTCTCACAGCAACTAAAGCCGGGAAAAACTTGCCAGTGGGCTATATCATTTCCGTGAACTGCTGGGCCATTTGTGGTAGGGGTTTTCGGAACCTAAATGCTGCCTCTGATATCTTTGATAATGCTTTATTTGTCACATAGTCAAAGACCAGTGAAATTATGCCATCTCCTCTCCATACATATACAGACATACATACAATGTAACAGGGGGTGAACAGGACAGGAGAACAGGCTAAGCAAACAGGCTGTGGACTAGTGACTTGCAGACTTATAGACTGGAGTGTTGTGGCATAGATGTGTCAGGACAATACCATGGGCCAACTACAAAACAGTAGGAGGGTGAGTAAAAGACTTCGCTGGGGACTTCTCAGCCTAAGCCCTGTCAGATGTGATCTTGGCCCCTGGATTGTGCATCTCATCATGCTCTCCCCCAACAGACCACAAATAAAAGATGTGAGGAGCACATGTGGGGAGGGAGGACACTGGAGAGGTGCTGTGCAACTTAAAAAGGTTTCATCTTGTTAACTAAGAGGACATTATCTTTTGACCTGGAGATGCCCTTTGTTGGCTGAGCACTACTTTTTTTTGGGGGGGGGGGACCCTTTGGCAAGGCACTGAACCTTTGACTGCTTAGGGTGCTTGTCCATGTGCAGTCACCTAACTCTGATGTCACTCCATCAATGTATGTCCATAGGGTCCCTTTTGTGCTTTTGTGTGTCTTTCGGGCCTGTGTGTGTAAAAATTAAATCCCCCCTTAAGTCCTCAAAAAGTATCTCTTTGTCTTGTACTTTCTTCATCAGAGAGAAAGAAGAAGGAAAGAACATGAGGGATTTAAATTAACATGTGTATTAAAAAGAAAGTTGTCTGCATGGTTTCTCAAAAAATATTTGTTGTTTCTCTGTGTTGGAAGAACTCCAAGTGATGGACCTTTGACATCATGACTGTTCAATGCAACATTAACAAGAAAATAGTGATTAGTGTTACTAATTAAGAAAAAAAGACAATTACAAAATTCCAATGAATACGTAGCTTTAAATTTTTCAGATATAAACTATGCTCTTTAAGATCAAACACAAAAGCTCTCATTAATAAGTAAAGAAAGGTATCATTCTCCTTACCCTTCTTTATAAGCAGACTATTACTGTGAAAAGATGTTCTGTCAGCATATCTTAACTCTCCTATATCTCCCATCTGCTTCTACACAAAATGGCCTTATAATCAGTGAACAAAACTTCAAACAGAAACCAGAAACCAGAAACAATAAATGTCATTCAAGCAGAGCCCAGAAATGGAACTCAAGCTGTTTGCCGGCCAATCTGCTCACTGTACCAATGTATGATAAATGAATAATAATCTCACAATAAACATAATAATCTGAGTATTTATTACAAAGACAAAATGTTGAGACGACATCTTGATCCCAGTTGTGTCACATAATCCTCTAGAGGATGTGCATACCTTACTAAAATCTCTTGCAATGAGGTGTAGTTAACCAGCTAGGTTTGTGTGCAATGCAACAAGCTTAATTTTCCCCCTTCCCCCCAACTTTTTTTCTGTGGACTATCAGTGAGGGTCCGACAGTGGTGTTCCTAATTACCTTTTTCTCCACTCCTGATCCTGGCTGGCATAATTAGTTACCTGGGGCTGCAATCCAATTTGAAGTGATGACAAGAAAGTGATCCATGAAAAAGTAATAAGTTAAATCCAATTTCAGACTGCCACTAATTAAATGCACATGGAACTAATGAGTCAAACCCCACCATTTCACAGATAATGGTAATTAGCAGGGTGGGAGTTGTCGGCACTCAGCATTGTGCCACTGTAGGTGTGAAGCGCATAAGGTAATAGCCGCATGGGTTCTTTTAATCACACATGTCATTCTGTCAATGTAATTTACCTGCTTTTTGACCAGTCAAGTATGTTTAGCTGCTTCCCAGCCTGTCTAGCAGCTGTTTGTATATCTCATATGATTAAAGCACCTCTATGCTGCTGAGTATCCAGCAGAGGGATCTTTATCAAGAGTAAGAGTGGGCTATGCAGGTGTGTGTGTGTGTGTGTGTGTGTGTGTGTGTGTGTGTGTGTGTGTGTGTGTGTGCGTGCGTGCGTGTGTGCGTGCGTGCGTGCGTGCGTGTGTCTGTGTACTGGGTGTGGGGGGGGGGAGTGTAGTTGAAGATATAAAACCAAAGAACCATTTAATGTGGATCAAGGATTCTGAGGCTTGTATGACACATATTTTATTCTCTTATGTTACTTTTTGCAGATATTTTTTTTTAGATGTTTTGTGTATAGTGTGCTTCATTATTTTTCACTTGAATAAGAATGAATTTGAAAGTGAGTCACATCTCCAAATGGGTAAAAGTCTCTCTGCACATCTCCTCTTGCCTAATGGGAAGACCGCTGAGATGAATGGAGCCTTGTTTGCAGCTCAGGTGCTTTCATGGGTGTCAGCTTAATACATAGCCTCATGATTATTGGATCATGTCGTTTGATGACCAGCTCGACATAGAATCATTATTTAAGCGGTTTGACAGCCTTCTGGTGTTTCAACACAAATGTTTGTCAGAGAGAGACATTGTGGGGAGAAAAAGAGAGAAAATAGTACAGAGATTTAATACATCTCCCCACAGAACACAATTTCGCTACAACAGCGCGTGTGTACGTGGTTAGTGTTTGTTTGTTTACAGAATATGTAATGCAGAGATTAAAATGAAAACATTTTTTTGGACCTATATGGGTTTCTCATAATGGCAGTTCCTACCCAGCAAATTGTAACACCCAACATTAGAGAGCAGACAATTTGCAAAGATACTTAGGTACTACAGCAAGCCTGTGCTCTCTTCATAAGAACCGGGCAGGAGAGGGGAGGGTATGAGAAGAAGGGGAAGGGCCCGACTCTCTTTCAATAGCTGAGTGACAGCTTGGCCAAGCTCTCTGTATACATTAATAAATTAGAATTTTAATTTTGTCTTTGTCTGTAGAGATGGTCTAGTAATTCACTATGTACCAACAACTTGTATTACGCTGTAGTCTGCCATTCTGGTCCCCTCTGTTGACCTCTGCTGCACAATTCCCTGCTGCTAGGCTGTGGAAACCGTTTAGTTTGATCCTTCAACTTATTTGAATCCTGACAAATACGTACGGAACTGAAAGGTCATCACAGTCATATTTCTTTCACTGGTGTTGCGTCTGCGCAGCAAAGAGGCTTTCTCAAAACCTGACATTCAACCTAGCGGCTCCAATTGCTCATTAAAAGCAGCCCCCCAATGGGATAAATTAGGAGCATTTGTTTGTGTGTGTTTTATATATATAAGGGCTGACAGCATTAACGCATTAATTGCGATGAGATTAAGGGCTGAAGAAAACGCATTCATTTTTAAAATCCCATTAACCGCGTGCTATTTTGTCCCCTTCAAAGCACTGTAGTTATACACAGTGTGTATGTGTGTGTGTGATCATACATATACATGTACACAGTCCAAATAACTGTTCCTTTTCTGCTTATCACTCCCTACACTCATACTTCCCCAACCCATGCAAGTCTTTCTCTATCCCAAATCAAAGTTCTCCAGCTTGATCATCTAACCCACTGGGCTGCTCTAGAACCTCCTGTTGTTGGTAGGGACCTGACTCCTTAGTTTGATTCTACTTTTCGGGTACAAGGCTTGGACAAGGCATTGAGTTTCCTCAGCTTGACAAAACTATAATTTCTCCAAGACCCTCTCAGTTCTCCCTTGTCTACTCTTTTCCAAAATGTTCTTGTATCACAAAACCTGTACAATTTTGTTGAAAGAAAAGTTGTAGACATCAGGACAAAACTGAAATGTTACAATTTTGGTTATGTTTTATCAACTAAAAACCATATAATGCACCTTGATAAATTTGGGTTAATAAACAAGTAACATGTATCAATAACTGAGAATGACAACATATTTGGAGTACCTGCAGGCTTTGGTGCTTTTCGTTGGCTCTTGGGGATTTGCGGCCAGCGTTTTGTTGTGACTGCTTTTGCTGCTGTTGATGTTGCTGCTGGAGAAGTATCTGCCGAGCCACTTGGAGAGCCTAATAAAGAGAAAAATATATAAAGAAATGTATAAGTCCTTAGGAAAATATAACAGATATATTGAAAGGCCCATGATGAAATACCAGTGCCTGCTACCAGGGATGCTGTACAATACTTTTAACAACAGTTCAGTTTATATGGAGCTCAACGTTATAAGTTCAAGCTAGAGGACAGGTTATATTCTCTCACACATTCATTCAATTTTCTTCATTCAACTTGGCCACTCCCTCTACCACTTCCTCCATCTCCCTGCTATTTTGATCAGCTGATTTGGGGCGTTTCCTCTTTGAGTAATAATCCAACCCGTTTCTGAGACAACCTCTCTCAACCAATCATCCTGCTGTGGTCAAATTTTAAAATCTGTTGTCTGTCTTCAGTCAGTCAGTTTGTCATTTCAGTGCGATCCCTGCGACCCTCCTCCTCCCCAGTCACCTCTATTCCAGCTCAGCAGAATTCAGATACAGCCTCAGAAACCCACTCCTCATCACATCATGCATTCTTCTATCACCACCACCATCTGTGTCTAGACTCCATAGGGGGGTATCCTATCATGCTGTCAGCCTCGCACAAACTTTGCATGGGAAGTGGCATACGGCAGTTTCAGGCCCCGTTTTGTGCACACCCATAAGGTGTGGACAAGTCACAAAGACACTCATAAGTGCATTTGAACCTGCAAACTCCCCATATAAAATGCTTTATTGCTGCTTTAAAAGAACTCACTTGACCTTCTAACAGGAATAGAAATGCAGAGCAGTCACATGTTTATTGTTTCAACAACTCCCTTTTCCCTTACAACAAATAATCAAACATGCAGTCCGGAGCAAAAAAGGCTGAGGAGAGCAAATTGTGGGGGGAGGGGTGGTCTTGAAAACTCTCAACAATACCAAGAAAAGTAAGCATGTGAGCTGGCCAGCCTCACACCTCCACCAGAAAACCATCTGGGTAAATAACAGACCTCATTCTTTCTGTGATTCTCAGATGATTGCTCCCACAACAAAACAAACAGTCAGGGGGCAAATAATTTGAGAAGTTCAAAAATTGGAAAAGTAAACTGATGAATGCTAAACAAAAAAAAGCGATACAAAGAGATGAGAGCACAAAAAAGAAAACAAGAATGACATGCAAACAATTCAGCAAAAATTGTGAAAGACTGTGAATAAGATACCAACAAAGAAAGGGTGAATAGAATGCTCAGATAAAAGATCATTAGTGCACTACAAGAACTGGTCTTCTAGTGCAGGTGAAGTCTGACAATTCTGACAGACAATGAAAAAGACTGAAAGGGGGAAAGACATTCAGAGTGAAAGGTTGTAGTAAAATAGTAGTACAATTGCCTGTGGGTGAATGTGTTGATCCTCCCAAACACTCTTCTGGAATTTAACCAAAAGTGCATCATTTTCTCGTCACTTGTTATGTTTGTATCTTTTATCTTTCACAGAACGATAATAATGCTTGGGCAACATATCTCATTTGCTTTGAGATTTTTGTGGGGGACCCCTACAAGCAAGTATACACTTTAAAAAAGTGTGTACACTAAAACTGAGAACTATGGGAGCAAGAGTGCAGGCAATATTTACATTTTAGTCATTTAGAAAGTTTCAGGGCAATGTTCAATCAATCAATGAACTGTTTTTATTTATATAGTACCAAACTGGAAATAAGTTATCTCAAGAAGCATAACATGTGGAGCAGGCAGTAGACATTACTATTTGTTATAAATATTGAAACACCGTTAACAAGAAGCCTGGAGTCGAACCACAGTCCCAAAAGAGGCTTAAAATGGACTAATTGACTGGTTGACCATGGCTGAAACTGGAAACAAAAACATGATGTGTGCTAAACATATTATAAAGGGGAAAGGGAGTGTATAAATGCAAAATTGAATTATGAAATAATGTCTTTCACAATGTGAACTGAGTTTATATTTGTATAAAATGTGTGGTGCAAATTAAATGGAATTGAATTTAAATTTTTTTTCATCATATTATGAAACATTTGTACACTTGTTTTTTACATTGGAAAATGCCTTTGTCATATCAATCATTAATTCATGCTGTAATTCTATGTTCTATCTCCAATTGCCCTCAGTTAAAAAAACCTGAATCAAAATATCAAAAAAAACAAGTGACTGAAATGGGTGAGGTAGTTTTCATGTTGTTATAGAATCTCTAATAAGCTTCACTAACATTGTGTCACTTACTCAAAATGACTTAGATAGTGTAATGATGGTAATTCAGTGTAAAGAAAACAATGTTTTCTACTTTCCTTTCTACTGTCGATGATGGCACATGCAGTGATTGGTGTTTGCTGTGTCTACTGGATGATCACAAGTAAAAATATAAAGTGTGAAACTGCAATGTGCACTGTTCAAACAATGGATTGCTTATGAGTACATTCATGCTCCAGTATTAAATATTATTTTTATTATAATGCCTATTATTATTAATATTATTATTATTATTATACCAATGCTTTACTCAAAGTAAGGTTGTTTGAAGAATATTTATTGTACTCAGGTTTGACAGCCAAAAGTGTTTGTCGGGGGTCCACTTGAGGCTGGCTCCAAGAGCCCAGGAAGTCAAATACAGACCATTCAAAAATGCTCATTTTTACAGCAGAAATTAGCACAAGCCGATGAGCGTCCGGTGCCCCCTGTTGTCACAGATGGGTGATGTCACTTATGCTTCGTCCATTAATCTTTGCAGTCTATGGTCCTAACATGTTGGCAAAAAAATATTTTTAATCATACTAGTTCTCTTTTTGTCTACATCCAATGGTTATAGCAAAGTTACGTGACATGGGATTATAACAGGATTTTGTTTGAATTGCAAACTGAGTTTGTTTGCACATTATTTCAATGTTTGTGGGAGGACATGTACACTAAAACATACACACCTATAGAAGAAGTGTTCACTCCAGGTGCTTTTGATCATAAAACAGCCTCAAGCATGTGACAAAGGTTTTATTAGCAACAAAGCCAGTACAATTTGGGATCCTTTCAGTTTCAGTCCTTTTCATGTTCCCCTTTTTTTAAATGTGTTTAAAGTTCACACCCTCTTCCCATGTTAATGTAACTTCCTCTATAAACAACAGCCGTTTCATTTAGATCTACTTCACACCCTATTAGTGAATAGAGGCAGGAACCTCTCTTATGTCCCTGAGCTATCACTCTGTGATAAGGAAACAGCTAAGTACTGGATGTCTTTATGTGCAGTCTGCTCATGTGGATTATTTACAGGCTTTGGGGTTTCCTGCTGCTAAAGCCAGCTCTGGGTGTCTTACAAATCCCAGCTCAGAGCTTTGCAACATAGTCAAGCATGCTCTCTGCTGACTATTTCCCACCTTGTCAAAAAGAACAACATATTTCACACGTGACTGTTGTTTTCCTAATTTATTGTAATTTGAGGTAATAAGCAAAAACAGTAGCAGAAAGCAAAATTTAGCTGTGCATAAAATAAAGGGTTCTCAGAGAATGCCTTCATTAACCTCACACATGAAAGACACACATAGCTGTCATCATATTTTTCAAATAACACTTTCATAGAAAGGAAATGTGACTTTTTAAAAGACAGGAGAAAATAGAGATGATGCTGATAAGTGCTAAGGGGTAAGCTTCAGGAGGATATCAATCAGGGTCTCCATTGGGAAGTAGACATAGAGAAATAGGCCAGCGTTGTTTGTTCAGAACCCATTAAAAGAGAGACCTCTGTAGTATTATGACTGTCCAACTGCCCTGGCCACCGCTGGGCCTCGCAAATGAAAAGGTTCAGAGCAGATAGCTCCTAATTGCTCAAAGATGTGCGAGCAGGTGTAATTGGATAAGGAATGTTCCTAGTGATTAATTTCACTATTGGTTAAATTTAAATTCTGACCAGTGTTGTTGTATAAAGTTAAGAAAACACCAAGCAATCAGTCAAAATGTATCACTCTTTTTTTTAACACAGCTAAACACAGGATCACAGTGGCTAAGTTTAGCAGTAAGTAGCACCACCAGCCTTTGATCCTCCTTAATGTCCACACGCCTGTGCTGGTTACACATCAAGTTAAGTGATTATTCTGTATGCCAGTTTAAACTGACACAGCCTAAAAACATCTTTATATCTATTTTGTGTAAGAAAATATTGGCAAAATGTGCTGCTCCTACGAGATCTAGTCACTGTTTACATCCAGGTGGTAGAGCATTGACAGTATGCCAGTAGCCAATAACTCCAGCCACAGCTAAGGCTAGTAGTGGCGATTTTTTAATGTTTTTTTTTTTCTTTGGGATGGGGGGTGGGATTTGTTGCCTTTTTAGATAGGTCAGCTGAGGAGAGACATGAAATGTTGGGAGGAGAGAGTGGGGGGCGACATGCAGCAAAGGGCGGAGGTCGGATTTAAATTCATGCAATAGCCACTGCAGCCTAGTGCATGACATAACCGCAATAGACTTTCCAGTGTCCTGGTTGGTTACAGTTTAGACACAGCATTTGACTACCATTTTGGGCCTGAATTGGAAAAAATATTAATAATCAGTTAAACTCACTAATCATTTTAGTGCCAACTATAGGGAGGGTACCTATACTTTTATCATTTAGTCAGCTAATCTTGCACATGCCTAAACTGGACCCCTGCCGAGAGACCTTGGAGAGAAGGAGAAGTTACAAGATCTGTGCATGTTTGTACATTTCTGAACTTTTGTGTGTGTTTGGGTTTGTGTGTTGGTGCTACAGTCTGTTTACTCAATTACCATGTTTTGCCAGGTAATCACATTCAGTAGACTGTGTGGGGGACAGCCAGGAAAAACATTACTAATAGGTAATTAATGTCTATCAATCATCACCTCTGGCCCATTGGTATCACTCCACAGCCTCTGTAGGGCCTCTGTAGAAAGTCAAGCGTATATCTGCTTGACTTTCTGATTGATTACACATCTTAACTTACCCAACATCTATTACCTCTGCTTTCTTTATCAAAGGCAAAGCACTATGTTCCTCAATAGTAGCCAGCCCAAGCAGCCAGGTTGGGCTTGTCTTCACTAAAATGTAAACTGTTAGAGATCCGTCCACAGAAAGCATAAGAAAGCAAAGTAATCCAGTCAATACAAATAGTAGCCAGTGTAGCTTGTAGTTAGCTGTATTCAGGTATGGGTTTTAGAGTTCAGAGATTTAATTGTGCGTTGAAAGTAAATTTATTTTGGAATTCATGTCATTTAAATCTAAATACATATCATTTTGATATACCGGTAAACATGTTTTTTTTCGTTTCTGGCGGTGGAAGAATTTTAAACAGATAAGCAGTAAGGATCATGTCTATTTATTTAATCAAATTTCTTCTTTCTCTCTTCCTTAGACATTTATATAAGATGCAAAAAAGTAAATACGGTACACACACAAGGATTAACAGAAAAATAATTTCAATATGAGAATAGAGAGGTAAAACAGAGATAGCAAGAGAGGGGAAAATTGCAGAACAGAGGCGGAGGTTGGAGGAGGTGCAAAGGGGAGGGTAAATGGTTCCCAAACCAGGCAGTTTGGGTGTTGGAGCATGGTACAGAGAGGTCAACCCAAATTCAACCCCACCCTCTTCACCCAATCCGGCAAGGTCAGATCAGCTATGTAGGCCTGACAGCTTCCGGTTGCTGTTTGCACTGATTGTTTGGATAGCACAGCCTTGCTAAGCCAACACCTTAACAACAAATGGCCAAAGGCCTCTATTCAAAGTGGTTTGCAGCAAAAAAATCATACCAAGGAGAGTAAACAAGCCGCGCAGACAATATACAAAGACATGACAATTACTAACATATAAATAGCATAGATTCCTAGAGTTGTACATGCTGCAAAAGGGAGAACAGCACATTTGCATGCTGAAAACAGATACTCCATTTGCAAGCAATGATGCAATCTAACACAGTGATAAAACATGCACAACATTCAAGTTAGCAGATATAGGTGTTGACATTGTCTGATACCAAACAACTTTTAATGATTTAATTACTGAGCAGTCTTGAATTAATGTATATTCATCCCCTGCCATTATTGAGAATACCATGTTTATTATAGCATAAGTGCAATGTAAACTCGTCCTTGAGTACAACAGGAGTTATCTTCTAAATATTGTTTCTCTCATGAGTCACGCTTCCACCTCAATTACGCCTTTCAACTTCATAGTCTCAGTATGATTAAGTGGCAGTTAAAATCATTCACATTAATACACCATTGTGCATCTGGTGCTAAAGGTAATTAAAGAAGTAAATGACTCATAAGAATAGACATATTAGCCACAAAATGAAAGGCAACTGGGCTGCCTCATGAAAATATGTACCATTAAGATACTGCATTTTCTTATTGGGGTAATCAGCTCCACTAGCCTGATGCTGATTTAATCCACTCCAGCGGAAAGTCTTTCAGCGCACAGCTGCGTGTCACTGTCTGTCTTATGTCTACTCACCAAGAGCAAGGAATTGTACTATAGTATAGCCTTTGAAATGCCATTTAAATGTGTAGAGGTCTCATACAGGCAAATCATTCAGAGGAGCAGTCCATACATGCCTCTGTATGGTTTCATACAGAGGCATGTAGGGAGTAAGAGAATGAGCAGTAGGATGATAAAATCATCTTAAAAGAGAAAAAAAATAAGAAGGCAAAAGAGAGAACAATATGGGAACAATGCAGAGGGCAGATCTCAGCAGCCCCACTCTCCCTGACCTTAGCTTTTGTTCTAAGCATTTGATGCCTCAGGATGCCCACCATTGAATACAGCAATAAAATCCATCAAGGTGATAAAGTGGGAGGAAAAGAGCACATGCATGCCAACTGTGCTGGGTACTTAGATCGAGTACACATGCTCCCCCCGATTGCATCTCCTTTGGAAGTGTTGCATCACTTTGTAGCAATGAGTGGTGTGCTTGGGAAAATGGGTGCTACCAAAAGCCCAGCGTGAGACCCAGAATACTATGAGCAGATTTTATCATGCATGAATGATATTGTTTAGAATGGGAAGATCTATTTGCCCTGGTCTCATAGACGGAGGACTCAACATTTTTGATACACTCGAGACTTCTGGGATACAACTAGTAAAACCCTTTATCTGCCAATTTAGTTGTGGTGAATATAGATGAATGGAATCCACACACAGCTGTAAAATAGAACTTGAAGGGGAGGAGAGTGATCAGACAACTGCCAAGGCTATGAACAATAATAGTTAGTAGTAGAATTGTAGTTATGCCCCACACGGTTTAATGTTAACTGCATGTGGAATTAAAAGCAACTCATGAAGATGAATAATCCAAGGAATCAGTAAAGAAAAGAAAGCAAGCATGACACTTCAAACAGTATATGCCTTAAAGATGGAATATTAATTACATCTGCCTAAAGAGCAGATGAGTATCGGCTAAAAGAGCTATGTTCATTTTATTAAGATGCTAAAAGCCAAAATCTCTCACTTGAGAACAAGCTTTTGTTATATGTATCTTGCATCAAACAGCTGTGTCATAGAATTTGTGGTAAGGCTTAGTGTGTTTTTAAACTTTATATCTTTTCCCACTGATGCTCACTGCCCGTAACTGTCCTAACTTGTGACCTAAAACATTTTGAGCTGCTAAGGGAACATTTCCTGCATATATGTGTGTGTAGTGAGAGTTCCTCCAAAGGAGAAGCTTTTTCTATAAATCATAGGCCTGTCCAATTGGCTATGGATTGAGTTGCAGCAAGGAGAGACATCTCTCTGGGAATAGCACTGTCTCTGTTGAAGTCATTCCAAGATGGGTAATATGATCAGATGCCGCCAGGAATAAAGGCAAGGAAAAGAAACAGAGAGAAAAAAATGGATTTCTCCATCCATAAAAAGGAGTAATCTCCAGCGGGGTCAGATACATCACCTGTCATACTGGACTGTAATGTGTTCTGGTCTCACAGGTAAATGATGTGATACATAGTGGGTCTTGCTTTTGGGAGGTACAAGAAATATTTTTTTAAATATTTTTTTTTTTTTATTGGGAATAAAGGTGTATGTTTGGAGAACAAAGGATTGTCACTTCTCGTGACAAGGAAGATGAAGACCCTTTTTTTTAAATTAAGCCTATGCAGTGCCCATTTTAATCTATTTTCTCTATTGAGTACGGATGGTATTATTTTAATAACGTATCTATTTTGATTATATTAAGGCTAAGAATTATGCATACATTTGCATAATTAGGGGCATGGTTGAGTTGACTGACATGTTGGTGGTTTGTAGCTGTTGTTAGGGGGCTTAAGGTCTGCCTCAGCTCCACCTCTTTACCTGTTATTAGACTGATTGAAAGATAGGTGGAGATAACCCTTCCAATACGACGACCTCCATTGTTCAGCTTCAAAATGGCTCTTCAGAAACCAATGGATGACATCACTGTAACGTAGTCCATGTTTAATTACTACAGTCTAAAAAAAAAAAATCAGAATTGTATTTTATCTCTTTTTTCTGAGCACAAGGATGGTTTTAATAAAAATAAATAAAAAAACATCATTTATTTACAGCAAGTCATTATTCTCTAATTAGATTACCTGATATTATAATAATGAAGTATGTAATTAGTGAACCTGTAAAGGGTAACCCGGGAAGAGCAGTATCTGGTCCAAAGTCTGTCGCAAAACAATTGCATTTGATCAAATCAATCAATCAAATTATCTTTTTTACAAAGGGAAAGCACTGTCAATTTTTTCTCATACTATTTTTCGAAAGAACGTTTCTAAAACATTTTGGCGACCACACAAATGAGCAGCAGAAAAAGAAATGTAATTTTTTAGAGAAAGCAGGGAAATGCTGAGAATTATTACCTAACTAGAAACTGACTGATCGCCACAACACAAGTAACACACAATCAATTCCTTTCATGCTACCAAGACTTTTGGTCTCTGGCTTCTGTTTTCTGGTCCCAATATTATTGTGAAGAAGGATGTGAAGAGACCAGACTGCAGGCTTCAATAAATACTGCAGAAAATGATGATCATAAGTCAAATTAAGTAATGTTTTAAGCTTGAATGACTTATCAAATATAATTATTTCAAATAATGGTATGTAGCAACTGTTGGTGTGAATACGGTTTAAAAGTAAAATTCTGGTAGCAGAAGTAGCCCAAACAACAAGCTCTGCAGGAACCAAGGGCATGTGGGCTATAGAGCTGTTGGCGTGGTGGGCGGGGGGGATGACAGACTGCTGTTCAAGTCCATTAGCTGCTATGTGAGAGGGGTGCATCTAGCAGCACACGACCTGTGAAGAATCTTAGATCTCACTCTATCTTGAAATGGGGATTGCTGCATTAATTCTAGGAAACTGTAATCTCTCAAGCAAATCAAATTACTCTCATTAAGCGCTAGAAGAAAACTGCTACTGTTAAATGTATGTATAAAAAGTATTTATTACCAATAATCACCTATTTAACATGAGGTAGCTCACAATGGCTTTTACTTTTGCTGATTAAGTTTAAAATGGGGAAACAAGATAGGGCACATGCTCACAGATGCATATACTTGGCACTGGGACACACACTTACACAAACACATGCAATCGTACACACAAACACACACACACATACACATCTCATGAAGTTTATGAGAGCGGTTGATGCAGTGATTAAAGGGGTGGAATGAGGGATTCAGTGCTTAGGGGCCTTGGAGAGGACATGCCTCACCTAGTCATAAAAACACACCTCTGTCTTTAAGCTAGCACAAGAATCACTGTGAGTGGGGTCATTTGGAGGTGAACTGCAAAAGAATTTACATGTAAAGTAGAACATGTCATCACCCAGATAGTGTGCTTGCACACATAGTGTTGCACTTTTACTTGGACTACTGACCGTCACATATTTGCATTGTTGAGTGAGGTTTTAGTCTGACCCAAGGCAAGCATTTTGAACAATGCTTTTTCTATAATACACATAGCTGCAATATGCTTTATCGTTGATGAGTATATTTGTTTATCAACCTAGACTAACTAATCCACTATACAGCCAATATTGTGTTTATGTTGTGCATGTATAGCTTTCAAACATTAAATAAAGCTGAACAGCTTTGTGAGCATAATGACTGTGATGGTATGTGAAATCTTTGCTCTCCTTCCAAGAAAGGACATCTTTCCACAAAGCACACTCTACCAGCTATGATGTCCTGGCTGGTAGATGGGAAAGACACATCCATCCATCCTGTTTCTAGTATTTTATTCTTTTTCCACCAGTTAATTACATAAAAAAACAGTACACAAAACCAAACCAAAGAGGTTGAAATAATTTGCCTAGGAAAATTCAATTATGACTAGGGGTCAGTGGTTCAATCATTTACTGTTTCAGCATAATTACCTGATTTTACTTTCCCTCATTTTTTTCATATTCATTAGAGACACTGATGCTCATGCAAACACAAAAAAAAAATCACTTTTTTGTTATCATTCAAATTAAGCATCAATTCCTGAGAGAAAATTTCTTTCAACTACAATGGAGCAAAGCTAATATGGTCCAAAAACAGTCCCCTGAAGCAATGTAAGGGAATTCTATTAGAAGCCAACCTACAGAGTGTTGGTTTCAATTAGATTTTCTTAATCAGACAATACATATTTTTTTAAACATCAATTGAATATGAACTCTGATGGGTCTTTTAACAGAAACATTTATAAGGTCAGGCTCAGACCAGTTCTTTCACACAATATCACATTAACACTTTGAAAACATTCAGCCAAAGAAAAAGATAATTATTTTGATTGCAGGTCCCTTGGGAGGCTTGTCTTCCCTGGCACATCATCTGGTTAAAATATGAGCCACGGCTTTAACTCAGAAGTTTTAAAGAGACTTGACATAAACACACGTATAGAGGTGGGTAACTTTAATTTTTTCCTTTGTAGTTTATAATTTCTTCTGCTTGGTGGTGAATCAGCAGAAAGATTTCCCACATTGCCCTTGCCAGGAAGTCATCATTCTCTCTGTTTCCAGAGAGGCTGCTGGGATATGCATGAGGCTGAAGCAGGAGTATTTTAATTAATGCTTCTACAGGCAGGGCAATTGGTATAGATACATTTTTGGAGTTAACTTGAAGCAGAGAATGTAATCAACACAAAGGTATCCATAGGCTTCAGTTTTTCGCCTAACATTCATTTGAAGGCAGCTTACCCCTGAACAAGACCTCCTCTCCAAAAAAAATGAAGAAAATACATTTTGGTATATATGTAATTTCTGTGCCATCATTTTATTTCAGCAGAACATGAACATAATGCATTTGGTAATGGACTGGACTTGAGCTTGAATAGCGCTTTTCTAGTCTTCTGACTACTCAAAGCGCTTTTACACCTCATGTCACACCTACCCATACACACACTGATGGCAGAGGTTGCTATGTAGTGAGACCATCAGAAGTAACTAATCCTATTCAATCGCATTCATACGCCGCCGACGAAGCAGCAGGAGCAATTCGGGGTTAAGTGTCCCAAGAATTATGTCCCTGTCAGAATTATGTCCCTGCAGCAACATGTCCGACGTGTCCATGTTGCAGGAGCATGGTGATCGAACCCTCGACCTTCCGGTTGAGAGACAACGACTCTACCAACTGAGCCACAGCCGCCCATTTGCTGCCCTGAGCAATGCGTCTGCTGGCGTCTTCCTAATAAGTGCACTGTTATCCATGTTTCTAGGGTTGTTCATTGAACGTGCACATATTTTTGGTGAAAGGTGAACTGAATGAGTCAATTTGCAACTAATGAACCAGAAAATTTGCGTAGCTCAGATTAGAGACAGTAAACAACCGCTCAGGTTCCTATAGGTATCGAGAGTTAAGTTTTGTCAGACATGCGCAACTCGGTACGCATGAATCCCAATAAGTTTCAGGACCGTATGCCTTTTAAAGTAAAAGGCAGATCTGTTTCTGTAAAATAAATAAAATAAATAGACTTGTTTTTCATAAGCAACATTCTGGCAATAAAATGATATTCTGTCAAATTAAAAATAGAATGGTCATCTTTCCACACTTTGTAATAAGTCTTAAATCAGTCTCTCTGTCTCAACTGCCTGCTTTAAAGGCTTAACAAGCAGAACAGCTTAGGGGGGGTAGGGTAAGATTAGCCAGTTTTTACTTATGTGGATCTCCATGCAAGGAAAAACGAGGAGGAAATACAATGAACACATCTTCTCTTGTTTTGGAATGTTGCCTATCAACTGAAAATGTAAAAATGCTTCTAAAAAAAGGGCCTTGAAAATATGACTTTAGAAAAAAAGTGCTCCAGTGACTAAACTTAGCCCAGACTATGGTTAAAGTTCATCTGTGTCAGTGGGTAAAATGAGCCATCTCGGGGTAAATTGATCATCCTATTTTTCTAGTTTGAATGCAGGCGTAATTAAAAAAAAAAGACTATCCTATTTTGAAAAACATTTTTAATGATACATTTACCTTTCCAGAGGATCTTGTTAAATGTTTTAAAGCTACCTTAAACAACACAAAACCAACCAATTAAAGTTTTATAATTAGTTTAATATTCTTCTTTTATTACATTGCTGAACAAAAGCTTTAAACATTGCCGAGAAGTGAGGGCCCCTTCACCACAGTATCGGTCACGATACGATACACTTTATTGTCCCCTTGGGGAAATTTGTCTTGGACTCAACGTGCTGCCAAACATTCAGCAGCTTCCACTCGAATCAATAAATAAAAACAATAGAAAAAACCACACCCACACAAAAACAATAAGGCACATACCAATACAGAACAACACAACATATATTGCACATTTGCACATTACCCATATTGCACAAGCTCTGCAAAAACACAGCATGAGAGATAAAATAACAAAGGTAAGAAAATATAAAAAGCATACAGGGACACCATGACGCTATTGCACAACCCAAACTGCCTTACAAAACATTACAGACGTGGGAACAAAAGAGTTTTTAAAGCAGTTCAGTTTACATCGGGGGACTCTGTGTCGTCTGCCAGAAGGTAGACACTCGTACTCAGAGTGGAGGATGTGAGACTGGTCAGACAACACTCTCTGTGCCAGTCTGAGAACATGACTGCTCATATTGGCTGTAGGTGGAGGTTTTCAGTCCTCCCCATCACCTTCATGGCAGTCTGCACCAGAAGAGCAAGCTTTGATTTTTATTGAACAGAAAGATTACTTTGGGTCAAACCCAAGATATTACTATAACCACTCCTTACTATAACCACATCTTCATTATTCAAATTACCCATTATGATATTTAAGTTATATTCTCTTTAAAATGATACAGTCTTTATTTTAATGATCGATAGTATTCAAAAGATCTTCCCGGGTCTTCTGTCTTTTTGATTGAAACGTTGCCCTTTTTAAAATCCAATTGTTCATTGGGAGCAGAACAGTGCGCGGACCTTTCTCTTTTTCTGCACCTAGTCCTAGTCCATTTTTTAGTCCTGCATCTGAATGCATTTTGCTTGGATGTGCACACACTAGTTTTGTCTTTTTAAATCTTGTAGTTACAAATGTCTGATGCACAAATCCCAACGTTCCCAATATTTTTGTTCAAGGGTTAAGACAGTGTGACAGAGTTTGCCCGCAATATTTGTTCATTAAAATCAAGACATTACCCAATATCTGCTGTCTAGGACTTCTATTTTAGTTGCAGTGGAATCAAAAAGGTATTGATATTGTTTTAATTGGTAGTTTTAATTTAACTGCTTCTGCATTTCTTGGGTGTGGGTTGTTACCTCTATTGATTTGATTTTGTAGGGTACACTTAGGGCGCACTCACACTAGCAAAGTTGTCCCGCAACGTGCTTAAGCACGATTGCCCCTCCCCATTCACCCATGGTTACCTCTGGTACATAAAGTCGTAATACAACACATGCATGGCTTTACGTAATTATGAAGCATGCTTAGTTTACAGAACAGGCAGACTCGGTAGCTTTGGGATTTTTCAGGATGTGGCAATAAAATTGCTAATGCCAAAAGTGCCATTCAGTTAATCAGATGTTTGTTTATGCAAGTTTCAACTTTCTTCTCTTGTGAAAAAAAACAGAGAGAGCAGTCCCGGGATGCCTAGAGCCAAACCTGGCACCGTGTTACGGTGATTCCTGGAGTTAAACGGAATTTGCACTGCTCGTTGCAATGTGGTTTACGACAATGTACAGATCAAAACATTTTTTTATTACTGTTATTAACCCCTAACCCTAACCCTTACCCTAAAACCCTACCCTAAATCATGTACATTACACACAAATGCTAAACCTAAGTATGGAACTGTTCTTATCAAAGCAAAAAACACAATTTTCATCCACATGATGGAAAAATCTGTGGAAATATTGGCAAAGCAGGATGACAGCCTACTGCCTTTCAATAGAAAAATGCTTGTTTTCTCATCTTTCATCCCCACTCCCTCATATATTTCATCCTGGTGCTTTTGTTCCTTGCCTGATGCAGATCATTTCTTGTCACTGATCTACCCCCAGAAAAATGCCTCCTGAACCTATCTTGATAACACTCGAAAAGATAAGAGCGTCATTTATTGTTGTCATGGAGCTTGAGTTCTAAGACAGAGCACAAATTTACTCTAAGTTTGAGATAAAAATGCAACAAATTGCTAATTCAATCCATCAGTAATGAGTGCACAATATATAAGGATTGAGTCTCGTCAAATTGAGAAAAAAAACTTAACTGTAACTTGAGTCAGAAATCTCTTTCGAAAAGCAGAGCGCTGTTAGAATGTGGAATATGCATTTGTCTCTCATAGCTGTGATCGAAATTAATCGATTAGGGGAATGGACCGAATTTGGATTACCATTTGATTCTTACATTTTTATTACATTTATTTGTATTAATTCAAAAATGCACAAGTGTGTGAGGAGAGAGATGGTGCCCCTAGTAGTAATGATGCTGAGGTGAGGGGCTGCAGAGTCAAAGATGCATTTGCTGAAATTGTTATCTTGTCATTTGACAGGCAGGACCATTCAATCAGCCAGCAATGGCTGGTCACAGTCAGGCAATACTCTCAAATCCCCATATATCTGAGGAAGGAGATGTAAGCGAGGCAAAATCTGATCAACAAATACAGTTCCCTTGTATCATAGCTGTCTGGAAGAAGAAGATACTACGTGGAAGAGACCAAAAAGTTAGAGATGCACAGGAAGAGCAAGAACGCTCCATGGTTCAGCTTCTAAAAGGAAAGTGTCTCTCCACTGGAAAGTAAGATACAGAGAGATAATAAGCCAGAATGTGTTATGTGTCTTACTCCCTCTACCAGATCAAAGAACAAAGCATTGATTACTATAGACAGCCTTTCATTAATAATAGTAACCTTGAATTAAAAAATAAAAGCTTGACTGTCCATTAATGGGACATACCGATTAAAAAAACTCAACCTTGCATAGTCCAGTTGACATTTCCACTGATTTAAAAAAAAATCTTATTGAAATGTATTTTATAAAAATTTAAGAGAAATTTGCATTTAGCATAGGGTATAAATAAATATAAAGTTGAGTGTGGACATAAGAGCTCAGTAATTAGGGGTAGACATTGCTGTGGTGGAAAAAATTGAAAAATGAACCAAGACTAGTTTGTTTCTTCCCTTGCTGCCCTACAGATATCTTACATTATTCAATCCAAAATAGCATCTTTCTGTTTCTTACTTTTCTTTCTTATGTTAATGTTTAATAAGAGCCCTTGGCTATCTATGGGCACAATTATTAAATTTCCGCAGAGAGAAATTGAAAAATTAATCATACTCTCAATTGTGTGCTTCTCTTATCCATTGGAAATGGCTCTAAGAGCTGTGGCTTCTTCCCTTTCAGAAGCATAATCTAAAGACAATTAATCTGCTGCCAGGGATATGTTGCTTCTGCCACAGAGACTATTGCTTCAATGAACACAACAAACTGATTATCTATATGCTGGTACTTGTACAAAGCTAAGCCTGTTAAGTGATGATCATTACAGAGATGGTCTGAAAAAGGAAGAGTGAGCATGTGTTAAAATATACAAACTATTATCCCCAGTGGCATATTGGAGATTCATCCCACAGGATGTTGTTTCAATAAGTGCTGGCAGTTGGCCTGAAGCACATATTATCAGCTAACACATAAACACGCTAAAACACTCCCTCGATTACACACAGCACCCTATTAGGATTCATATGGACTGACAAGAGTTGCAAATACAAAATTGCTAAGACCAGATGTCTTGTGCTTTTTTTTTTTTTTTTTTTTTTTTTTTTTATACAAGTCAATTATTTATGTGTGGGCTTGGTAGGATTTCCATAATCCATGTTTTGACCCTTGCCATTACTGCATGCAATCTATGACAACACAGTAAACGGAATATAAAATATCTGCAAAAACAAAAGAGCATTAAATTCAAGCTGGCAGATACATTTATTCCACACACTATGATGATTTTAAGTGGCAATTTTAGCTTTTTAAGGCAAAGGTATAACAAGGTATCGTGAAGTATCTGAAGTAACTAAATTCCAATAATTTGTGAATCCTCCACTGAGATTTTCTGTACCTTCACTTTAGCTGTTTTTGAATGTAAAATTCCAATACTCTCCTCTAGTGCATGCTTAAATGCTTATAAAACTATGTACAGTACAAGTATGAAAAGTGCATATTTTTGTTATTACTTCTGATTCACAGTAGCACTATTCTCCATGTGACCCCCTCCAAGGTAAAAGATGTTCTTTACTAAATTCTCAGGGGGGTCCCCCCTGAGAATTTAGTAAATTCAGCCAGTCTGTCCTTCATTGGGTGGTGGTTTTAAAGTTTATATTATCTATTGGGCCTAGTGGGTAGAAAATAGTAAGATTAATGCATAATTAAAGCTGCAGCATTCATATGTAAGGTTTGATCTATGCAAAAACAAACGTGTATTGAAGTTATCCTAACCAGTGTTACGATGTTGGCCATTTACTGAGTATTAACACTTCCATACACAACAAACAAAACACAACAACTAATTAGCTTTCAGAATTGAGTTAGACACCAACAAAATGGGAGTCTGGTTTTTAACATCATCATTGATACATTTTTATGTTTCTATGAACAAGACATATGATGGATCTTGTGCACTCTCCGTCTGCCTCCCAGTAAACACATTGGACTGACTATTCTCTCTATCATGCATCAATCCTGACCCCCAGCTCAATCCAATCCCTTTCCACAGGCACATACACAGACATGCACAAACAGCCCCCAGGCGGAATGCCCTCCCTTCCCCTCAAAAAACCTCTTTCTTTAACATCTGCCAAGAAGCAGCACTGCTGCCTATTGTCCACTCAATGTCTCCTAAGGCATGTCATCCAACTCTAATCAAGCAGAAAATGGTCATAAATATTTCTTTCTGCTAGATTTCACATTCACATTTCACGCAGAGACATAACATTTTCGCTTCTCCTTCAGGGACAACCTAATGCAAAAAAACAGTTACTTATATTCAAGGCTCATGTTCATTCAGTCAAATGCAGAACATATTTTTCCCGTTTGCAGGGGCAAAAAGAGGAGAAAAGAGGAGGGGGAGAGAAATAAAGGGCTGTCTTATTTTTTGTGCCATTTACTGGCTAGTAACGTGGCACAATGTTTCCATTGCATCATGTAAAGGTTGTAAACAAGCAAATAACAACAGCGCACAAGAGACCAGCGAGGGAGCAGCACAAATTGTCCTGCTCTTGAGGTCTCTCTGCCAGCACTGATGTGGAAAAAAACATTTGTTTTACAGTCCATTTAAATAATACATCTCTTTTTTGTACACAGGAAAAGGTAACATAAGGATTTATGGGAAACATTGTCTCTGGCCAGGCTAAGTATTTATGGCACATGTCATTCACAGGGTGCAGAGGTACCATCACTATTATTTATGTCAAGACATCCCATCATTGCATATCATTCTCTAAATGGTACAAAGGCATTCACGAATAAATGCCGACCTGTGCCATTTTTCTCTCAAATAGAGGCCATGTCACTGCTGAGCATGCAGAAGAATTGTTATTAATCATTTTTTTGATGGGTCAACATGTCAAACAATATTATTTACATTAAGAGACCTATACAAGGTGTGGCTTTCCATGCATATTTACTTCAATGAAGGTTCATTTCATGATCAGAATTGATTATTCATCATATTACAATCAACGAGGCAAAAACATAATTGTCTATGTTTTTCTGTCTATGACACCGTACCCTCGGACTGTCATGACAAATGAAATTCCATTACTGTACCAACGCAAATTTACACAAGATTAAACTCAGTGTTTAATCATTTGTTTCTTATTATGTTAAAGTATGTGTTTGTCCAATATCAACATGCTATTGTGGACTGGTCAAATTTGACAATATACTTCTCTTCTTGGCCATTGACAATCTGTTTTCTGTTAGTGATGATAATGATGATGATGATGATTTAACCAGGGTTTACAGGCTGACACAAAGATTGAACTGTGATGTCTTTTAGTAACATCCTGTCAAGAGATTATTCATAAATTATTAAAGTCAGGCTCAATACAGGATTTTCACATTTGTCTGTCTGTGTGGGTAATGCCCGCTATGCATACATTTCCAGATGCCTGCTTGTGTCATGTACAGACATGCACACACTTTTACCATAACTTGGCATAAAACAATCAACCCAAACAAGCATATATTCAGTCTCAGTCTCTCTCAAGCCCCCGAGATAGCTCTACCTTTTACAGCAATTTACAGTTCCACCCAAAAAAAGCCCTAATCTGTAACAAGGATTAGAGTTTATTGAAACAAACAAGTGTTTTATGAAGAGACAGTCCCAGTTTCAATTTCAATAGCTCATTTAACCCTTATCTGTCCAAATCTTCAGGGACCATTCTATGTTAATTGGATCTACATTGCACTAGCATTGGGGGTGTTAACAAGCACAGTCTATGAATATTAATTACCCAAAAGTTTTCCGCACAGGAAACACTTCACTGGTACATATTAATTCTAAGAAGTTTTTAAAGAACTGCTCTTATTAAAAATGAAAAGGCCCTGTGCTTGAATGTTTTCCCAAGAGGAATTGTGCATCATTAAGTCTATTACCAATAAACTGGGTCGGATTGGCTCTCCTTAAAGAATAGCTTTTCTTTAAAATGGCATTATTATTATTAAACGAAATGTAAACACGAGTCAATAAAGGTTTTGTTTTCTTTGAGTTTTGAAAAAAGGCTATTAAAGCCAGTAATTTCTAAATGTCTTTAGTTGTGGTACACAGTCTCCTGGGGCTCTATTAAAACTGTTACTTATTTACAACACTCAACATACAAGTTGTCAATTAAACAGCACAAATTTAGTTGTATTTCTGCATGTATGCATGTGTGATGATGTGTTTGGGACTGGCTGTATCGAATTCAAAAGCAGTTGTTGGCATTGCTCTATCTGAAACATTTAGAATGCATTAGTCATCTTGCTAGGTAAGACCTCTCTCTAAGACACTTACTACTGAATTGACAGACAAGTTGAGAATATGACCATCAATTACATTTTTAGTTAATAAATGAGAGAAGTAATTAAGAAAAAGGATGAATTATAAACCAGTCAGGGATAGATACTTATAAGTTCATTTCATATTTACACATTTACATACCCTTTCTTTTGTGCTGGAATAAGATGGAGATGTGAGATGTGAGATGTGTGTGTGTGTGTGTGTGTGTGTGTGTGTGTGTGTGTGTGTGTGTGTGTGTGTGTGTGTGTGTGTGTGTGTGTGTGTGTATGTGTGCGTGTAACCCACTCAAACGCGTACCTGCGCCTGCAAAGACCTCTGCAATCTGACCAACGTCTGACACTACACCTACAATTTCCATAGACTTATAATGGTTACACAGGCACAATGCACATGTCGTGTCCGCATGTGTTTTTGAGGTGTGTTAACATGTTAACACGTTCGCCGTTGCAACACCTACGGCACACTTTAAAGTGTATGCACACATACGCCACACCTGGATGACACCTTACAAAAAAAAATATTTTAGTCACACGTAGAAGCAGGTGTGGCGTGAGTGAAGCTACAGTGGTCATGCGCGCTTCACTATCGAGCACCGTCTACGTGACATGTAACATTTAGAAAAAATTGCCAGGCACTTAGGCATGTGTGGCGTGTACGCACGTGCAGCTTAGTAAGCTGTGCCGAGCAAGTGCGAAGCAGTACAGTATGTCGCCACATGTGCTGCTACACCTGAGAGTTTTTCTATGAAGCTAGCCAACCCCTCTCGCTCTGCGCTCTTCTAAGGCTTATCTAGAGAAAGAACAGGATATTCACCGTTTCTCATTAATTATTCCAAGTAAATGCTTATATTGTGTTATATGTTTAAGAATATAGCTAAACTATAACTCGTCTTCTGTCAAATAGGATTTGGTAATGTGAATATGATATAGTTCCATTATCATCCAGTAGAGTGTAGTAGCCTACCATATTGCTGGATAAAGCGGTTTATTTAAATAAAGATTATTTTCGAAGTTGATAAGATTGACAGAAATATTTTAATACAGTGCTCTTTTCTGTCAATCTTATCAACTTCGAAAATAATCTTTATTTATATAACACAATATAAACATTTACTTGGAATAATTAATAAGAAACAGTGAATATCCTGTTCTTTCTCTGGATAAGCCTTAGAAGAGCGCACAGAGCGAGAGGGGTTGGCTAGCTTCCTAGAAAAACGCATGAATTTAGAATGGATCACCCGCCATAATGTGTGTGAGTGTGTGTGTGTGTGTGTGTGTGTGCGTGCGTGCGTGCGTGTGCGTGTGTGTGTGAACCTCCGGCTGCCCACATAAGCACGGGGTATTTAACAGGATGTTTTCCTGAGCGATAGTAAACAGTTCAAAATTATGGTTGCAGCACCCAGTCAAACTGCACTTAATCCCTCCCATCGGAAAGAGGTGGCTGGAGGTAGTCTCAACAAAATACCTGAGTTAATAGGCTTGCTGTTGTGAAAGGCATTCCTAAGAGAAACAAGATGTGCTGGGTGAATCATCTCTGAAAAGTTAACATTATCCATTACAGTGACAATAAAAGGTGCACTTAGATTAAACTTGCTTTTTTTACGGTTTTGACCCCACAAAAATTATACTTTGTTTTAGAAAGCAATATGTTTCAAGTGAGAGGAGATGAAGTTGGTATAAAAGCAGATTAGATATTTTCAGTGACACACAGCATTTTTTTAACCCATAATTATTATTTTCCCTTTTTTCAATATAGCAGCACATCACTGTTCAATTTTCACCTCCATCTGTGTGATTATTAATCAAATCATAGATCAATTGCCAGAAACAGCAAAGAATTTCAGCCCGTAATAAAACTGTCATGTGCTGTGGTACAAAGACAGATGTTGCGAGTTGTGTGATAACATAATTAAACTGTTCTGTGAGGGATTCCGTAAAATTATTTAAATTGGACAAGCACTATCATTTTACTAATAAGGCAATTTAGAGCAATATGCAGTGTCATAACACCGATATTATCCTCTCCACTAGATTTTCCAATAAGTTGCAGCCTCTGCCTGTTTCCCATGATTTTATGAACAGTATATAAGATACCTGAGAACACCTTTAGATAGAGGAGTACCACATCAGAAACACCATGTGGGCTCACATCCTATCAGTGGGTTCGTTTTCTGGATCCACACTTGTAAAAATGTTATATAAGCCCATGAATGATATGACAAGGCAGAGAGAAGAAGCACATATTAAGTATTGTGCAGTCATTGGTAAAAGAGTACCCAGAGTAAAGAAGCCATTATCACATTTTTCAAATATTCAGAAGTGAAATAAACAGATAAATATTTCTGCAGTAGAGAAAAATTACATTCATCAATGTGGTGATAAGAAGGCTGTGTGCTTTTTGTCAAACACACATTTTCAAACCAGGCATTTAACACCCTTTAGCTGCTACCACCGCCACCACACCTTAACCACCCACCCCCCACCACCTCCTGACCTTAGCATAGTACTTGGCAGAAAAGGCTTTGTCCTCCCCTCAAACTAAAACAGTGTTACTCTCTCAGTCTGACTATAGCTCCTAATGAAGACAATCTCTGTAATGTGCCTGCTCAGGTCTTTATGCGTGTCACTCTCTTCTCTCTGTACAAGCAACAAAAGACACTTGGACCATGCAAGCGGATAAAATAATTTTTAAATTTTAATTTAAAATTTTAACTATTGTGATATTGTTGGCATATCAGAATTAGAATTAGCTTTTTTTCACTATACCAGGGTACAGTGAAAATGTGATGCCATCTCTCTGTGTAGTAAAGCAACAAAACAAAAATTGAAAATTAATTAGTAAAAATGTAAGAAATAGAGCCATAAAAAGTGACAATGAAAGTGTTCATTGAAAAGATAGGCATAGACAGACTACAGTGTTTTATAGCAGTACTCCAGTAAGTCTGTGGGTGGAAGATGTGTGTTTGCCGAGTCCAACTTGCTGTAGAAGGACTGAGAGAGTTTCCAGTACCCATTTGCAAAGGGACAAACTAAGACCTAGGTGTCCTAGTTTTCTCACTTGCATGGTTAAACACATGACATAATATAAATGCTATGCTGAAATGAACCATTTATCACCAGATATGTGTTACAAGTTGAATGTCAAGAAAGCAGAGACAAAGTCACGTAAATTGTTATAGTCACTTTGTGTTTATTTGACTACTAGAGCTACAGAACAACACTTCCTGTTGCAAAATTGTGTAAATCACAAAACAGGTTGTTGCAAAACAATCCTCTTTCATGCTTAAGTTTTTGTTGTTGTCAGTATCTTCACTTCCTCATGAGGATATGTTAAAACCACAACTTCTCCAACACAAACAAAAACACAGACTGCTACACAAACTGGAAAACAACTAAAGTTAAAAAGTTACATGATGTAAAACAATTGGTAATTACAATATCCAACCACCTAACCATGCAACACAAAAGTGAAATATTTTACATTTTCACAGCCTCATTAAATAAAAAATGAGACCAATAGCTCCTTACTTTTTTGTTTTTTTTATTTCTGACTTAACAATATTTGACTTACTAATAGAGATGCTTAAAACATGCTTATGGTCCACTTTTCATAGTCTACAAGATGAATTCCCCTGTCACAGTCAAAATGATCAAACAGATAACAATTATTTCATCCCCCATCTATATTAATGAGGACTGTCTTTCATGGTTATGCTCCATAACAACAATAAATGACATGCCACTGCCAGGTTTGTTGTTCCTTCTCACTCAAGGGACTTTAAGACATTTGCACTTAAATTATAAGAATATTTTAAATAGATTTATGTGTGCCCATAAGGGGTAATAAGCTGCTAGATGTTCTAGGGGGAAAAGGAAGGGGAAGGGATCCTTTGTGTGTCAGATTTGTAACAGTGCAAGATCCAAAAATGAAAAGAGAGAACATAAAATTTCACAAAGTGAAGTTATTGAGTAACTGTGAAGATGGTAATCCTGGGTACAATTAACGATGATGCACAGTGCATGAGTCTATATCCTTGGTTTTTCTAGACTGCTTGCCGGAATCTCAGTGACACTACACTATTAAGTGAAGTTACAGGAGCTGGAAGTAAGACATCTTGTCCTTTATCCCAATCCATGTTTAATTTATCACAAAAATATTTATTAATAAGAGCCTGTTTAAAGTCCAACCACAGTCCACAATTAATCACTGCATGGCTTTGTCAAAAAAAAGCACAAGGAAATAAGTGCTATTACTACTGTGTTACTGCTAGTTAACCCAGTTGAAAGCAGAAGGCAGGAAATGGGGCTTACTTGTATTGTCTTTGTTATAATGCCAGGACAGATTGTAGAGAGTAACAGCTCTTTTTGGATGACTAGAGATAAAAGAACATGATGTGAAGAGTGGCTCTATACTAACAGGGAGGCTTTATTTCCATCCCTTCGAGGTGTCAAGTGCCCATCCATGCTCCTTGCTCTCCTCTCTCTTGTACTCTCCTCCACTCCCTTGCCTTAATATATCAAAGTTGTAACCCTTTTGTCTTTGCTGAGCAAATCATAATGTGCTGCTGGCAAAGTTTGAAGGAAAAGTCCAGAGGAATTAGGTTTCAGTCCAACTGTTTACTCAACTGTGGCCTGCAGTTATTGAAATTGTATCCATGGTTTCTTGTGAGTACTGCAGTAATGAATTTGGTATGGCTGTGATTTTCTTTCTGATGGCATGCTCATTTTGAGCTGGAAAAAAAAGATGGACAGGGGGATGGGGTCTAGGACAGGGGATGAAGAAGATCTTTGGTAAGGGCTAATAGCCTATCAGTGTGAGCTAAAGGCACGAACATATCACATTTGGCCTGTTTCCTATATTTACCCCTTGCCAATTATACATACAATCCTTTCTCCTCTACAGGTAAATAAAGCATACATGGAATGGGAAATAATAATATATCCATTAAAAATCAAGACGTAAAGGCAATTGCGCTTATGCTGTAAAAATTACATTTAATGCAAAGCCAATCCAATTTTACCATGATAAATTGTATGTCAACAACTCTTTACCCATGCATTGATCATCGGATTACACCAAGTCATGTGTAATTCAACATCTACTGAAAAAAAATGTAGCTTTATCTTGAAAATGTCACTCTCATACTATCAAAATGCTTGAATAAAACATGAATGAATTTACTTGTTATCATCAGTTGTGAACACAGAAGGGTGTAACAAAGTGTCCCAATATCCTACAATCATGATGTCCTGATGGTTCTACAGAAAGATGATAAAAAATATTACCCCTTAATTGCTAAGCTTAATATGTTAAGGTGCCCTGTATCCAATGCCGAATCTTGCATTATTGTTGCCCTCCCTGTTCAAATACTGATTAATGTACTGTGACAACCGACAGCGACACAGAGTCTGTGCATCATCACCAAACAGCTCTTGACAACCACCCAAGTCATACTGTCAGATAGACTGAGATAGCAGAGGACACCCTGATCTTTTCAATGCTGTTTCCGTAAACACACTGTCGTGTGCCACACATAACACTGACACCAACAGAAAGTGCTTGTCTGGTTGCCTCAAGACTAAGATGGTAAAAATGTTTTGGGCTTCACTGACGATAACAGTGTTGTGCAACTTCATACTTCATTGGGTAACACAGCAGAACATTGCATTAGTTATGAGTGTACGGTGTGTTTACATTGGGTCAGGAGAAAGTGCTGGCATCCTATTGGATGTCATGGTTTCTTAACTGTCAACAAAATCTTGTGGCACCTTAAACCTTAAAATATGCTAGAATATCATGATAAATAATTTACTAAAATGCAGATACTGTATGCTGTGATAAACACGCAAAGAACTTAGCAATCTCACAGAGAGAGCACTTCCACTTTTTTAAAATATTTAAAAAGGTCTCATTATGCATAAATAATAATAATAATGTGTTTATGTACTAGCTGTTCTTTGAGGGTGCATTAAATATTAAGTGGCACTATATCAGGAATAGGCCTGCAAATGAAATGGCTTCATAAATTTAGGACAGGTGTGAAATGGGGACTAGTTTACCTGGTGCTGGTGGAGATGCAGGAGGTCAGTTGCAGTCAATTCAGCTGACAGCATGGCACTCTCAGGATGTCCATCCTTGGAACTGTCCACCACACTCTCTGCTGCATTTTCATTTGTTGTTCCGTTGCTTGTCACCTCCGCCCCAGATTCTTGCATCATGACTTAGTAAACCTAAGATAAAACACAGAGAGAAGAACAGCAAGAGAGACAGAGAAAGAGAGACAGTGTGAGATAGACTTCAACAGTTGTGAGAAAAAACACACAGCAATGAGGTTGCACTTTAATCCTTGGCCAGACCATAAATATCTGTCAAATCCTTCCCACAATATAACTTATTGCAGGATTTCCTGTTGGTTTGTGCATTGTTTGTTTGTATTGTAGAATATGTAACGAGACAAACTTACACACACTTTGACATAATCTCTTTTCTGGTGAAGATCCGTTGACAAGTTCAGACTAGGCTAGAGAAAAGGGAGGGACTTAGGCTTTGTTTGTGTTCTGCATTAGGGGTATATACAAGGGTGTCACACACAAATTGGAGATGAACCCAAACTCAGTTAGTGAGAGCAGACAAATTCAAGTAAACAAAACTCTTTTTATGGAAATTGATATCTTTACTTACAATGCTCCCAAAGAAACATTGCAGATTTTTTTTTTTAAATGGGAAACAGGGTGACTATACAGTATGTGGGACCTTTCAACGGATTTCCATGAGAAAGGTCCTATTCAAGGCTAAGCAATAATTCTCCAGGGCTCAACAATTCAATTTTTTTTTTACAAAAAAATCTGACTATTTCTTTTGTTCCTCCTGTGAGTGTTCCTCACTTGCTCCACCTCCTGATAACATCAGCCTGCTCACCTGTTTTTCATCAAGTAATCATATTGCAGTGCATTTCTTTCTTCAATCAACACCAGATTGTTCAATCAACCAACAGGGCCATGTTAATGCCAAGGTTGTCCTTGTGATCATTAATAGGGTTTATTTGTGTGAGGCTTTTTGCTAATTTCCTGTGCTCCAGGATAAACCTCTGCCTCCAGTCTGCCATCTTTATCTCTCCACTTAGCCGATCACTGCCTGCCCACCTCTCATTCCCCCATGTAACCTACAACAAAGAATACCGGTTTGTAAGTACAACTTTCTTAAAACATCATCCACTAAGACAACTGTGCCCTTGTTCTGCACTTTAGGTCCAAAGAAAGTTGCCATTTTTACAATACAGTCAGGTTGACACAATTGGTTTAACATCTTAAAGCAGTAGAGAGTATTAACAGAACATTGGTGAGATTGTAGTCTAGACATAGTCTTTAAAAAAAGTACAATAAGCAGCCCTGCACTATCAATGCATAGGTCAATAGCAGTTTTGAGCTGTGATGAAATTTATAAAACACAAGCAAAACACCAACAGTTCTCTATGGCTGAAATCTCTCTCCATCAAGGCCCTGCTTATAAAAAGCATATCCAAGTGAGTCATTCTACACTGGCCTGTGCCAGTCCAGTTGTGTGTCACAACACCCCCACAATAGGGGGCCTGTCTATGCATCTTGGACCCAGCCTAAATGCACTTTTCTCTAGGTAGAGGCTAGAGCCAGCCCCCCTCTATCTCCAGATATATGTTGGCTTGGCTCACCCCTCTGGTCTGGGGCACTCTCTCTCCATAAATTGATTTTCAAAACAGGGAGTGAGCAAAAGGAATACTGTCCAATAAGATGCGTCTTCAATTTACAGGCATTTGCTTTCAACAACTCACTATCAAAGATGCCAATTAGAAACACACATTTTTAATTGAAATTAAATGCCATTTAAAATCATACTAAGCATACATCATTCTTCACCTGTTATGTTTGAAATAAAAACCTGTTTAGTCCACATTGTTAAGGCTGCGGCCGACAGTAGCCCACACATGTTCGTGAAAATCTGGATATTGATTTGGGGAAAATGGCATGGCTGGATAGCTTGCTAGTATTGTTATTAAACATATGATCAAATTATATTTAATGCTTGTTAATAGTACACCAATTGACTTTAAATCTCGCTAGCAAAACGTTAGCTTTCTGGTTCAAAGATGAGCCAATCTAGTTCGTAGGTACCCGATCGACTATCCTGGAAAAAAAAAAGTATTTGTGAGAAAGAATTCTACAGGTGTGCAACTCTCGTTGCATGAATTCACATACTGATTTGCGGATGTGTAAATTTTGACCATTGTAACCCCTTTCTGACACTGCAATGATTAAGATTAGACTGGGCCACTATTTTAAAGTTTATAAACAGGATCCTGGGTGATTAGCTTTGGATGTTGAACTGACTAAATCTCCCTTTACCAGTAAAGTTATCAATACAGGCTGACATATGACGAGTACATTTATGTAATGAAATAATAAGTCAAAGTAAATAGCGCGGTGCCTCCACTGTGGAACTACTTAACTCAACTTATGAGCTATTCTTGTATTTCCCCAGAAACAATGTAAAGTATTTTCAAATATCAGTAAACTTTGTGTAAATGAAATATTCAGGACCACCATATAAAAAGAATAACAAAATTACATTTATTTTTGTATACGTTTGTTGTCTCTTTCAAGATCACAAAACTGAAATTAAATCCAAAATCAATACCAGTGTTACTAGTCAAATCCTTAGGAATAACCAAAATAAAATAAGAGACTGTCTGCTAACCTTTTAAACCTAGATTTGAGTGTGTGATATTGTCTCTGTATGTGTGTGTGTGTGTGTGTGTGTGTGTGTGTGCACGTGCGTGCGTGCGTGCGTGCGTGTGTGTGGATGTGTGTGTCTAAATAGGACTTAACACAAACAGAGAGCTTAACTCCCAAGAGATGAAGACAAATTATTATTAAACCCAAAACTCATTCTTAAAGAAATGACCTTTTGGTTAACCAGTTTTAACTCTTTTAAATGTTCTTATTAGTACCAAGCGCTTGGATTTTTAAACGTTGGGGCCCATAACTTGGTGCACATATGAAGAATGGAAATCCTTAGATCCTTTAAAAGGCTCAGCTTTCAGTATGAAAGTCTTCAGTTACTCACGCGACCACGATTTATGCAATTTGAATCAATCCAGGAGCAGGTGGATGACACAGCAGCGGGCAGGATGCAGCAGATAGCTGTCTGTGAAGAAACGCAGCTCCGGCACACAGGATCTGTCCACACTGGCAGGAGCAACAGTTGCTAACACACGCACACCAGCAAAGTCCCTGGTCTTCTACCGTCCTCGGTGAAACTATATCCGTTGGTCACAGCACACTGTCCATCACGAACACGGTGCTAGCTTAAAACGTCCAGCTTAAAGTCCAAATTTACACGCGTTCAAAGCTAATGGAAACAACAAATGCAGATAGCATGCTACACTTTCACTTTCCACTGACAGAAAATAAACGAGTCCTTCACTGTGTTACACACAACTTGTAACTTCGAAATAATATTTACTCCGGACTATAACAACGGCATGAACGAGACAATGTTTTCCTTCTTGGAATTTACACAGTTTATCCTGCTAACCGCACAGTGCTTGTCTCTCCCCAAGAGTGCAGCGGAACGGTCTTCCTGACCTATGTAACCTCCTCTCCACCCTTAGCTATTTCTGATTGGCTAAGAAATACAACTTTCCCGGAGACTGATTGGCTTAGAGTACATCACTCAAAACAGCATGCAAATACATTGGCTGAGTAAACAGGAAGTTACTGCAAACAAAGGATTATGGGTAATAGAGTTTTCATAGAATATACTTGTATATGCGATAAAACACTTTTTAAAGAACCATATTTTGTAGGTCCCTACACCATTATTTCAAATGTTTTGATATTGGTGTGTGAATTTGTTTTGCACCATATTCACTGCAACAACTGTAGCAAAAATGCGAGCGTATGAGTTTCCTAATTTGTGATTCGTAAAATAGAATTTGTGTAGGCCTACCTGCAATGAAAAATTTGAGAAGGTGTATCTGTTGTGTTTGTGGGAGAGGCAACAATTTCTACAAGTTTGCAACTCCTATAGCATTTTTCTCTTTGACTTCAAATTTACTGATATTCGTTTGACTATTTTCTACAAGCACAAATTCTACTGTCACAGGTGCTCAGGAGTTTTGCTTCAAAAATACCTTACAGGCATAAACATGCAAGGCTTTCTTTTGAAAGGTCCTAAGGCATCCCAGATGCGGCCATCGTTCACTATGACACACTACAGGAAACACAATGTCTGCCGGACTGGGCTATAACAGTTTAAGGCCAGAGCCGATCAACCCTGACTCGCCTCCACTTTCTCTTTTCATTGGATGTCTAATATCTGTCTTTCTGTCATGCTTGCCTGAAATTTAAAAGCTCAAGCAGGTCAGCTTTCAATTCAAGTCTGACTGCAGATCGGATGAACGACCTGCGGTAGCGTTCTTTCTTGCAGGGTTGCAGGGTGGATGTCTCAGTCTGCTGCTGAAGGAGTTGATCAGAGCCCCCCAAAGTGTCATGAAGGGAGTTGAGGGGTTTTCCATAATGAATGTAAGCGAATTCTCACCCATCTCCTCTACCGAGTCCAGAGTACAGTCCAAGACAGAACTGGCTCCCCTGACCAGTATGTTAAGTCTCTTCCTGTCTCTCTCTGTGGTTCCTCCTCCCCAGCAGACTACTACATAGAAAATGCAGACGCCATAGTGTCATCAAAAGTCCGTAACAGAGTCCTGCACACCCAAAGGACCTCAGTCTCCTCAGCAGGTGCAGTTGTCTTTGGCCCTTCTTGTACAGGACGTCTGTGTTGTGTGACCAGTCCAGTTCTGTTGAGATGAACACCCAGTATGTCTCCACCAATGTCCAAGCTTTGGATGTTCACCGGTGCAGTCTGGGGTGTCTTCCTGCAGAAGTCTATCACCATCTCCCTTGTTTTGCTGTAGTTGAGCTGAATGTGGATGAACTTACTCCAGTCGACAAAGTCCATGATGACTCACCTGTACTTCTTCTTGTTACCCTTATACACACACTCCACGATGGCTGTGTCATCTGAGAACTTCTGCAGGTGGCAGCTCCCAGAGTTGAAACCAAAGCCCGAGGTGTACAGGGTGAAGAGAAAGGGGGGAGAGCACTGTCCCCTGTGGGGCCCCTGTACTGCAGAACACCATGTCAGACTCAAAGTCCTGAAGCCTTGCGTACTGTGGTCTGTTGGTGAGGTAGTCTGTCGTCTAAAAACATGAGCTGCCTCAAACTGAAAAACTCAATGTAGACTCACTTGCCCAAACTCTTTGATTGCTTTATCTGAAGAGGAACTAATAATGTTGAGATTCTACCAAAGGAGACTTTAGAGACAGAAAAACACATGTAATCTTTTTAATCACAAGTCAGAGAAAAACAAAAAATAAGTACTGTGTCAATGTGTAAACTCAGCATCCTACAGTACATCACATGAGACACATATATATATTCCAAGTTCTTTCAAGCCTTGCAAAGCAGGTATAAGCAGACCACTTATGTTGGCAAACAAAGCAGCTGTTTGATTTTTGTTTTGGCTGCAGCTAACAGTTTCTGGAATGATTAACGAATGATTGTACGGAAAACTAGTTCTCCAAGTGGGTGGCCTGGGTTCAAATCTGATCTGTGGCTCCTTTCCCCACGTCATTCCCCATTCACTCTCTCCCCGATGTATGAATCCATCAACTGTCCTATCTCTCCAATAGAGACATAAAAAGCCTTAAACTAAACCTTAAAAAAAAGACAAAATTCTTTAACATGATGCTGGTGTGTTGCAGAGGCTAGCAAGCTAACAAGAATGATAACAAGATGGACAATGGCAGAGTGGCCAGTCAGTGAGGTGGTCTCCTATATGGAAACGTATCATTGACAAAGAAGACAAGTAATTGTTTCTTCAAAGCCTGAAAAAAATGGCTTTATACAATAGAACAGTGAGAAACTTTTAAAAACTGCATAAAAATACTTCAATTATGCAGGTATCCTTATATAAAAAATTGAATGTATGGTAATTAGTAAATGATCATCTTATATAGCTCTTTTCTAGTCTTCTGACTACTCGAAGCCCTTTTTAACAGTGCAAGTACACTTACCCATTCACAACACATTTACGCACTGATGGCAGAAGCTACTATGTAAAGTGTCCATCAGTACTAACATCAGACATGTTCTTGCAGGAGCCGGGATTGAACCCCCTACCCTCCCACTGATCCACAGCCACCTCATTTATAAAACAACTAGACATTTATCAGACTGAAACCCTTGAGGCTTCTCTGTCATTTAGCCCCCCCAAAAGTCAGTGGCAAAAACAGTTCATCCCATGTAAGGAATACATTAGCCTACATGAAAGCTAGAGTTCCAAACACATTGGGACATCTGTTAGGATTTATAGACATGAAATCCAGTTTTAAACCCTTTACTACTTCATGGGTGTATCCCCAACTAATGGTTTACATAATGATATCTGATTCGTCAGATTTTCCTATCATTGACTGATCGTTGAATGTCTTGTAGAAGCCTTCTGCTTTGACCAAATGCATTTCCTATACCCGACAGCAGATGGCATAATTTTAAAAGATTAATATTTCAAACAGGTGTTAGGGATGTAAACCGCTCAGTTGCAAATAAAAAAGCAGAAGTCAGTCTCTAAAGCAAACTGTTCTGCTAAGCATATTCAAGTGATCATGTGAACAGGTTTGTTTTATTTTATTAAACAATTCTGTTTGATAAAAGGGAAGTCATCATGTATTCTACTGTATTATAATTATTTGGTCTATTCTGGTTGTTGTTGCATTTATTGTCCATATTACATGATATATATCAAGTCAGCAGCGCAATGATCTTGGACCCGATCAATACCAATTTTTGATTCATCTTGTGTTCCAGACTTTCTTTTCTGTATTGCAGCCTAGGCCTACAAGTAAAGCTGCATAAAACCTATTCTTACTGACCAAGATAGATCCATACTGAATATGACTAAATAGTTGATTTTCAATTTTTGTCCATTACTAGACATTTTTTCTGAAGAAAACATCTCCTATCTGTATTTTTAACAAATCGTACCCTGCAGAGGGATATGTGACGGATAAAATCGAAATTGAATCTTCAGCTTGTTCAGCTTGCTCTGACACGTAAGAGCAGAGCCAAATGGAACCTATACACTTAATATCAAAAGGGCAGCACCTACTCCTATTGTCAAAGAGCATGTCAATACAAAAAAGTTAAATGTGGCACAGCATTCAGGTTAATTTGTGCACTCTCTTCTCCAAATTTGATGATCAAAAGAAGCGGGTCACAAGAGAGGTTGTAAATACTGTAACTGCCTACAGTGATATTGGAAAGCTCCGCTAATTGTAGCTCCACTAAAGCTCAGTTAATTTGATGATGAACTCTTTTGATTTTGAAAATTTCATCACAATTAAAGTTCCCTGTTATTATTTTGCTGAAATGCCTTTATTATGAAACAGCCATATCTGGAAACGGGGTGTTTTCGGCATTAGCATCAGCATAACATTACTCCTTAGACAGTAAGCTAAATCAGATGTCTCAAAAGACACACCAAACCAAATTTCTACATATTGTTTCTTTAATGAAAATCAACCCATTATCAGGCACAGGCTCATATAAATTAATAGTATTTGGGATGATAGATGGCACACTCCAATGAAGATGTGTTTAGATCCATTATTTAGAAAAAATGTACAAATCACTATAATGTCCTTTGCATGGACCCAACTGAGACACACCTAAGTCTAAAAGCACACTGAGTTCAGACAAGGATTTAATAGTGCAAAGTAAACTAAGGCAGGAACAAGATCAACTAGGGCCTGTGTAGACCAAGAAAATAGAGAAATCTAATGAGTTTAAATCGGGTTGTCTATGAATGGGAATTATAATTATGAAACGTGTAGCCTCTTAAAGCAGTGAATCTCCACACATTTTCTCATTAACTCTCCTTCATTTGACTTTATCTCACTCACATGTGGCCCATGCCCATTAAAACTACAGCAAGAGGATAGACACCAGGAGACAAAAGGCCTCTTTTTATGACCATAGGCTCAATGCAAAGAAAATAGCCCATTAACTCCCGCGACTTATCTAATGATAAGATTTGTCAAACAACATACCCAAAGAAAACACAACATACATTTTAACATCCAATGGGATCTTCAAAGTGCATTTGTTAAAAATTGCTTAAAGTGTGTGACACATTTTTAATCTTTCTAACAAGAATTCATGAAAGAGTTGTTCCTTTGGGTATGGGAATGCAAAGTTATCAAGAGGAAATGTGTCAGATGCATTTCCTGGGATAACCAAGGTTAGCCTTAACGAGTTGTTCTAATTAATATCGCATACTTATGCACAGAGAGGACAATATTATTAGAACGGCTGTCTTCTGGGCATATGTCATCTCACTGGAGTGCAGCCTTCTGACATCATTCTTTATGGGAAGCAAAGCTTGTTATTTAAAAGCTTGTTAAATCAGACTTTTGCCAAACCACTGCTTTGGACATAAAGTAAGACACTAATTACAGTTGAGTAAGCCAACAAACAAGATGTTTCAATCTTTTTTTATCTTAAGTGCTACTGTATGTGTGATAACTGTAGACTTGGTATCAGAAGTAATCAAAAGTAAAATAGTGTGCCACCAGCGCCACTACGCTCTGCTCCATTTCAAATACGCTATTTTTGTAGGAGTTCGCTGCATGTTCCCGTCAAGCTAGACAGAATATTACAACCTGGACAGGAAGTCAGACAAGGAAACGCACAGAGCGTCTGGTCAATTTCAAAATAAAACACAATATACAGTACAGACTCGCGATCGTATTTTTCATCACTTTATCAACATTATGTCAAAACAGGCACTGAACGAACAACAAATCATCCTCAGAAAGACAAAGCAACATGTTTTTTGCGCGTTTCTCTCTTTATTCCCGCGATCTTGAAGTTCTCTTGTGATGTGTGTACAGCTGCACATGGGTGCGCTCTGCTCTGGTGTAGCTTGTTAGTCAAATTGCAAATGGCAGGTTTTGTGAAAACAAATGTGTTTCAAATACATGGGCCAGACGTGGCCATTGGAGAGGCCGGGGGGGTCTGGCACCGTGTAGTTCCTAGAGCTGTAATTTAGTGCTTTAGTGGTTGAGGTCAAATTCAACTGCAAACTACAATGTTATCTGGGAACCCAAGGAAAAGCAATAGATTCTAAAGCAAGTCAAACCAACATCTAGCGTCATGTTATGCTCCAATAGTCACGTGACCCTGGTTATCGCTAAGAAAAAGTTGCTGTTTGTGTTGGTTTACTTGTAGATAAATACTCAGTTAATAATCGAAACCCATGGTAAGCATGGAGAGAAACTACATGTCATCTGCTCATCTGCAGTCTGTAATCCAACGCAGGTTTAAATGTGCACAAGATGCTAGCTCGGCTAATACTATCTATGGGCTAACGACCAACAAGTTGCCCTTGGCATTTGAATTTGGTCTATTCAATTTTAAAACTCAATTTTCTTTTCTGAATGTATAAACACTGAAAAATAAAGTTGAAATGTTAATGAATTAGAAGAGTTGAATTCAGAGGCAAGACATTCAGATACAAAATTATTCAGTGCTAGAAATTCAATGGCTTTCAAATTCAAATTCAGATGACACAGGTATACTTCCATATAAAAACCATAAAGCTGCTGTAAATTAAATAGTATGATTTTTCATTGAAGGCCATGTTCCAGGTAGCTCAGCAAACCTTGATGACTCACCATGAACCACGTTGTTTAGGGGGGTAAGACATGATTCCAAACATATAAAGCTTTTTGCATGTCTAAGAAAAATAATGCAGTGTAATGCCTGTTTGGGCTCACATTGTTGGTTGTTTTATTTTTTTAAAGCATTAACTGAACATAGACGCCTATTCTTAAAATGTATAATATTTTTTTTAAGTCAGAAGTTAAATGATGAGCATTAATATCTAAATTTAATACATGCCTTTCATGTTGTATCTATGATTCTTAAACGTTAAAATTAAATACGAAGGGGCTAAATGCTAACGTTACCTATGTTCTGGGTGTAGCTAATGGAATATCAAATGTGTTTGAAACATTAAATGTTCCCCAGTGTTTCTCCATGTATTATTTTAGTAGTCTCTTATCAGTAAGTCACTTCCGTCACGCCAGGGACTTTTCTCATGACAGGTGGTTCTACGTCGGGGCAGTAGCTGGATAGTATTGGAAATGTGTGTTTGTCGAGCAACACCCCATTGTGCACAAAGGTGAGACGGCCTGTTCATCGCTCTTTGCAGTTTTAATTTGAATTGTTTCTCATCTTCAACTGTATGTGTAATGTGACTGCTTAAAGTTTAGACCAAGCGTCAACCTCCGGTCTTGAAAAATGAAGCCTGCAATTCATCGAGTGTCCGCTTGAGGCTGGCTCCAGGAGCAAATACACACCACAGCCAAAAAAGCCAGTTTTGACAGTAAAAATCAACATGTTTACAGCCTGGTACAAAAAACCAAATAGGTCTGATTAGTTATTGTCATCATGGGCACACACTGAATGGGGATGCATTTTTTTTTAAATAGCTCCATTTTGATTACATGAACGATACGTGTTATCAATAGTTAGGCACTTAGCTGACATGATTGACAGGTGGGCGCAATGTAACGGTTTGCCCTAAGGCTTAAAACCCGCTCCAGCTCTCAGCCTCGTTAGGTTAACAGTCGTTAGGTTGACTGAAAGTTAGGTTGAGACAGCATTTCCAGCATGGCGGCTGATGCCAATGAGCCTCTGGAGCCCCCCTGCCTGATGGGTGAGGTCACTCAGGCTTCGTCCAGTACTGTATATGGTTTAGACATATGCAAAAAAAAAAAGTCACTTTTATGCAACCGATTGGCAGCTTCACTGTTTATGGTATGGAAGTAGTCCAAGCTTATGACCCTTCCTGCTGCTTTTGAAGGAGCATGGCAGAGGGGTTGGTTAAGCCTTAGAAGCATTTTGATTTCCAACAGCCCCATTTTCCAAGAAAAAGGAAATGTAGGGTTTAAAAGTAGAGTAGTTTAAGCCTTTTATTAAGCAGTTACATTGAAAATACGCGACTTAAAGCTAAATAACAATAGACCTTACTGTACATCATTTCAGTGTTTTAATAGAATTGGGTTTAACAACTCTTTTTTGTTCAATACAGCAGCATGTCAGGAGGATGTGTCCCACTAATAAAGCAACACAATGGCAATGTGTAGTTACAAAAGGACATAGTTCATCATGACAGTTTCTACTATTCCCAACTGATTAAGGTCATTATGTTGGAGGCCTGATTTATGCTGTCATTTCCTCTCACCGATACTGCATCAATGAATCTTAATGAATTGGTAAATAAGGGTGAGGATTACACTGTGTGACACTGCAACATTTTTCACCCACTACAGCCTAGATTTATGTAGCCAATTAAAGACTAACAGGGAAAATAGGCTGGTAGAAATAATATTCTTACTGGTACAAATGGAGCGAAATTCTCAGTGAAGGACAATTGCATTGTTGTACTAGTCTCCTAACCCACCTTAAAAGTGCATAGGGTGCTGACATATGTTTGCAAGCATGGGATGTAAGGACAAGTTTATACCATTAAGATATAAGGACAAGTTCACAACATTGTGAAATTGACCATGTGGTGAGCCCAAGTCCTCAACATTCACCATTTGCCTTCTCCTATGTTTGACTAGCGTATACAGATGCCTGTACATCAAGCATGGTTACCCACATACAGAAAACATCAAACAATCAGACACTATAGCATGTCAAATGAAAACACATGCAGGAGTGTTTAAGAGCATTTCTCAAAAGAAAATAACCCATATAATTCGCTCTAACAGACAATAAGGAAATATTTTTGCAATTAAGTTATGGTGATAGGCAAAACGTTAAAAAAACATCAATTCCCTCTATCTTTTAAACACAATGAATATGGAAAACAAATCTTCTTTAAGAGGATATATCTTACCTGAACTACCTAATAACAAGCTCTTAAAATATTCGTAGTTATTCATATGCTCAGATTAATATAACACATTTTTAATATTATATACTGAGAAAAGAAAACGTTTTTGTATCCCAACACATGATGAAAAGCTTGCTTGCTTTTTAATAACAACTACTTAAAAGAGCATTTTTAGTTAAAATGAAAATCTTTTTGTGTTACATATTGTGCCTAGATTTGTGTGTATTAAGAAGCGCCTCTCCACATCAAACACACTGTCCTGCTATAAGATGAAGAGGTTGAGGGATGAGGGATGCAGTGTGGAAAATTAGAGCTGAAGCAAAGCAGAAAAGGGCTTAATTTACTGGCATGTAAAGTATGCAAATGAGATTACTCTCAGCTTAACTGTATCATTTATGTCCATAAAACAGCATAATCATTACAGGACTCAATTTAAATTACACTGTAATTAGCATATCAAAGTTATTGGTTAAAGGTTAGAAACAAATATCCAATTTAGGTTATAATTATTTGCCATCACCATATAGACTCTCAGTAAATACATCCAAAACAAATGTGTTTGGAGAAGGGGAAGGAATATCCTATCTAAAAGACATACCTGTATGCATGTGTGTGTGTGTGTGTGTGTGTGTGTGTGTGTGTGTGTGTGTGTGTGTGTGTTAGTGTGTGTGTGTGTGTGTGTGTGTGTGTGTGTGTGTGTGTGTGTGTGTGTGTGTGTGCGCGCGTGTGTGTGTGTGTGCGCGCGTGTGTGTGTATGTGTGTGTGTGCGTGTGTGTGTGTGTGTGTGTGTGTGTGTGTGTGTGTGTGTGTGTGTGCTCGTTTGTGCGAGTGCATGTATCTCTGAAGGGAGTATTCACCTAGGGAGCTCCACTCACTCATAATGTATTTTCATAACACCAGGAGATCACAGATCCAATTTCCCACACTTGCCACTTCAGGAGCTCATCAATAAATACTAATCACTTCACGCTTGATTCTTGCAATGTGGCCTCAGTCGAACACTTAAGTAGACTTCCAAAATCACCACACACAAAAAAAATACTACCTTGACTGTTACTAAATGTATGCAGACACTCTTCTGCATAGACGCCTATAATTTGCAGCCAGATTTATTCAATAGCTAAAGCTTCTTTTTCTTAGATAGAACATGGTGAGTTTTCAGCATCTTTGCACTGTAGCTCAAAAATCCTTCCTCAAAGTTCTTGCACAAATCAGAGGCACACTTTTTAATTTGCAGGTAAATGAAAGTTGACTGAATATCACTTTTTAAATCCAAATATAATTGATATAATACATATTTTATAATAGATTACAAAATAATTATTAGAAAAGTTTAAAGTTAAAGCAGCAGCTGCGATGATGTACATTTGGGTATGTTGCAACCACAGGGGAAGCTGCGTTGGGACTGCACCTACGAATATGTTAACCTGGAGGATCACAGAATATATGTAGATGTTGTTAGGCTGGCACTTTTATGAAACCTGTCAAATTTGGAGCTAAAATAACAATACAGTATCTTGAGGTCTGATGTCTTTTCTGACCACTTTTGGGCTGGATAGGCTCCAAAGTAGTGAAACATTTAATTTCCTGCTAGCAGTAGGGGGCACTATGACCTTGTACAAATATACACACGAAGATGTGGTCAGGCCAGGACTGTAATCATACATGAAAAAATTAAAGAGAAATAGTGTATGAACTTACAACAGTGTTCTGTCACATGGCTAATAGAAAAAACATTACACTTTGACTGCACGCCTATTAAAGGTCACGTATTAAAAAAATACACTTCACTATGTTTTTCTGACACTAATATGTCTCCCTAGCCTGTCTACAAACTCCCCAATTATTCTACAATTCACTTAGCAGATGCTTTTGTCTAAAGCGACGTACATCCGAGAGTAAGTACAACACAAGCAAGGATCTAGAAAAGAGGAAACAACATCAGTAAGTGCAAACGAACAGCTTTAAGTCTGATCGAACAGGCATTGCACAGAGGCAAAACACAACATTGACGGCTGTTCTTCAGAGCTCTAATCAGTATAGAAAAATCGTCGTTATCAAACAAAACTATCGTAATTACCATCATCATCATCAATAATATCAAAAACCATCGTCATCATCATCATTAAGGTCGTAGGTATTCATGAAAGAGCTGGGTCTTTAGCTTTTTCTTAAAAGTGCCAAGGGACTCTGCAGATCGAATGGAGTTTGGAAGTTCCTTCCACCACCAGGGGGCAACAGAGGAGAAGAGTCTAGTTAGCGTCTTAGGACCCTGTTGTGAAGGTTGAATCAGACGCCTTTCATTGGCAGAGCATAGTGGGCGGGAGGGAGTGTAGACCTGGATTATAGAGTGTGGGTAAGGAGGAGCCATTTTTGTCGCTGTTTTGTAATCGAGCAGCAGAGTTTTAAATCTGATACGAGCAGTAACTGGGAGCCAGTGTATGAGATGAGATGAACAGCGGAGTGACGGGCTCTTTTAGTAGGTTGAACACCAGTCGTGCTGCTGCATTTTGTATCATCTGCATTTGGATTTGATAGTGCATGTAGGAAGACCTGCCAGTGGGGAGTTGCAGTAGTCAATGCGTGATATCACAAGAGCCTGTACCAGGAGCTGTGTAGCATGTTCTGACAGGTAAGGTCTGATCTTCCTGATGTTGTTCAAATCGACAGGACTGGGCAATCGAGGCCACTTGAACCTTAAATGTTAGCTGGTCATCAATCATGACACCCAGGTTCCGGGCAGACTTTGTAGGTATGAGTTTGGTTGTACCAAGTGGGATATTGATCTGTGGTTGCAAAGAGGGACTGGCTGGGATGGCAAGAAGCTCAGTCTTTGAAAGGCTGAGTTGAAGGTGGCATTCATTCATCCAATTAGATATATCAGCAAGGCAAGACAAGATTCTTGCTGAGACTGTAACATCATCTGGCGGGAATGACAGGAAGAGCTGGGTATCGTCAGCATAGCAGTTGTATGAGAAGCCATGAGAGCGGATTATTGAATCAAGTGAGCTTGTGTATATGGAGAAGAGAAGGGGACCTAGCACTGACCCTTGGGGCACCCCTGGGGATAAACTGTGCGCTTTGGACACTTCTCCCTTCCAAGACACTCTAAAAGATCGCCCGGAGAGGTAGGACATGAACCAGCAGAGGTCAGATCCTGAGATGCCACGTTCAGAGAGTATGGATAGAAGGATTTAATGTGTCAAAGGCAGCAGACAGCTCTAGCAGTAATAGTACTGAGGACTGACCCGCAGCCCTAGCAGCTCGTAGCTTCTGTTACTGATAGTAGTGCAGTCGCAGTAGAGTGGCCCCGCTTAAAGCCTGACTGATTTGGGTCAAACAGATCGTTTCTGGACAGGAACTCAGAGACTTGATTAAAGACTGTGCACTTGAGTATTCTTGACAGAAAGGGCAGAAGTGAAACCAGTCTGTAGTTTTCAACCTGGGCTGGGTTGAGTGTGGGTTTTTTGAGCAGAAGGGTGACCCGAGCTTGTTTGAATGCAGTGAGGAACACACCTGTTGACAGAGAGAAGTTGATGATATGCATAAGTGCAGCATTAAGTGGAGAGAAAATGGACTGCAGGAGGCTTGATGGTATTGGGTCTAGAGGACAGGTGGTTGGCCGAGAGACTAGCATAGGCTTAGAGACTTCGTCCTCGGTCAGAGGGGAGAATGAGTCGAGTGAGGCACCTCTGGTTGATGCCTTTGGGCTGAGTTGGTCAGGCTAAGAAAACTGGTTACTGATGGTGGCAACCTTTTCAATAAAGTATGAGGCAAACATGTCTGGTGTGAGCAGATCGTAGGGTGGAGGAGGAGGTGGTTAAAGCAGTGAGTTAAAAGCAGAAAAAAAAAATTCTTGTATCTGTGGCATTGCATCTTGTTCTGATAATATGTTGTCTTGGCCATTTTCAGGCTGGAGGAAAATGAGACAAGTCTTTGCTTATATTCACTGAGGTCAGCGGACTGTTTGGATTTTTGCCATTTTCTCTCTGCTGCCCTGAGCCCTGCTCTTTGCTCTGACGACTTCCATGAGCCATGGACTAGGGGAGGTTTTGCGAGCGGGTTTGGACACCAGAGGGAAGAGTTTGTTCAGAGATGAGGCTAGTGTGGAGCAGAGTGTATCTGTAGCCTCATCTGTAGAGAGTTCGGTAAAGATCTTATGGGCAGGCATGGCAGCCAAGACCTTGTTAGACAGCTGGTTTTAGCGAACAAAGGTTTCGGTGGTATGAAACCATTTGTGACCGTACCTTAGCGAGTTCCGATACGGAGATTTTGAATTGAACAAAGAAGTGGTGTGATAGATGTAGAGGGGTGACAGTCAGGTTTGCTGTCGAGCAGTTTCGAGTCAGATTTAAGTCAAGAGTCTTTGTGGGTAGAAGGAGTTGGGACCTGCTTGAGGTCAAAATGGAAAGTAGAGCAAGGAAGTCTGTTGCCTGAGCTTTATCTGTGTATGTTCATGTCTCCCATAACAATCTGTGGTGTTCCATTATCAGGGATTTCTGAGAGTAGCATATCTAGTTCCACAACAAAATCATTCAGATGACACCCTGGTGGGCGGTAAATGATAGCAATGTACATTTTAACAGGAGCAGTAAGGGTCCAAGTTTCAGTAAGGGCAAGTGCATGGATGTCTTACAGTTTTGCAAGTGCTTGGATGAATTCAGTTTTCATCCAAGCACTCAATTATGAGAAAAGTCCATCCTCTCCGTCTTTTGCCTGCTCCACTTTTCAGAAAATGTGTGCTAAAGTAAAATACAATATGTCCCTGATGCAGTTAAAAAGGGTTTCTGATGTTGTCTGAGGTGCATTGTAACCTCGCGCCCAGTCCATTCATTCTGCACTGTGAGAGACATGCAGTTATCTCTCCTGAGCAGCCACTCCCAAGTTGCAGGTAATAAATAGTCAGATCAAACAAGTTACCATAACTGCACAGGGGTGACAATGGTCTCTCAAAGAGGAAGTCCTTTGCGTGCAATATTTTTTTATTGATATGGAACAAGCTTCAGAAGAGTATTCTATGATGTCCAACAGCAGAACATTGATTGGAGAGGTTTTGTATGTGGTAATCTTGCTCAGAGTATCAAGATATTTTTTTTTATTTTTCATTTTTTTATATACTTTATTAATCCCCGAGGGGAAATTCTGGTTCACACTCTGTTATTTTAGAGACATGCTTCTCACACACACAGGCCTGAATCACACACATGCACAACGAGACCTGTGGACATGCATTAATGGAGAGATGTCAGAGTGCGGTGGCAGCCCACAGGAGGCGCCCCCTGAGCTTGTGGGGGTTCGGTGCCTTGCTCAAGGGCACCTCGGCAGTGCGAGAAGTGGTCTGGCACCTCTCCAGCTACCAGACCAACTTCCATATTTTGGTCCGCATCGGGACTTGAACCGGCGACCCTCCGGTTCCCAACCCAAGTCCCTACGGACTGAGCTACTGCCGCCCCAACTAAAAGATGATTTTTCATGCTCTCAAAATTTGGTTCAGTGTTGGGGCCAAAACTGCTGCTGGTGTTCCCAAGGATGGACACAAAAGTTACTGAAGCTGAATTGTTCACAATTGTCCTTGGAAAAAAATCTAAAATTCTCCTTTGAACATGTCGACGCCCTACAGGTAACCAAGTTCGTCACCAAGGCCAAGACCTCAACCTGCTCCCTGGATCCCATGCCCACTGCCTTGGTTAAAACCTGCCTTCCCATACTGTGTTCCACCATGGTCAACATCATCAACTCATCCTTGCAAACTGGCACCGTCCCCTCCTACTTCATGACAGCTTCAGTCACACCCATCCTCAAGAAACCAGGTTTGGACCCAGATGACCTCAATAACTTCCGGCCGATCTCCAACCTTCCGTTCATCAGCAAAATGCTTGAAAGAGCAGCTGCCGCACAACTCCACCAGCACCTGTCCAACCATGAGCTCTACGAAACCTTCCAATCCGGTTTCAGACCCCTCCACAGCACGGAAACAACCCTCATCAAAATAACCAATGACCTCCTCATCGCCGCTGACTCGGGCCATATCAGCATCCTCATCCTTCTGGACCTCTCCGCAGCCTTCGACACAGTCTCCCACACCATCCTCCTCAACCGCCTATCCGTTTACCTTGGCATCTCCGGTACAGCTCTCTCATGGTTCCACTCCTACCTCTCCAATAGGAAACAGTTTGTCACCTTCAGCAACTCCAGCTCCTCCCCTGCCCCAGTCAACCAAGGTGTGCCACAAGGCTCTGTCCTTGGCCCTCTTCTCTTCACTATCTACATGCTCCCCCTTGGTCAGATAATCCGCAATCATGGTCTCAAATTCCACTCCTATGCCGATGACACTCAACTCTACCTCAGCACCCCTCCTTCCACCAAGCTCCCCCCCCCCCAGTCACTAGTCAACTGCCTGCAGGACATCAAAACCTGGATGTCGACCAACTTACTCAAACTCAACAGCAATAAAACTGAGCTCATGGTTGTGGCCCCCAAGGCACTACTCGGGAAGGTTGGAGATCTCCTCCTCACCATCGACAACTGCTCCATCCACCCCTCACCCGTGGTCCGCAACCTTGGCGTCATCCTGGACTCCACCCTCTCCTTCAAATCTCACATCAAGTCCGTTACTAAATCCGCTTTCTTCCACCTCAAAAACATTTCCAGACTCCGCCCCTCACTCACAGACCCTGTCGCAGAGACCCTTATTCACTCCTTCATAACCTCCCGTCTGGACTATTGTAATGGAGTTCTGTTCGGGTTACCTAACACTGACCTGAACAGACTCCAGCATGTACAAAACTCCGCTGCCAGAGTCCTCACACGTACCAAGCCCTGGCAGCACATCACCCCCACCCTTATCCACCTTCACTGGCTGCCCATCAAGTTCCGCATCAAGTACAAACTCCTTCTTCTCACCTTCAAGTCTCTCCATGGCCTAGCCCCGCTGTACCTCACCGACCTCCTCCATCCCTACACCCCTTCTCGACAGCTTCGCTCCTCTGACACAGGCCTGCTCTCCACTCCTCACACCAGACTCCGTTCCTTCGGCGACAGAGCTTTCAGTACCTCTGCCCCCACTCTCTGGAACTCTCTCCCTGCTGAACTCCGCTCTGCTTCTTCTCTGGACATCTTTAAAAAACTCCTCAAACACCACCTGTTCACCCAAGCATTCCCTCTAGCCATTACCCCTCCCCCTCCCCAACTAAGTGTGTCTGTTTTCCTTGTGTGTGTGTGTGGGTGTGTGGGCGTGTGTCTATGTGTATTCATGTGTCCTTCTTTTATTGTTAAGCGGCCTTGGGTTCCTTGAAAGGCGCTATATAAATTTAAGATATTATTATTATTATTATTATTATTATTTTGTGACATTTCAAAATGACCAGCTATAGTAGCTACATACATACATACTTTAGTAACAGTGTGATATGTCCCTGGAGCCCATCCCAGCTAGAGACACGGTACACCCACGACTGGTCACCAGTGAATATATATATATGTATACACTAAGGGCCTGATTTACTAAGATCCCAATTAAAGAGTACTAAATTGCGTGTTCACTCCAAAAAATTGCGCGTTTGGCTTGTGGGCGTTTTGCGGGTGATCTACTAAGAAACTTTGCGTGAATGATAACGGGTGCAAACCTTGAGGAGGCGGTAGTATTTAAGTCAGGCTTTTGCGTGTTCTACTGGGTTACGTCACGGAGAGTTTGGACGGAAAGCAGAATGACTGCAAGCGCAAAATAGGTATTATTGGGAGAGGCAAATGAACGAACAGTATTTTCGAGTTATAGCAGATAAATCTCTCTTTTCTTCCCTCGATCCTTTGAATGAATTGTCATACATTGCGCAGGAGGTGCACGCTGTGTCCTCTGTGGCACCGGCGCTCAGGCGCGCCCCTCGGGCTATTGTTGCGCACCAGACTACTGGCCAGCGCTGTGTCTGATCGGACATAATTGCCCTGGCAAGAGGTATCGAAGACGGGGGTACAAGCAGTGGTGAGGTCCCCCAATCCAAGTGCCTACAGCGTAGCAGCACGGGGCTGTAGAGGTTGGAGACGAGCGCGATAGGGAGAGGAGCGCACCGGAGGAGACGAGCTGGAGAGACGCGCAACCCGAGAAGAAGGAAATGCCCAGTTTAAAATGTAATGTTGCCGAAAAGAGGGAAATAGGAAGACATAAATGTCAATGTGTAAATTCTTTAGAATGCAGAGGCTGTGAATGTTCAGTTATATTAGTTTAATCATGGTGTTTCTCTTTATTAACTATTATTGAATCCAAATAAAAAAATAATGCATGTCATTTATTTTTTATGTCAATCGAAAACATGTAAACACATGTTGGGGGAAAAACGTGATCTTTATACCATATTTTATTGAGCCTCTGTCTCCTTCTAACAGCAGCCTGTTGTGTGTAACACTGGGCTCCTGGATTAGCACCTTCTTTTCAAAGGTGTTAAATTTAGACAACGTCACAATCACCGCAATTTTTTGCCTGGCTTGGTAAATCACAATGCGTGTACTAACTTAACTTATTTGAATTTTCTCCTCCCAGTATTTTGCACGCTACGGCAGAAACGCCCCATATTGCATATTCATTAAGGCAAACGTGCTAAATGGACAATGCGTGTTGTTTTGCTCATATGAAAGACGCAATCCTCACTGCGCACCGTTAGTAGATCAGATAGCACATTTTTTGCTGGTGGTATCAAGTTTGCACACGTTTTAAGACACGCAAACCTTTAGTAAATCAGGCCCTAACAGTCAAAAGTTTGGACACACAACAGTTACAGTAGTATCAATAATCAGGAATACTATATTATTATAATATCGATACTGTGAGCTGTATCTAGGGCACACTTACTAATATAAGTTGGGGTGTTTTTTGTTACTATTTTCCGCATTTTAGAATAATACAATAGGTCTGATCTGGTGTTCCCATCCTCTCCTGATTTCCTATTACATCCACTGTCCTGTCTAAATGAATGGAAAAGCCTAAAATATTTCTTTAAAAATAATATTGTGTTCTCAAAAATATTAAGAATACGTTTGAATTATCTTCCCTTCTCTAATTTTCTTTCCTTCTCTAATTTGTTATCATTATAGTTTTCCTCAAGGATCAATAAAGTTTTTCTGATTCTGATAGGATGACAAACTAAATTCATTTGAATGCTCTCCTGCACAAGTAGCCTACATGCTGTCTCATTAAGGTGGAAGCCTGATGTGATTCCCTATCCCAAACAAGAAGAACACAGCAATAAAAGGGATGAGATTATGTAGGGGGATTTTTTTTTAAATCTTTTCTTTAAACGGGTTTCAGCTCAAACAAATAGATTTAATTTACGTAAATGAACACCTACTGTATGTAGCAATTATTGAGGAACAGAATGAATGAACTACCATTAAATTGATTAAATTAAAATCCAATATTGCAAATTAGCTTTCTGATTCCTACAAAAGCAAATAACTAGCAAGCCCATAACCCTTCTTATTACCTACAAGACTATTTGGCTTTATATTGAGTCAATCTTTCTCTGGCCTTGTCTTTGTTTATCTCCTCCTATCTGCATCACAAAAAGAACAAACAGTAAGCTGGAAATATCCATGGATGACAATGATCTGCTACATATTACTAACCTACAAATTAAGATCTTGCAGGGAAAAGATAAACTATCTCTGACAATACAGCCCTATAATTTCAGCTATCATTATCTTACATTAAGTTAGTTTGCCAGCAGGGTTGTACTTGGAATGATGAAGGAAGATACTTGACTATTAGTTTCATTTACTAATGTAAACAGACACATCAACAAGTAAAAAAAAAACTCTACACTGCTAACTACACCTTCATTTTAAGTAACCCAGTTTAAGTTTTAACTTTAAAAATGGAATTGCCTTTAACTGCTCATTGTGATGCTTTTATTTTTCCTTTCTTACTGTCATGAGCCTAAGTCTCTTTGTCTCTGGTTTATATAAACCTGCTTTTATTGAGAAATAATTCCAATTACACTTTCTCTTGGTTGTAAAGTTACAGCGTTAACAACATGGAATAACAATATAGTGATTGTGGTGATAAAAACAGCAAAAAGAACCTCTTTCAGAAAGATAATACATTTCACCTCTGAGCTCATACCTGGCTGCTCAGAGATGCACAAATGGAGTTCCTGGGGGACGGAGTCAAACTATTTTATTCATTATTCTGGATGTAGTCATGGAAATATTGGATGATTATGGGTGTAGATGATGGAGAAAGACATGTATGAAGGTATGAATGACCTGAAAATGTTGTAAATTTGGCCTGCTGTGTCTGAAGATGTCCTCTTCATCAGATTCTTCATTCAGGATTTCAACAACACGTTTAGGCCCCTGCTCCTGTAGGTTGTACAGTAGGTGGTAGGGTAGCCAGGTTTCAGACGATAAATGTGGTGTTGGCCTGAAGCCTTGTTTAAGACTTGTTCCACCAAACAATAGGGTCCTTGCTATAAAGGGCTTAATTTTGGCATTGTCATACTGAGTCCAGGTTTTAAGAGACAAAGGAACAGAGATCTTTGAGCTACGTAATCTTGGTATAAACAAGGTTGTCAGGAGCAGTCACCTGAGGTCATAACACCTTATTCTGAGATCCTCTCAGCAAGCGACCAATATTCAGATCTGTTGGTGAAACTGCTGCAGACTCCTGGGTTGCATGAGTTAATGTCAAACTTGACCTCAAGAGGGTGTTTGTCCCGATGTTTGTGCTGATTTTCAACATAGGATGTGATCATGTTTTTTAGGGTATAGTTCACTCTCTCTGTAAGATGGTGTCCCATGGTCTGAGAGGACGCTGTAATGAATGCCCCGCCTGGTCAACATGTCTCAGTGAGCAACCAAGATTCAGCTCTATCAGGTTATCTTTATTGTTCTAATTGTATTGTGGGATGATTGTTGGTGTAGATGACAGAAGAAGACATGCATTACGATATAAATTAACTAAAAGGTGTGCAGTAATGTTATTCTGACGTTGTAGGCGCTATAGGGTTTTTTACCTGGGTATGACATATCCTGAGATCTCAATGAACATTCAAAGTCAGAAGCACACATTTATGTTGTGCCTTTGCCTTAGCGTCTAAAGTGATGTCTTGGTAGGAATGATACATTTCTTTTTCACGCTGCCTTGCATTTATGCAACCTCTTTCTGTTTTTAACTACAGCAACCAAGCTCATATAGATAATGGTACTTACAGTGCATGAAAAAAACAGCAACAAAACTGCCAGTGTTTAACATTCTTGCTAGAATACCCCCACGTGGCACTTTCACTACAGCAGTTGTTTATTATGTTCCAGGCAAGGCATAAGCGATTAAAGAAGCTCTTAAGATTCAAAGTGTTATAAATGCATGGAAACACAGTGGACTGTAAATGCCAAAGAATTAGAAGCTTACCAAGCCTTTTACTAATACATAGCAATTTTCTGCTTGATGCTGATATAAAGAAATTACTTTTTTAAAGTTAGACATAAATGCAGTGAAGAGAACTATTACATGGACCCTATTTTTATCCCTGTATATAAGCTCATGCAACCTTTCTTTTGGCCCCACTCATGAATACACTTGTTTACTTTTAATATTTCCATAAAAAGTGAATTATAAAATACCAACTAAAACTGAAAAAAACAACTAAAACTAAGGAGATTTTACCAAAAACATTTTCAGAAAAATAAGAATTACAAGTAAAGGCTTGTATGTTCTCCCTCAAATGGATTTATAAAAATTTGAATCATGTTGAGCATGAGCTGAGCAAATTGCTAGAGTGCTTAGGGCATCTGAGGATTTTATAAGAGGAACTGATTTTGCTAAGACCTTTGTATATTTTTTCCTATAACTCTGAATACAAAAAATTACAAATTTGCATTTGCATGGGTTTTCCAGCAATAAAAGCTTGGAGGCCACTGCCTCTACCTAATTTCATACCACCACCTCCCTCCCTCATAATTAAACTTCTTTGCTTTAACTTCATCATTCATCATGTCTGTGTTGCTGTTTAGTCTTATTGTTGGTTGTGTCTTTTGTCTGATGTGACCTTTGTTTTTTCTGTGCTGCAGAACAAGAACTTGCTGTAAACAAGTTTTAACTGAGTTGGGCCCGTTTAACTGTAACTTTTGTAAGGTTACTTTTAATCTTTCCTGTATAATAAATGAAATGAAATGGAAATGTAAAACTTCTTAATAGAGTAATTTAACTATATAAATGCCAGAATTAGAAAGTGGGCAAGTTTACGACAAGCACATGATACGTAAGCTATCACACAAAGTGTGTAATTGGCATCCCATAGTGATCTAGTCGGGGGATTTGTGTTCTGACTAGAACTACAGAAAGATACATTCATGTATAACTAAATGAGCTTTTCTGCACTGGCTCCCTTTAAAATCTAGAAGAGAAATCAAATCCTTCTTCTCAATTACAAAGCTCTTGATCACTCGATCTTTAAGAGTTAATAGTGCCCTATCACCCCCTTTGAATCATAGTCAGGGTCCAGGAGGCAGACACCTTCTCTACCTAAGACTGCCATGGGACCTGGCACACTGAGCTGCTACACTTGAGTAATGAGTCAAAAGACACATAATTCACAGAGCACACTAAAAGGGTTAGATACTCCCAACACTGTGCAACAGTTCTCTGCTGCTGTCTGTGCGTGATTAGATGAGCTAGTACACAGTGGGGGGGGATCAGTGTTTATTAGCGATGTAAATCTCTCCTTCAGAAGACAAACCAATTCAAATATTGTTTCACAGGATACAGTTCCTAATATAGTCAGATTCAGTCTGATTCAATGCGAATCGATTACACAAACAAAATATTTTTGATGTGAACCATAGTCTTTATCACACAACCATGCTCAGCTGTCTCACATTTAGGAGAAATAGGAAAATGTGTTATTACTCTCACATAAATCTTGCCCCTTTCTACATCGTACCTCATGAGCTTTACAAACTCCTGCTATCGCTAACAAGAAAATACTTAATTTTCCCAAGAGGAACTAAATAAAGCCAATTGACAATACAATGAAATAAGTAAAAACACTATGACAGAGCTCTGTGTGTCTGCTCAGATAAGAGAGCTATGCTGTTGTGCTACCTAATAATGAAAAAAACAGTAAAAACACAGCCTTTTAGACGTTATTTTTTCTTCTTCTATAATTTATTTGTGATAATGCTCAGAGACATTCAGGGATCATTATTGTCCGTCGCTCTGCATCTTAACAGTGCCTGTTTGTATTCATTCTCAAAATTGATAGCTAACTAATTGAAATGTTTTCTTTTTGATATCATGTAACTCACCTCAAAAGTTTTAACCATGTCACTAAAGCAATCTCTCAACAACACAGTACGACTGTGATATAATTATTTAATTATATTGAGATGCAAATGTCTTTCTAACTATTGGCTTCTCTTTTTGGGGGTAAATTGGGAGTTGTAGAATTCCCCTTTCCTATAACATCTTATAAGTCTTGAATTTTTTGACAAGAAACTGTTTAAATCAACATTTTGTATAAACTTAAGTTTAGACTTTATTTTGACAATACATGCATTTCCTCCATCCAACAATGAGCAATTGTGGTCTTATCCTACATAATTTTATCAGAGGTGGAAAGTAGCGAATTACATTTACTCACGTTATTGTAATTGAGTAGTTTTTTTCTGAACTTGTAGTTTTTAAAATCTGTAATTTTACTTTTACCTAAGTACATTTTGTTCTAAGTATTGTAGGCTACATTTTAAATAACATCAGTTACTGAGTAAAAATGTAACAATGTAGGCCTAAATGGGGGCTGTACAAAATTGTTCTGTGCGAGAGACTCGGCGCCACATTAGCTAGTGCAGCACGGATAAGCACCTTACAGCAGGTCTACCTGCTGAAGGTGTGTTTAAACTGATGTCTCACTGTCTGTTTCTCTCGGCAGCGTTATTGAGAATCACCGCTTAGTGCAGCTCTGCTAAAGCTCAGAGCGATAAAAACATTCCGGAAAGTTTTTCACAATAAAAGCCCATCATTGCCGTCTCTATGAGGTGCTTTTATTTTGAAGCAGTCATATCAGGAAGTTGGGTGTTTTCAGCTGTAGCAACTTAACAGAACTCAGAAGATTGAAAATAAAAACATAAAACCAAACAGATTCAGTTAGAAGCTTCAGCGTAGCCTGCTTAGAGGTAAACACGCAGTGAATTAAAACATCTCATACACGTTCATACAGGCTCAATTTAAAACAATAAATAGATTATTTTGCCTCTTAGGTTCAGTTGCAGCTAAATCAGCCTTTGATGACACAGGTACATTGGAAACTAACCAGCCTCAAAATAATAAACTAAAAACACTTAAATACTCTTTCAACTGTTTATGAGCTAGACAAAGACTCTGCTGTGTCCGAAATCACTCACTCATTCCATACCCCCTACTCACTATACAGTGACTTATATGTAGTAGACTATATAGTGCACTCACTCAGCAAAATTAAAAAACATTTCGGACAATACTCGCTCACTCACCGGCCGCTGACAGTGACGTCATTGTTATCGCTCAACTAAAACGTGCAGCTTAAACGTACAGTATGTAAAATCTGCCGCAAGGGGGCTCTCAATCAAAACAATAACAAAAGAGATGACGTCCCTCCTCGCAGGGTCTCATGGGATACCCCCCCCCCCCCCAAACGTGAAAACGAACAAACTCCGTGTTGAATCAATACTAACGGGCAAAACCGACCTGAGAAAGACAATATGTGTACTGACGATGTATCCAAATATAATTTACATGAAGTTTTTTATCACAGCAGCACATACAGCGACAGAACGGCAGCTTTCAGTAGCAGCTAGCGCTTAGCTAATACAGCGATCTTTGACGTAACATCCGGTGTTTTCTTGACAACGATCAACATTTCGTGTCTGTCATGGCGGCTCATCATGGCAGCTGCCTACAAGACACGTCCCGTTACAACTATAAAATTACGGATTTCTCTGGCTTTGATAACTTTTGGAAATATTTGAGGTGATGTAAGTACTCAACTAAAAAATATATATAACATGGCATTAATCAATTTTTAATTGAAGTTAGATATTTTAATGTAAACATTAGCATGCAATCTTACATACTGTACCTTTAACAACGGCTGAGGACCAATAATAATGGTGAATAACGGCATGAATTTCAGTGATGAAATCTATTATACTGAGTGTATTTTCAGAAAACATTAACTAATAATAAATAAATATAAAATATTGAATTTGAGATATAATTAAACATATTTTCGGACAAAAACTCATTTATTAATGCTCACAGACTCTGGTCTCGTGTCTGTCATCATCATTAGGGACAATCTTTAACTCTTTATTAAAACAGATCATAGATTTCAGTAAGAATAGAGCTCCGAATATGAACTTTATTGTGTTTCTATGTTCACAATGGTCGCTCCTCTCTTCCGTCTGAGAGCAGCCGAGTCAAACGGTATATATTGCTCGGTGTTATGTCTTTGTTTGACCTTGTTTTATTTCTTTCGAGGCACTATTTGACCACCATACACTCTTCAATCACTGATCTGCTGCACCTGTGAGCTGACTACAAAAACTCCAAGTCAAGCTCCTCCCCTCTCTCTCAATCTGCAGCTAGGACCAGAAGCATGGCCTCAGCCACCATTTTCTCTCTTCCTCTAAATTTATGCTTAATCTGTTAGAAATAAAGATTATTTCTTGCTGATCATTTGCGTTTGACACCTTTTTGTTGCTTCCCCTGAGCCAGGGTCGTAACACTTGGATAGTGACCATCGGTTGTACACTACTTTTCACATTGCATTGTGGGATACATTGAGTGGACTATATAGGGTATGACCATGCTCACTCAGAATTAGGACAGCACTACAAAATGGCGTGTCCACTATATAGTGCACTACATAGTGAATAGGGAGTGATTTTCAGACACAGCCTCTGTCAGTAATATTTTTAAATGTTTAAACATTTCCATTCATAAAACATTCTATTACTTGAACATAATAAGCCTTGATTATTATACACCATAAAACATGCTACTGGTTAAAAAAGGGGCTGGTACAAAAAAAGTGTAATATTGTCTTTGTTTATGTCCTATGGGCAAGTAAAGAAAATGTTTGTCTGAGAAAAAAATCCTGTTAAAGTTTTAAGGTTTTGTGTATTGTATGCATATGTATGCATATGTATGCATATCAATTTCCTTTTGCAATGAGCAAAAAAAAGTTAACATACAGCCCTGGCCTAAAGAAAAAACTAAAGAAAAAAATGACACATTATACCTCCATAAGGGTTTAAAATGTCAGCTGTCGACTTGTTTTATTTTGTTATAGGACTTTGTTTGAAAAGAATTGCCTTTAATTAAAAACAACTTTGAGATTCAAATCCTCTTGTCCTTTTTGCACTACACAGATCCATTGTTAAAAAAAAGTACAGGAAGTAGTAACTTTTACTTTAAGTAAATTTTAAACAAGCTACTTTTTACTTTTACTTGAGTACATTTTTAAACTGGTAATTTTACTTGTACTTAAGTAAAATGTTATCAAAGTAATAGTCCTTTTACTTGAGTAGAATATTTTAATACTCTTTCCACCTCTGATGTTAATCATGTGTGTAAGGATATTATTCCATGGGCAAAGCTTGTTAAGAGTATTTTAATAATCATACAACTAAACTAGTTTACATCTCAGAAATGAGTCTTGTTGAACACCAGTTTCATCTCACATATTTCTGTTCAGAACAACCTTGTTTCTTTTTGTTCCTCAAACATAAAATCACTGTTAAAAAGAAGAAGTTGCAGCACACTGACAGATGGCAAGAGTGAGTGTGAAGGAGAAGAAATGATAGAAAAGGAGGAGGAATGTGGTAAAGATATGAATGAAGTTGAAGTTGTTGGAGACAGAAAAGAGACATTACTGTTAACACCCCTTATACCCTGACAGCATGCCTCGCCCAAAAATACATCAGAGCAGACCCTATCTTTTTCTTATAACGGGGATGGGTATAAGCAACAGACACAAGATACCCATAAAAAAGGTTGAGTTGCCAATGGCAGTAATACTGTATCGTTAATCACTCACTGCACTTTTGTTTAATAAACAATTCTTTAACACATTGAAGTCTTCCCTGACAGGTATCAACATGTACAAAGATCTGGAGGTACCTTGGTGTACAAATAACTCCACTGTTAGATGTTAAACAGTGCAGCATACTGTATAACTCATTTCAAACTAGTTATCAGACTAACATCTCTACATTTTGATCTTCTCCATGCTACTTTTCAGCTTGTTATTTCACTCACAAAGTGCACCTGTTGAACTATCCACCACCAACATTTCACCCTCTTGCCATACATACATACTCAAGAAGACTGTACACAGCAATCAAGTCACCCACTCTGCATATAATTAGATCTTAAGCCAGTTCAATACAGCATTAAAATGCATACCGAGAATGGAACAATGGCTTGCTTACTTGAGCAGTCTTAAGTTCCAGCGATGATAAATCAGCCTCCTGGCCCTGTGGACATGAAACAAAGAATTATTTAGAGTAATTAAATATTTAATATATCCAAACATGAGGTTTATCATCAGCATCCACAAAATAACTCACAGGAAAAAAATGATTGCAGGTGTAGTTCACCTGAAGTTCACAGTAGGTTTCAAACCAGTTTCCTCTGATATATTTGGATAACATGCACAGTCTGTGTATGTTCTTAGTAATTATCCATACTTAGTCACTGCATTATTTGCTCTTGGTTTGTCTGAAGCCATGACGGTCAATGTACCTCTCTCTGCTGCTACAGGCAAACAGCCGCAAATTCTGTTTAGAGCAGGGCAAAAGGCACTTTTTTTCTTTCTGTTTGTTAACCACAAATAAACCCAGTCATGATAACGAATCAACAACGGAGCTGCCTGAAGTGAGTGAATGACTTATTTGCAAGACAAAAACTCATCATGTCGCTGACAATAGATGCCCTTCTCCTGGCGGTGAACAGTGTACCTGTACCTGCTTAGCCCAATTCACCTACAAAGCCTTGATCTACATCCACAGCTTTCCTGACTGAGCTCTAACCCGAGGAAATGAAGGAAACAAAAAATGAGAGGGAAACACAATCTTATTTTTATGGTAAACTGAGAAGAGACTGTTGAGCGATATCTCTGGTGGATTTAAATAAAAGCATTCAAGCATAGCCAAATATGAAAGGAAAAAAAGATCAGAATCCCTCTCCAACTGTTCTTTTCTGCTGTTTACATTTGACAGTCAAAACTGTGGTCAGGTGTTTCAGCAAGTGTATATCTAAAGCAGACTTAGCATAGATAAAAACACAAAGACTCACCTTGCTCAGTTCCAGTATTAACTATGTGTTGAATGCTATAGTAGAAAAGTCAACGTGCAGCTGGCTCAGAGCTCTATACTGAGGGATGAACAATTATCCAAAATACCCCATTCACAACTTTTTTTTTTATTAATTACACTTCAACTTGTGGTTCCGAAACTTTTTTCTGCTGGGCTCCTCTTTTGCAGATTAAAATATGTTCAAGCCCCCCCAATCTTCACAAAGAACATAAATTGCTCTTTGCTTAAAAATTCCTATATTTTTAGAATTTATCTCAAACATTTGCTGCAAAAAGTGCATAATAGTAGTTCAGTGTGTGTCAAACTAAAAAAACTAAGAAGCCCCGTTTAAAAAGGAAACAATTAAAATTAAAAAAATAAGATGTAAACTTCCATTGTGACATCTGGTGAAGATTCATTTACCGCCTTACATTTACCTGGAAAGCCTCTCACAAAATTTGCCATGCTTTTCTAGCAGTGAAAAAGGTGTGCATTGATTTTGTTAAGCCTTTGTGATCCCACATGTCACATAAAATGTATCTTGATAAAAATGTATCATCATTTTAATAGAGGAAATTTAGCATTTTAGAGAAAATGCAAAAACAGGATCTGAGAGCATCTGTATGCCTTTTCTCCTTGTAAAATAGAGCTCATCTTGTAATGCATAAGCAGATAATTGTCTCCATTTCAAACAGCACAAGACTGTAATATTGCCATTTAGAACAGTAGGAGTGCACAGAATGTAGGGTAAGGATAAACAAGCACATGCTGTTTCATCCGGATGGGAAAACCTAGCTCATCACACACTCCCACATTGAGATTTTAAGGAGAAGAACAACTCCTCGTTGAGATAATTACCCACCCAGGTGGTTTATATGCATGCTCAGTAAGAGGCCTAAGCAAAGAATATGAATCAAAATACAACAATTTAAATAGACAATGGAATCCAAGGAGAATTTGGCAAGGTTCTCTTTTAAGGTCTTGAGATAATACTGTTTGTGTGATAGGTCAAACAGAGTGGAAAATAGGACATTAAAGACTTTTGACAAAGAAAAATCCCATTGTAGTTAAAAGAAATCTGGGTGCAATAGACAGCATGGCCGTTAACCTGATACCTATTAGAGGGTCATATGGTCCAAACAATGTTCCCATTTTCTATGCAAATACTGTAGGTTTCATTATAATTGTTTGCTGAAAAAACATATTAAACAACCCTTTTTCAAAGGAGAAGGGCAATCAGAAGGTTTTTTTCTATGATAATGAACTGCTGTGGTTCTGAGCACAAACAAAGACTCATTTCAGTCTGTCCACACACCTATGAAGTGGAGTCCCCTATTTTTGAGAGGGTCAGGACTTTACAATATGCTCCCTAGTCTCAGGAATGTTAGCAGTGCCTTTTGCTTTGTTGTAAGATTGCATGCAATATAAATATACCTCCATTGAAATGAACCCAATACCAACAAAAGGCGTGCATTCACTGTGGACAGCTCTTCAGCTCCACTAATGGACAAGCTTTCATCTCTCTTCACACTGTGTAGACAAAAAGCTGAGGGCCCATGAATATTTACCACTAAGTAAAGTTATTCCATTAATTACTCCAAGTACACTTAAAACTGTACATGTGGCTACTTCTCTAGCACCTCATTAATGAACCTTCTCATATCATTACCATATTAATGTATGCTAAACTCAATCTTTGTCAATCTCTTTTGTAAAATTACAATGAGGAAGGTATTTTACCTGCTCTTTTTTAATATAATATAACAAAGAGTAAGGTCTTTTACCAGCTTATTGCAAAGTGTCTTGAGATAACATTTGTTATGAATTGGCACTATACAAATGAAGATCGATTGATTGATTTATTGAATAGTAGTTTGACAAAGTTATCTCTCCGTCCCCATTTGGGATGTTTGGATCACTTAGTATCAGCCTCTGAATAAATCTACTTTTTATTTATCATTCCAGGGCCTTAGCAGTTGGTTTAGAAAAAATGTCTATGTAGGTATGTATATATATAAAAAAATATATTTTCGCTCCTGGCTGAATAAGCATCAGTGCAGTCTGGTGAATCTGGTGAATAGATTCATTTGAGAGGAAAAAGTCACCATTCACCATAAGAGACAGAAAAATATGGGGTTTTTTCTGCTTTGTATTACAGAGAAACACATGCTCTCACATGTCCTCTCTGAGTTATATAATGTCATTTTGGATGAGCAAATCTACAGAGGCCGGTATGGGTCACACGCTCGGCAACTGTTGAAACGATGCTCATTTAGAAAAACACGCAGCATATTTCGAAAACGCAGCACATTCAAAAGCAAATGCAAACTCTCGAAACATATGCAAGGGCTGAAACACGCTGCAAAGAAACAAACGTGCTGCAAAAGAAACAAACGCACTGCAAAAAGGCAAAACAACTGCATTAAGTAAAAAACACACATTCAGATAACAACTGCAAATACAGAATCGATGCAAGTTCAGGGTTTAACGGAAGTGCTCCAGGCCTGTAGGGGCGCTATGTGGAGCTGCATTTTTACGGGAGAGAGTTAGAGAGACAGAAAGTTTTGTTTAGATAGGGAAGTTGTATTGTTGAACGACACAGAATAACAACAATATTACAGATACATGGAGATTAAAGCAAGTCCGACAGAGATTTTGACATCGGGGATGAGACAGCCTAGTGTGGGTTCCGTGGCTGCAGCCCCTGAATGCCTGGAGATAGTGTTGGCTCCGGGGCTAATGAGCTCCAGCTCCAACACATCCCTCTACAACCGCTTTCACAGCCTGACACATTGCGCTTTCGCCATCCCCGCTGATAGAGTCCGGGTCTTTGCCACAGTTTAACATAACTCCCTGTCATCAAACAATGACACTTCACCCACGGAGAACCCCCTGCCCCGGGCCAGACAAGTTAAAAATCCTGGCAGTCTGAAGTCCCATACTCATGCCGGGCAAAAAAAGAAAACAATACATACAACACATTAGAAAGAGCAAACCACAAAACAGAGCAAACTAGAATGTTATGTGAATGTTATACATATTACACAGTGGCAGAATATCTGAGCACTGTGACTGATCCAAAACTGAGGAAATGTTTGACAACGTACATACTGAGTGAGCAGAGCCGTACCATCGAGAGAGGATGCCACAGACAGACTTGGCTTCCCAAAGAGGACAGACACCCATTGCACCCAACAGGAGGTGGAAACAGAGCTGCCCTTTTTACATGAGGTCAGCCCAAAAATCTTCTTGCTCAAAGTGGTTCGACAAGTTGTATTCCTTGCACACTCATTGCAGAGTAAGAAGTCTGTCCTTGCACATACAGGTATAATAAGATACTTTATACCTTATAATATACCTTTTTCAATAGAAATGAGATGAGATGGATAAACATGGATAATACTAAACCTGGAAGTTAGCATCCATGCTGAAATGTTCAGTCTCCTGAGGTGGACCCAAAAAACGCCCACTGACTGACCACGAGGGTTCAGTCTACTGAAAACCCATACTGAAAAGTCCTCACTCCAAACTGAACTGTGGCTTTTTGGAAAAGGCCATAGTCTTTCTGTTCCTTCCCTTCCATCTCAGTTCATTAGGCAAACTACTCGTGTTATGTTTCCTTGTGGCTCCTTGTCATTTTGTTTTTTGAACTTCATACAGTTCATACAGTGTGCATATCAATTCTGAGCTTTAATCGTGCTTCGTAAACAATTCAGTTGTACAGTTTCTGCTGACATTCTGCCACAAATTTTGGGGGGGTAGGGGTGAATTCCAATGTTCAAGCCAACTGACAGTGAAAAGTAATAATAATAGCAGATGCAACCTAGCACTGAACAGATGATGAAATATGAGAGTGTTGTTGGAGGGGCAAGAGTGTGCAGGGGAGGGGTGACTGCCCCATAGTTACACAGACAGGCATGAACTTTCACAAGCACAGCTTACAATGTGCTCTCTGGTCACTGCTTGTGCTGCATGGCCTTGGCATGCAAGACAATGTCTTGCTCATTACTTTTCTAAGTTGAAAAGGGTTGTCTGAAGTCACATACACAAAAATGACACATATGGCTCGTGTATTACCCTGTGGTTAGTGGTATATTAAAATCCATGCTTTTTTTTCGTGCTAAAAAATCAATCAGGACAATTCAATGGCAAGGGGAGTACTTTAACAAACTTCATATAGAGTTGTTGGAATTCCATTTTTCTTTTTCTTCAAACTTCTGTATAGATGAACTTATGTGATATTTTCATTTTCCTGTTTTTCAGCATACCTTATGTTCACAGGGAGCCAATAGCAAGATAGACCCCTTTGACTATAACTTAAATTACACGGACTGACAGGCAGCAGAAAGGGGAGCATTAAAGCAAAACCAGTTCTCTTTGTGACTTGTCAAGGGTGGGAGATGTCTGCAGATAGCAGTACAAAAGATCTGCCTTTCCTTTCCACAAGAAAAGAAAAGTTTTTGTTTCATCAACTCCGGACTAACGCATAATTATCTCCCTATAGACCTTTTCACCAATAGACTGATAAAAGTACAATATGTCAACGTCTTCTTCAGCCATTAAGGTTTTTAAATATTGTATTTGTTCATCTGTACTTTGTACAGGCGAATTATAGGCATAAGTGTGGTTTTTTAAATTTTGTGAGATGCAGAAAAAGATTTGGATGTGCATGCTTAAAATTTGCATAAGTATGCCGATTTTTATCCTTTATTATCCTGCTGTTTGGTCTGTTGACTAATGAAGCCCAATATTGTTATTTCCTCATATGAAACAAAGCATGCCTGTTAACTCAGGTCGAGAATTTCCATCTGAAACATGGATGGCTCGGAAGAAGATGTGTGCATGTTTCAAAGCCTCTCTTATCAACCCATATTGTATTTGGTTTAGCTGAGGGGCAGAGCTTGAATAGAGCTTGCAGGAGGAGGACTCATCCTTAATGAAGTTTAGCTCTTGTAGCTCGACATTTCCAAAATAAAATTGAAAGAGTGGAAAACCACATGCAGGCAAGCACAAATACATGAAGCAGGTAAACTACATGCAAGTTTAGGAATGTTATATACTGCTGTTATCACATCAGCTCAGTCATAGGCGTAGATTTTGGGGGGGACGCAGGGGATGAGTCCCCCCCCAATATTTAGAAAAGGTAGATTTGGCCCCCTCAAAAAAAAGATTTTTTTCTTTTAAAAGGTCGAAAAAAGAGGTAATGAAAAACATTTTGGGGGGGCTCAAAACATTTATATATCCTTCTGACCTGTAAATACGTTTCCCAATCATTTCAGACACCCCTATAGTGGACCATACCATCTTAACCTTGCAGCACAGTCACACGCGCGTGCACAGGCACTTTACTCTCGCTCACGCTTGGTCAATGGATCAGGTCCGGTCAGGTTAGGAGTCGTGGTTTTATACAGTCTATGGTCGCAGGCGCAGACAGTGACAACAAGACAAAGCAAGAGCAACAGGTTGGTGTTTGCATTAGTGTCCCATTAACTGTATAGAGGTCAATTGAAGTGCAATAAACACGGACAATATCCGACCGCATTTTTTCCAATTTGACCTGTAAAATGAAACCTTCACAGGGTCCGAAATGATCACGTGCAGCAGGAGCAGTCAGAGATATACACGTCCACTAACCAGCAGGCTGATTATATTAAGTTTACAATATTGTCAAAGCTAAATCAGGAGAAAACTTGTTTTGAGCATTAAAAATTATTTTTTCTCTGATGGATTTTTGTTGTGAGTCTGTAATGTTGTAATGCAGGGGCAGTTTAGAGGGGAGCAGGAGGGGGAGTCTGGGAACTACTGCCTACAAATAATACAAAAAACAAAGTCCAGCAAATATATATTTTTTACAATTTCTCAATTTCCTGATAATAATAATAATTAATAATAATCATTAATAATAATTATAATTTCCTATACAGACAGAACTTTATCAATCAAGCTTTATCAATTTCTACTAATCTAGTAACATGTTTTGATTCGGGATCATTAAGAGTTGTCATTGGTTAAAGCAATAACTCATCTTTCACGTTAGGCTTTGATGTCTATGTAGTCATACAATAGTGTAATAGGCATGGGTTTAAAACACCTACTACTTGAAGGAGATAACATTTCCTTAAAAGTTTGGGCAAAAACTAATTTTCCATCTTTCAGATGTAGTAATAAAGATAATTGTGACAAAAACATGATCAAAGCGTTCACATGCAAAAAAACATCCCACAATTTCATTAAAAATGTATTACCCAACTTTAATGAGCTTAAGACACAACATTAGTCAGACCAACTGCATAATATGCAGGATAACATTGTGTTAAACATATGATATAACAATAATCATTTCCATAGATCATTTCTCTATCGTCATTTTGAGTATATTATGACTGGTTCAGTTGAGAGCTTGATGTAGTCTGAGCCTTTTCCATGGCTAAAATATGTATTCTTGCATTTTTGCTGTCAAAGGCGTATTTGAAGATTGAGGAAACACATTAGCCAGCTGCAAAGTCCAAATAAAAGCAATGATTTGAAGCTTCTGGACCTAGCTCCCAGTCAAGCTTTACCAGGCTTTACCGGGCTTTACCGGGCTTTACTTTAGTCTGTGCCGTCTTGTAGGTCTTATTTAGTGACTCTATACTTAATCATAAAGGATAGATAATAGGTAGATCTGGGACAAGGAAAGAATGGTTGAACCTCTTGTACTCTGACAACAACATTAATTTTTACTTTTTTTTCCCAGGTCCTTATCGAATGGCAGCCATGCACAACATGGTAAGTCATTTCCAATATTTTTGTAGTCCACTATGGATGTTAATTATTAAAATGGTGCTATCCTATTCTAATTGGGTTGTCTCTTTCACCATGCTAAGACAATAAATATCAGCTCAGTTTTAAAAGTTTGTGGTATTCTAACAACGAATGCATTCATATATATAACTCATATCTATCGGCCATAAAGTATACAGCCATTTCATGCTTTTTATTAAGTTCCCAATGTGAAAGTCAAAGACGTGGACCATCATCTGGGATTAAAACAGACACACAGGTCTACAACCATCCTGATAGTTGTTTCACTATCATTTAAAATATAAAATAAAAAAATTAATCTGGTCAACACAACATAATTGGTAGCCACTCTCTACCTTTTCAGTATCCCTTTTGAAATTAGGAGTTAAGGGTTGAAGGAACTGAGAGATTTTGAAGCTCTAGAAGGAAGGAATGATGCATGTTCTTGCTGTACTGTTATTTATGTTTATAGTATCATAGCACCACTCGTAATGTATTTTTCAACAAGGTTCTCTGACTGAATAATACCAAAAAATGTAAGCTGCTGTTAGTAGGCCATTGCAATATAATAAATAGAAAAAATGATAGGCCTAATACTTCGTCAAAGTTTAACTTCACACTGTGGCTGTGAATGAAGCTGCTAAATGGTGGCTATAATAGGCTTGAGTTGCATTACTGTATCAAAAAAAAAGAAGTATTTTCACGTACATTATTGCTTTGAGTTTTTTTAAATATGTAAAATTATGTTTTCTTTTGGTTCATCTTTTACAGCAAACGTGTATGGAAGCCAACATGGGAGCCCCGGACATTCCTGGCATGAAGAAGCTCCTTCTGTGTTGTTGTTTTTTGTTATTATGATGTGTTTTTTTGAATAAATGTGTATTATTGTTCCTACCTGAGAGTTTGTACCCATTTAATATGACTGTATGAATCACAATATACTCTACAATAGTGTCTACCCACACACTCGATAGCATGGTTCTTACACTAGATTCTACGTTCTATCTTCATGAATGAAAAACTATAGAATCTGGTCTCTACATAAACAGCTGTCTATTTTAATTACATATATCAACAGAAATAGTTGACACTAAATCCCTGGCTGTTTCCAAACTTTTTACTTGCTTCTCAAAATAATCAAAACTCAACACGCAAAACAAATAGCATTCCATTCATTTATTTTCCATTTGACTCAAATGCATTGTACTGAAAAAGCAAATTAAATATTCACATTAAACGCCCCACTGTAAACCTCTTCCACCTTAGATGTCATTACCTTAGCGGCACACTTGATGGCGCTGTCCTGTCCGTACTGGCGCCAGGCTAAAACGAAGAAGTGCTACAAGTTTGAGAGCATTTTCTAGGATATAAAATATGAACAAAAAATAATAAATTGGTGACTCAGGCCGCAAAAAGTGCCGAGTCCAAATGATGTTAAAATCTACTTTTTGTTGGGCGTTAGATGTAAGTTACGAGTGGTTAAAAGTTGTGTCACTGCCTAATGTGTCCGGGCTGAAATGTGTCCGGTCAACAAAATCTCTCCGAGTGAGGCAAAGTTACGTTTTGGGTGGTTACCGACCACCGATTATGTAAGCGAATAATGGCGATACTTAGCTCAAAGTTTCTGCAATACAACAGGCCCTGTGGACAAAGAGAAAACGATTTACAGCTAATCTCAAGCAAGCGGAACATTGTTTACGATACAAACAAAACAATTTACGGCAGCTGTTAGTCCGGCGTCTCAGCGTCGTTATAGCAACACGTCCGCTGTGCTTCTGAATGAATGCTGTCTAAAAGCATTTATATCATGCTTATAAGTAAGCTTATAAAATGATTAATGCACACTTTTACAGTGATCAATAACCACTCGGGTTTGTTGGAATTAAAATGAAAAGGAACGCAAAGTATACGTAATCTGAGTTATCTGAGCTTCTAATTGTATAGTCATAGCGCACGTAGGCTATGATAATATTGACAGTCTATGTATGGAACCCAGACCGCAACATGACAAAATCCTATTTGTAATGTTTTAGGACGTAGGCTATATAGTGAATTAATAAATAAATGATGGCCAAATACCGGCACACAGGATATAAAGTAGCCTACAGTCGGATTTTATGATAACTCGGGACTACGAACAATAATGGATCCATCTTATTGTAAAACAGGCACGAAAAAGCCTATCTAATGCCTTTTTAAGTTTACTATGTAAATGATTATACATTATTTAATATTATTTAATGAGCAGAAAGTCGTTTTTAAAGCTTACATCCACGCTATTTCCCTTCCTAATGCCCCAAAGCGGCACGCGCGGTTAGATCTATAACGTGGATATGCACGTTTCTAGAAATGTAGAAATGATACGTATTTTTCATTCAGAAACGTTCATAGTCAATGTTTCTGACATTTGCAGAAACGTTAAATGGTAACGTTTTCCTCTGGCGACTGGGTTGTCTTTGCAATAGGTAGATAGCACGTTTAACGCTCATTTCAACTGATTCACACTTATTTGTTCTTAAATTTAGCTCCTATGGTTGCAGTGCATTTGTCAATAGGGCTTTATTGTGCAGAGCAACATAACTAGCAAAAGGTTGGACCTGCTAAAAAGTCATTAGGTCCAACCTTTGGAAATGTATGTTATCTGAATAACTTAGATTGTATAAAGGTGCTGGCTATACACAATCCTAAAATGATAAATCCTTGGAGATAACTAGATTTAATTAGCTCATAAGAAATGATTGCCATTAGCAGATCTCACCAAATCAGGTTGAGGCATTTTTCTTGGCGAAAAAATCGTATTTTGTGACAATGAGGAGACAAAGGGCTTTTAGAAAAGGAACTGGCGAGCCAACAGCCATTTTAGTTCACTGAGACTGAGGTCGAGTTAATTAGGCCATTGTCATTTTAATCAGGACAGCTCGGCGGCCATCACTTCCTGAAAGAGGCAGTGGACTTTAAACAGCTGAGGGGATTTTTGTGTGTGTTAACATATGTTGTTGTGTAAATGTGTGTGTTCGACCCGAGATGTCACCCAGCCTTGGGTTAGGGAGTATGGTCTGTTTCTCTCACATGGTTTGAACATTAATGAGGTAGAGACAAACTGAGAAAATAGCAGCCTGGAGGATAACCAAGGGAAACCACTCACCCCTGCTCTACTCATGTCTCATTTCATTTGAAAATATTTTAGATATCACAGATTTGAAAAAATGTCCTACTCCTTGGCCACCAGATTTTGAATCGAGTCTTTCATGTCTTTTTTATTGTGTTGTTCCCTGACATTCGGATTTAAAACATATTCATATGCATAACTTATTCATTAGTGTATGCTAATTTTCTAATGTTGTAAAATATGTAATATGTAACTTTTCCACCCTAAAATTTTAGTTTTAGAAGTGGATCTAAAAGTGCAACTTTCAAAAGCGAGAATAGTGTCTTTCCCATGTCAACAGCACGACCTGATCGCCTGTTTACTGCTCTTTATAACTTTGGCAGTCGGCCGTGATCATCTCGCAAGAACAGCGTACGGCTTTACAGCACTAACTCCTCATTTCAACATAATCAGTGCGCACCGTGGTCCGTAAGCGCCACGGTTTTGCTCTGACGAGCAGGGCACCCTGCCCCACTGGTTCTGTTTCTGAAACGTGAGCACAGTGGAGCGCAGCCATGAGCAGCTGTACACACACCACAGGAGAACTACAAGATCACACTGGAATAAAGAGCAAACAACATGTTTTGTCTTTCTGAGGATGATTTGTTGTTCGTTTGGTGCCTGATGTGACTTAATGTTGACAAAGTAATGGAAAATACGATCATGAGTCCATATTTTGTGTTTTATTTTGAAATTGACCGGGCGCTCGGTGAGTTTCTTTCTCTGACTTCCTGTCTTGGTCGTTTTGTCCAGCTTGAGGGGGTACATGGATTGGGCTCCATAGCTACAGAAAGCCAAGCTCACTTGAAAAAGTCAGGCTGAAACTAACACCATCTCCCAATTAAGCCTCAAGTCGTACCATGAACGCAATCCAGCCTTAATTAATCAAGACTGACTCAAGACAGCTTTGCATAATCTCGCTTTGTGCACGCACCCAAGGTTCACAAGAAGCCCGAATGAATGGATGAATGAAAAGACGATCAAATGAGTCACGCAGAGGGGAGTGTTAGAGCGCCGTTTTTTTTCAACAGCTGAACCAACTCAACTGAACCAAAAAGGTAGAAAAACACCGACAGACTAAATGTGCAAGTTATGCGAGTATTACAACATGTTTCAGGTTAATGTGCATTTCACTTTATATTATTCTGTGCTCTTTTATCTTTTATTTAAACGTCTTTCTCTTACACAACTTTTGTATTTTCCTCGGGATCAATAAAGTATCTATCTATCTATCTATCTATCTATCTATCTATCTATCTATCTATCTATCTATCTATCTATCTATCTATCTATCTATCTATCGATCTATCTATCTATCTATCACAAATAACCTTACCTTTCATTGCTAATTTATTTATACATTTACATTCAGGCAAGATAGATAGATACTTCATTTAATTCTTTAAATACTTAATTCATCCTAAGGGAAATTGAAGCATCCAATAGCCACTTATAAGACCTAACCTTAAAATATGATGCATAATTTATAATTTCATGTTATTTAATGTGCATACCAGGGAAACAATGTTAAAAGATTTAAAAACAAACTAATGTTAGTTAATATCATTTATGCTCCCTCCCTGATAAAACGTAGGCTACATATTAGACCTTTATTTTGGTGAGTCATGCACGCAGTTGATTGATGCTTTGAGCTGCGGCAGGCACGGGAGCATTTAGTTTTTCTACCGTGTGACGGACTGTAATTTGATTTTGATTTTTCTTTATTAAACCTTTTGAACCGGATTACATCTCCTGTCATTCGCGTCAGACTGAAGTTACTGTGCCTACAGCTCGGGAAGTGGCTTTTTTGACGTCCAGAAGGAACGCCACTACAAGCGCTGTGTGTTTTACAGTCATTGAGCATAAATTACCACTTCAGACGCAGTTCACTAACAGCTGAGAGGACCTCCCATGACCCTTAAAGTAGTGTGACCTCACACTTTATTGATCATAAATATGATAAATTGCTCCTAAAGGCAAGTATTTTGTCTCGTATTTTACATTGTGTTTGATTCACATATTCAAATCAGAGGAAGTTATTCCTTTCTGTGTTGCTTTTTTTTTTTTCTCTGAGCTCTGAGTGCTGTCACCATGTTGATGTTTAGGAAGCAGGAAAAATGTATCAGGAAAGCAGTGGCAAATGTGAAGCAATCTGTGGACCTTAATGGATGTAAAATGTTTTTTGTTGGAGAATAATGTTCAGAAAAGCATAGTACAACTTCAACTGGTGAGTCAGTATACAGTAAATTATAGTTATCAGTTTGTCGTTGGTCTGACAGATGCATAGATTGAGGCTGCTGTGTTGTTTGGACTTGAAATGGTTTACATGGTCATTACCACAATAAGCATAGCTTTCAAACAATGAACATCATGAGTTATACATACATAAAACTGTTGTGTACACAAAAGTGAATGTTAAGAATACACATAGTGCATGGCAAGCCTATCGCGGACGGGCCGCCAGGTCTCTAACAGGATTATTAATACACTACAGGCTGTACGAGATATCAAAGGTAGTTCTAAATAAAACAAGATGAAACAAACTGTTACATGCCAATAGTTTTTTTTCACTCTGGGTTTGGTTCTACCACCATCGGACTGTGTTGTCCCTCAACCACCGCCCGACTACCAGCCTCCACCTTTGGACTGTGTCATCCCATCCACCGCCCGACGCCCTGCCACCCCATGGGACTGTGTCGTCCCCACATCCACCGCTGTCCTCATTCATGCAAGGCCTGCTCCGACCTCCACCTCAGCGGTAAGGAAGTGTGGACAACAGGAACACGAGGAATACAAAGGACAAATCCTTCCTGCATATTAACCCATATGCTCTTTTGTTAAGCATCTCGAGATAACACTTGTTATGAATTGGCATTATACAAATAATGATTGATTGATTGATTGATCCTACCTTCTTGCTAACTAGAATGGCATCACCTTCTTTCACGACAAACAAACACAAGCACAGGACATTCATCCGTACATCTCAGCTATCTGTTAGTCAGTTTTTGGGATAGCCCCCTCTCACCCCTACTGAATCTGAAAGTGGTTTAGTTTGCCCCTCTCAAATGACAGAATTGATCTGACTCAGTCAAGAAAGCCAAGTGACTGATGCTGCAGCCCAAGTCTCCCCCAAGAAAGCAATTTTGGGATATCAAAAATTTAAGGAGAATGAGAAAAATCAAGCCAGGGAAAATGTTTTAAAAGTTTTTTATTTCACAAGAAAGGTGAGAAAAAATTACGTTGCATATTTCTCATATTAGTTATTTTCTTACTAGTAGTAGTTAGTTAATCATTGATGCCAGTAGATTTTTTCCCAAAAATCTTAACAGTGAAATGACATAACTGTAAATAATGGCCTTTAGAAAATGTCTTCAAGAAGATATTAGCGCAAAGTCATAGAGGTTTTAGTACAGGCATAATCAGGCATAATCTCCACTATGCCATTTTGGCCTAGTTTGGCATAGTTGGCACTACCTGTGCCTTTTGATACTACTCATAAACCACACTGTAAAACGTACTGAATTTCATTTTTACCTGACCAAATGAACTCTTTTTATCTATATTTAATCTATTAGGATTTTTTTTTTAAATCAACCAGAATCTATATGTTTTTTATCAGAAGAAAACTAACAAAGGCTATGAGGTTTGACTCAGATTTATATCATATTCTGTAATAAACACTACAAAATAATATATTATAACAAATAAAAACACGTTGATCCACATTTTTTTATCATCCTCAAGGTTTGGCAGTCAGAAACGTCCTTTTCAGTTGTGCTGTCACAAGCCTCACTCTTGGAGGGTGGAGAAATGAAGGGTTTGGTCAATGATCCATGTGTATAATCTTCATCAGAATGGTCCTGTTCTTCCCTTTGGAAATGAGAAAAAGAATGTGAAGAAACAATGTGGGTTGTAATGTATGGGACATGGTGAATAAAAACATACTAAAAACAACAAAAATTCTACAGTGATTTGTAATGAGAGGGAATAACAGTGACATGAAATAGTATTATAACATATTGTACTCTGTTGTCATGAAATGATATCAAAACAGGGATGTATGTTTTATTAACAGTTATGTATAATACTGTACGTTACACAGTACTAATCATAAATGCTCTGTTGACAACTCAAAGCAGAAACGTTATTCTGTGTTTACAGTTGGACATAAAAATACATTGAGACACTCTGCTGATAGTCCTAAATCAAATATTCTCTGTTTGCTAATGATAATGTTGGAGCAGTCATGTATTCTGTTTACAGTTATACAAAATAACTGAATTGTTTCATTGTGCTAACAGCTTTCTTTACACAACGCAGTTTAAATAGACAACGATGTCACCCGCAGCACAGTAAAAAAACAGGCGCCTTTTAAAAAAAGGGTAAAAAATGCTAAAAAAAAAATGATTTCACACATGGTTCTAAACTAGCTACAACAAAATCCCTAAGTAGTCCGAAAACACTATAGAGATTCCATACTTTTCATTTCACTGTATATGTTTGCCAGTAGATCCATTTGTTGTCAGCCCGTGAGTCAAGTGCTTCAGTATGGTGAAAATTGTAGTCCTCATCTTTCTTCGGTCTAAAATGTTGTACAGTATATCCAAAGAAAAAGCGTTGTTTTTGGCTGTAATGCACTGATTTGAATGCATATGTAATGAATATCTCTGCAGTCCATTAGTCAATCTGGATGGTTCAATCCATTCACTGCAAGCTCTTTGCCTGCACATTTTTTTGCAACTGGCTGATTGTTTGTCAATCAAACGGATCAACCAAAAGATGCCACCAAAGATCATGTATTGAGATTGAGGACCAACTTGAATACTCAAAATGAACTAGAGACATTCATCAGTTGTGGATTTATCTGACACGGACAACTTTTGATCACAAAATAATCAAAGGTAAGAAAAAACTAGAGTTCTAACTGTAATTGGGAAGTTTAAGTTCTCTGTTTGTTGGCCGTTTATTCTGAGCGAAGTGGATGGTATCACTGGAATTAGCAGAGTCTCCCCTTTTGTATGACACCTTGTTGTGTGTGTAGCATGATGTAGCATGCGGCTAGTGGCAAAATAATAATAGTAACAGAGATAAATTGTCAGGACTTTTAATCACACTGCTTTGACACCACTTACATTATACTCAAAGTTAAAATGCATAAGCCTAACTTATTACTTGCAATATTCATTACTGGAGGCTGTTTTGCGACGCATTTGGAATTAAAACTTTATTTTCATTTCCGGGATTGAAATTAGTGTTACCGTTGGATACATATGTCACAGGCAATCCTGTACTATCTTAAATACTAACATAACCACAGGTTTCCTGCAACTCTGCCCTACTTCCTGTCAACATTGTACTGTGTATGCCTGGTTCATTTTGAGAGTTGACCTACCAACAAATTGAGTTGCAGGTACCCAGGAAATGATGTTGCACGGACAGTTTTCATGATTTCTGAGTTTGTTCCTTAAATACTTATTTTATATGTGTGTGTGTGTGTGTGCGTGTGTGTGTGTGTGTGTGTGTGTGTGTGTGTGTGTGTGTGTGTGTGTGTGTGTGTTTGTGCGTGCGTGCGTGTGTGTCAGTGAATGAGTTTGTGCATGTGTTGCCACAATCAAGTTCTCTGTGTTTTAAAGTTTTATGAGAAATGGTGTTACAGTCCTTACTGAATTTTAAAAGCTTTGCAATAACAGAACATGACAAAATGCAGTACATATTCGAGTGACAATCCAAGCATTATACGTAACTTTCAAGTCACATTTTGCATAAATATCTAATCAGTACAGTCGTGTCAAGGAAAAACAAAGACGAGTAAATAGATAATTAGGGGTGGATAATATTCTGTCAATTTCAAATATGTTGGCTGTTTAAACTTAACTTAATTTGTAAAGTTACCATATCATCATCCAAAAAACTACAGACAAAGATTCTGTTGTTTGCTCTGGTTCCTCCCTCAATATGCTGATCCCTCCCTTTCCCTTATCATCATCTCTAGTTCACAGCAAACAGAGTTGTAAGAAAATACTTAAATCCATAATGTGTTTTATTGTTTGGTGTTAACATTTGAGTATTTAAATGTTTGAGATCTAGTTTACATACACTGCTGGCACTGAGTGTAGGTGGTTAGGTTTGTAGACATGGCAAGCCAGAGACTGAGCACATTTGCATTGTGTCTGGTTTGACACACTGTTATTTGCATAATTGTATTCTTCCATCATGCTTGTTAACAATGCAAGTTACCTATATTTAATAAATGACCACTGTACGTGTCAGAGTCATAGAGCTGATTATGTGAATCACCCACATATATTCTACTCGACCAAATTGGCAAAGCTGATGAGCCAAATTTACATAGAACTGTTACTGTGACTGATTACTACCAGTAAAACTCCCCTCCACACTGTAATGGAAAGAATGGATATAACAAAGTGTGGGTTAACGCTGCCCTCAGGAAAATAGCTCAATTACAGTACACCCATGGATATAAACACTCATGTAGCCGTCAGAGTGGTAAACAGATGTGTGGTGAAGTCTGTGATGCATGATCACTCAAGCAGAAGTTTCTGCGCCTTCATTCATTCACTTGTTCTGATGATGGATTTTTTTTTTTTTGGGCCCCGTAGCTCAACATGCAACAAAGCCATTTGTGTATGGGGCAGTGGCCATCAGCAGACAGAGCTGTTAAGAACATCATTAACATGTTTCCCTATACATTGCTAAAGCCAACCACCCTTTAACATTATCAAACAAATCAGTTTACATGAAGTAAATTTCATATAGGGTTTTACACTTGCAGAAAACTCCTGATATTTGCTGGAGGAGCTGCATATGAGAAAGAAAACAGCCAAATATTTCACCTTGACATTATCCGCAGTTTAGTATAGTTACTTGGGAAAGTAACTCGAACGTTACTTTTTTTGCTTTAATCTTCATTTTAACGTTCACATTATTTAGTGTTGCTATGGCAGAACGGTGTTGTGACAAGGTGTAGGTATATTGCCGATTAGCAACACACTCAACGTTTGTTATGAAGCTTGTTGTCGCCGTCAACATACATGTCTATCAGTATTTAGTCTGGCTTACAGATCATGAAGCAGGCGGTGTTTAAAATCAAGCTGGGGGTTTGTATGGAGTGTCTATTCCTTGGTCTACCGAGCTAACGTAAGCTGTACCTGGGTCTCTGGCGTCTGCAGCACTGGGCTCTCTAACAGCTTATTTAGTAGAAGCCTATCGTTGTTCAGCTCGTCGCTTCATTCTTGGGAGCGAGGTTTTCTTCCTGCACACAGACTCCAACTCACCACATTATTCTTGTTGTTTAACTCGAGCATGAAAAATAATGTCTGTATTTCAGAGGCAGAAAGCTGACAGCAAATGATAACCTGCCTGTGTTTCCATTCTTTCTCCTAGGATGTTAGCGTCACCTCGCCTGCCTGTTGTCGGCTGTTTCACATAAAGTAATGAGTAACGAGTGCTTTTTAATGTCAGTAACTTTAACGGTGTTATTAAAATATGGAAAGTAACTAATTGGTTACTAGTTACTGCAAATAGTAGTGTTGTTACAGTGACGCGTTACTTACTAATCCAAACATTATTTATTATAATGTAGAAAAGTTGACACTGTTACCAACTTCTTTTAGTTTTTTTTAACATAAGAGCACTCAAAAATATGTCAAAAGATTTTATTTTGTCTTGGCCCACAGTGCATTTGAACTGAGTGCATTGAAAAGGACACCCCCTTTGGCTGTTGTCTCTTTGGGAGCCTACCTGTCACACAGATGATATAACGCTCTTTGAATGTAGTGTGTATATGTGATCAGAGCAGCAGTAAGCAGCACATGACATAGAGACTAAGGTTGTCAAAGCAGTCTTCAAACATGACTGTCCTCTTCAAGAAAGGAAGCTGAGAACAGCAGAGACGCTGCCCTGTCTCATCTGCCAGCAGTGCTCACTGCCTCACCGTCTCATCTAGCAACTCTGTCTGATGATATGTACAACTCCATGCTGGACAGCTGTTTTGATTTTAGCCTGCATGACACATCTGCTGTTTGTCATGTTGTATTGCCTTTCTTGTCCGTGCACCACAAGGGCAATATGTTCCTTATCCTTCTGTCTGTGTTTACAGATAGGGCTAAGGTTTACAAACAGACCAACATGGTGCACATTTGGAAGATGAGGGAACTATGTGCACCTGTGCATCTGTTGTCAAAGCAGTCAGTCCTTCTGCAAATGTGTGGTGTTTAGGCTGTAGACTGTGACTGTGCAAGCAAGGACGTAGAAAGGAGGAAACATCAGTAACTGCCAACAAACAGCTTTAAATAAGACAAGACACAAGTGCAGACAAACAGTTCACTGATGCAATACACGGTGCAGAGAATTTTTTTTTTAATGATCAACAACATCAACAGCCTCATCATGAATATCATTATCATCATGAATATCTTTATCAACACAAGTCTTATCAATATTATCATGATCAATATCATTAAATAGGAATTCATGACAGGGCAGGGTCTTAAGCTTTTTCTAGAACGTTTTTAGGACTGGAGTTTGGACATTTTAATGGAATTTGGTAGCTCAGTCCACCACTAGGAGACCACAGAGGAGAATAATCTAGTCTAGTGTGACAGTCCCTATGTTTACAGGTCTTTGAAGAACTTTATAGGATCATTTCATAAAACTCCCAAAATTGAGGATATTTAAAAATAACAACCACTGTCAGCTTAAATAAGTTAATGTGTCCAATTTGATCCACCATATCCATCCATCCATGAAGTAATACATGTTTGCTGTCTCAGTGAGAATTAAAAAAAACTCTGGTTAACTAAGAGTGGGACAAGTCCAGCAGTAAAGAACCACAGGGTATTTATGTTTCAATAGCACAGAAAGGCCTCAGAAGGGTGAATCAATAATCGAAGTAATGCATAATTAAAGATTCTGTAAATTGCAAAATGCCAGTATGTGCAAAATTGGGGAGAAATGAGTCTTTTTGTGGTTTTATTATTGTTTAATTTTCAACATGGTCAGTTCTTGTAATTTTCTTATTATCTATTTTTTTTTATCTGCTTATTTTTATATTATTAGATAAAAAATAAGAAAACACAGGTTTTCCACATAAACAATTTGCACGGTACCTGCAGAGTAGGACCAGCCTGGTATGTAAATGCAATGAGGGTGGGTAAACATATCAAAAGGCTCAATCACATTTTCAAATGACACTACTCTCATACTTTCTTTTTGCTATTGCAATGTTTCGCAAAAACTTTGATGAGTTATACATACTCAGTGTGTGTGTGTGTGGTTCATCAACAAGTTAGTGTAATAATACTGCTGTAACACAAACTGAATGCAGGATGTATGGTACACAAACATGATCAAACACCATGACTGTCATTTTGACAGGCGTTACAAGACCACAAGACAACATGTAGCAGAGATGGCACGGCAGGGAGGCAGAACACCGCTATGGGACTCTAATATATTCAAAGAGGGATCATTTACTTAAGACTTGCATCCAAGGATAAGTCTGGCCTTCATTAGCCTCAATCTGACACGAATGTGAACAACATGTTGGCTTATCACATGAACACTGCCCCTCCTCCCTCTAAACCTGAAACAACCCTCCCCTCTTTGAGACCTGCACTGCAAATTCCTCTGAAAATATCACAGTTTGTTAGCATTCCAGGGATAATTTAACACTCAGGCCTTTCATTAGAGACAGCATTTTATCATTAAGCAACTGGGCTATATATAATACATCAGCCTCCAGTCTTCCCTTTACAGGAATTAATTTGTGCAGCTTTAGTTAAAAACAGATTGTTTTTATAATTATTGAAAATAACTAAACTATATATCATACTATAATCAACATATGTTTGCAAAGAACAAACAAATGCACAACTTCACATTGAAAACAAAATTATAACCTTTGATTGAGGTCCATTCAGTGGCTACCGAGAGACCTCAACCTGAATGTCCGTAAGACCAGCTCTGCAACACTGACCTGAAAAGGACTTAAGGTGTGTACACAGGGTGCGAAATACAGGGGATCTTGGGGGGTCTGAGACCCCTTGATTGACACTTGAAACCCCAACAGCAAACTTTTGGGGGGTCTAGAGAAAAAAAAAAATCACCTGCAATTGTCATGATTTAGTCTTGTTAAGTTGTGTATTCTCAGAGTTTAGATTTCGAGTTCTTGTTTTAGTAGTTCTCATTTTCCCTATAGTTGCTTGTTTCCCTGTTTGTTAATGTGTCCTTGTTTGGCCTTAAGTGTTACCTGTCTTTGTCATTTCTGATCTTGGTGTTTCCATGTTTAGTCTTTAGTGTTTCCAGTTTTATTTTGTCATTTCATGTTCTAATGTGTCTCGTTACATTCGTAAGTTCCTTGTCATTTGTGTTCCTTGATTCATCTTGTGTTTCTAGTCTTGTTTCTGTTCCTGCCTCTGTGTGTTTCCCTCCTGTCTGATTGCCCTGATTGTCTTCACCTGTGTAACTAGTCTCACCTTTGTTGATTACCCCTGTGTCTATTTAGTCTCTCTGGGCCTCATTCACTAACAGTGTGTACGCACAAATATGTGCTTAAACCGTGCGTACGAACATTTGAAGCACAAATCTGTGATTCATCAATATATTAGTACTTGAATTTGTTCTACTCTGCAAACATAATTTAGAACCTCCTGAGACCATGCGTACGCACATATGATGACAGACCAGCTTTCTCAGAAAATTTAAACACACACTCTTTTAACTAAATACATGACATGTATAAACTATTTTCAATTTGTAAAAAAAAAAAGCCTTTAATAGAAAACAATGATGAAAACTGTGAATTTACTAATGCATTGACTAAATGTATTAAATAACCATGAAATTGATGCCTTTTCACCCTTATTATACTTAAAATCTTGAATCTTAAATTAAATACTTAGTTTACAATTAAGAATATGACAATGTACGTATTAAAATTTCACAGTTTTGATGTGAATTAAATCTTCGACCACTCCCACCAACGGTGCCATGAAATTGCGCATCTGTTGCCAAAACCAGTTGATTAATTGGAGGCTATTTAAGGGCATGCAGGGAACAAAATTGATTACAGCTTATGTCCAAGAAAGTAAAGATGGCAGATCTAGCCTTGCTTGAGGAAATTGCAGCCCGTGCTTTCAGAAGAGAGCGCATCTTCAGAGACCGTCAAAACATGTTTGAGGAGTGTGACGAATGGCTCATCAGCCGATTCCGTCTACCAAGGCATGTATTGTTGCAACTGTGTGATTCCCTGGAACGGCATCTAAGCCCCCAGACACACCGCTCTCACCCGGTTCCTCCTCAAGTTCAAGTCTTGTCGAATCTAGGTTTCTTGGCTATCGGTTCATTTCAGAGGGAAATAGCGGATCGGGCTGGGATTTCACAGCCTTCTCTGAGCCGTGCCATCCCAAAAGTGTTGAATGGCATCATAAGACAAATTGCCAACTACATCAAATTCCCCAATGACGAACAAAGCCAGAGTCATGTAAAGAGGGTTCCATGGCATCGCTGGAATGCCAAACACTGTTGGAGCAATAGACTGCACCCACATGCGCATCAAAGCTCCATCTACAGACTCCATGCAATTTATGAACAGGAAAAACTAACACTCCATCAACGTGTAGGTAATCTGTGATGCTGACTGCCACATCCTTAATGCACCCATGACTCTTTCATTTTAAACAACAGCACGGTGGGGATGCGTTTGGGGGCAGGAGCTGTTAGAAACGGATGGCTTGTTGGTGAGCGTATTTTATGTTATATTTTATTAAATCTAAAGCCTCTATCCTGTTTATGCTAAATGTTGTTGTTTTTAGGTGACGGGGGATATGGTCTTAAAACCTGGCTGATGACCCCATTAGCAAAGCCTGAAACCCCCCTAGAGGTTCACTATAATCACATCCATGCCCACACGCGCGCCGTAGTAGAGCGCACATTTGGGATGCTGAAGGGTCGTTGGATGTGTTTGGACACAGCTGGTAGCAAGTTACTTTACACCCCCGAGAAAGTGTGCAAGATTATACTGGCATGCTGTGTGCTTCACAACATTGCCATGGCTCATGGCATCCCTGTACCACCAGAGGCACAACCACAACCGGACAGGCAGGAAGACGCACAGCCAAACGGAGGACCTCCCGGCAGGGCTGCAGTTCAGGTTGCTATGACCTAATGCAGCGTCTCTAAAGGTGGTAAGTTATAATGCAAATTTCAAAATGAAGACGTTAATTACCTTGCTACTCCTAATGACTTTATACAACATTTTTCTGAGCAAATGACGCACACACAACTTCACTGTTCACTCATGCACTTATTTTTTATTTTATTTTTTTTGTTTGCAAAAATAGCCAACAACTGTTTTAATGTTTCATTAATGTCTTAAAAAAAAAAAAAAAAAAAATGTTTTGAATGCCTGTTGAAATCTCCCTCACAGCACCCAGGAGCGCCAACTGATTGTTGATCACCTCGTCGGTCAGGACGTGGGCCTGGCGACGAGATTCGCGGTGAGAGGCCTGGGGAGTGGGCTGTGTGGCTGGAGCTGGAAACGGGGACGTCGAGGTGGATGGCGCCTCATCCTCCACCTCAGCATCATCTGGGGCTAAAAAATTTAAATGTTTATTGTGATTAATTGTTACGATAAGCATTAATGCTTTCATTTGAATAAACTATTTTTTTGTGTGATTTATTTGCACTCGTTAATTACAAAAACAGACAATTGCAAATGTAAAACAATATTAAATAAATTACCATTAGGCGGCGGTTGAATGTCATCACTTTCACCCTCATTTCGGGAACATATTCCAGAAATGGATGTGTCTCCAATGATTGCAGCCAACCGCTCATCCTGAGCTGTAAGATCAGGTGGGCCTTGTCCTCCTTCAGTTTCCTTTCTTTTCTTTTGTTCAGCCAGTCTTTTTTTGCGTCCACTTTAATGTCAAACCATTTATTTTTTACCTGAGCCACAGTGCGAGTCTCAGGGGACACAACATTCACAGCCTCAGTTATGAAAACCCAGGCTTCATTTTTTTTTACCATGGTGACTCCTGCAGACACACTTCGGAAAAGTGTAGGTTTTCTTGCCTCAACCTCTGCCACAATTACCTCGATTTCCGCCGTGTTGAAATTCTTTTGTTTTTTACCTTTTGGGGCCATCTCTTTAGCAACTTAGTTTTTCTCCAACTCAGCGCTCTCGTCTTGATACACTGTAATAAATGATTCTGTAGTCATGTACATTTTACTTAATATATCGAATAAAATTTATTAAATATAAATGCGTCCTTGATTTTGTGGCAGTTGTTTAAGTAACTTTAATACAAAAATCATCGAGATAGTATCTGCTTATTTTGGTTACATTAAATATAATCTTTATGTTTATGTAATTCTTAATCAACAGAATTTTGAATGAATTCAACTCAATAGAATTAGCCAGTTTTTAATTGACAAGCACTTCCTGTTATTTTGCGCCTTTTTTCTTCTTCTTTTGAATTGAGCAGGCTATCATCTGGTCGCAAGACATAAAGAAAGTGCGGATGACTGGTGCCCCTTTCCCTCCATTTAACTCATCAATTTAATTTGGTTGACAAAGGTAAGGAGATTTATTTTATGCTGTAATGTTAATGACGACTTGTGGGTGTATGCTACTTTTCAAAACGAAATTAGCAAGCAAAGTAATACAGAGAGACAGAGACACAGTAGCGGCAGAAAGGTAAATTATGCATGTTATGTTAATGTAGGCTATAGTGTGATGGTATAACGCAACGATATCAGAAAGGTATCACGAGTATTTATTTACAGTCTATGGTATTTACACTGAGAAAACCACAAGCTTTATTTTGAAAGTTACTGAAGAGGAAAGAGGAATCGCTCGCGCGGGGAAGGATGTAAACATAGCCAGCGCGGAGCTACTTTTCTCATTCAGCAGCTAAAGGTATGGTAAAATGTGTTGAATAATGCGAGGGGAGAAATTGGCAGTGCAACGACAGAGTCTTGAACCGTAATTTTTCAGCACAGCCAAGTATGACAGCTTTGAGTTTCGTGAACTAACGACCACGCTCCATTAAAAAAACACAAAATTTACCGAGAGCTGTTAGCCCAGAGCTGCTAAATCACGCATTGACTGTGACTGTGTCTGTGATACTCGTGCAAGCAGTTATCTCGACAAGGTCTCACCAAGCGGCAACCTCCGTTCCAAAAAAATGAAGCCAATGCGGAAGTACAAAAAACTGCAGTTCATCGACTGTCCGCTTGAGGCTGGCTCCAGAAGCACCGGAAGTTCCATAAGCCCCAGCCAAAAAAGGCCGTTTTCACTACAAAAATTAACCCGTTTACAGCCAGGTACAAAAAACGAAATACATCTGATAAGTTAGTGGCATCATGTGCTCCCACTGTGGGGGGGGTGAATTTTTTTCTAACTCCTCTGATTTTTTGTTATTAAGGAAAACGGTCATGCCCATATAAGGGTTGTGGAGATTTGATTGACAGCTGCAGCGCTGAGCTGTCTCAGGTCAGAAGCAGTTCATCATAGCAGGAGGCTAGCAGCACTAGCTTGGTCCGTCGGACTTTTTTTCTTCGTGTGGAGTGTTTGTCTAGCAACAAATATGGCTTGCTGTGCGATTAATTGGATTAACAGACCATCCAAGACTGTGATACTTCAGTATTTTACGGTAAGTGATAAAGTAGTTTTATATTAACTGCATACTCGTGTCGGTATCATAGACTGTAAATATTGCGGTGTCTATTTTGCGGTCCTAGCTTGTTTAATGTTAGCTTGGTGATATACATAGACTGTAAATATTAATGATATAGTGATATTGTTAAATGTACTGCATACTCATCGGGAGGTGTCGGTATCTATGTAGACTGGCCTCAGTGTAGCCCATTATTTACGGTCAATGGTTTAACTTTAGCCGATCAAGAGACACAGATGCTAATGAAACATAGATAGCTATCCAGGACTAATAAACTGGAGGGTTAAACTAAGTCTGAAATGTTAGAATTTGAATTGTTCAGATGTTGAAAAGAAAGAGTTTGTGTGATGTTATAAACTAAAGGCCCAACACGATGGTTAACCAGAGACTGTGATGCTCACAGAGAGTTGGGACCGGTTATTATATTAGCTTGAATTTCCCTCGGGATCAATAAAGTATCTATCTATCTTTAAATCATTGAAGTATTTATTTCATGTTAAGATGAAGTACTATACGAAATAAATGCCTTAATGTTTCCTTACACTAAATCTGTGGCTGTATGTGGAATATCATTCTGCAAGTGAGTGAGAGAGCTGACAGTAGATAGATTACAATAAGGTTTCTCTTAGAATAGAAAGAATCATTTCCATGTTGATTACCTTCATACCTTTGGTGTCTGGGTAGTACACGGTTGAATTTATAAATGCACTCTTACACACAGATGAAAACAGAAAATGCACACAAATGGATTTAATGGATAACTGCTATTTTCTGTCTTTTTTTGTCATCCTGGAGACCCTGCACTAAAAGTCTCTCCTGGATCCATGTCACATGCTCAAGCTTCTTCAGTCTGTTCATCAGTCGAAGTTCTGCTGAGAGAAGATGGCCAGCAGATGAGATGGCCGTACATCAAGGAGCTCCACAAGCTTCAGGAGAAGGAGGGTTTGCATCTTGACAACAATTGTGGTGTAAGAAGCTGTTCAATAAAAATAAATCTCCATCAAACAACTTGCAATCATACCCTTTTCTTCACATGTTTAAACCCTTTGTCTAGTTTAGATGGGAGAAAGCTGATATGATGTGATATTGATCTGGGAAGACATTTTGAACTGTGTTTTTATTCACAAGTTATTGATTGTATTTACTCTGTATGTATCTTGATTTAAGAATGGGGCTGTGTCTAAGGGCATATTCTTGCAATGACTCTGTTCCATCCTATTTTCAGAAATGAACTGCATTAGTATTTGGTCAAAAGTTGTGTAAAAGTAAAAACTTAGCTATTGAGTTGAGCATTAATGCACATTTTAGTCATTTCAAATCTAAAATGTAAACTCAGAAGTAGAAACAAAGGAGCATTTAAATATTTATTTAATCTGAAAAAACACATTCAAAAAAGCCTGTTTTTACACCAGAAGTTAACATGTTTACGGCTCGGTACAAAAAAACATTTGATGAAGGATAATTGTTATTCACAATAAGGGGCTCGATGTAACGGTTTGTCAGGAGGCTTAAAACCCGCCTCAGCTCCAGCTTTCAGCCTGTCGTTAGGTTGGCTGAAAGTTATGGTGAGAGCACTTCCAACATGGAGACCGCCATCGATGCAGGAACAAGTGGGTTACATCTCTCAGGCCATCCGGGGGAGACCTGCCTCGCAGTGAGTTGTTGAAGAAGGGAAGCAGGCCTTTCAACCGAAGTCCACCCCAACCGAACCAACAAATGCAGATGTTGAGGTCTAGGTTTCTTCTTCTGTCTCTGCAGCTCTCTGGGCACATGGACGGACATAGCTGTCACCAATAATCCACACTGTCTATAGAAGAAATACAAAAATGTTCAATGAATGCCTCAGATAAGGCAACATGTACAGTTCACTACACGTGACAGCTCAGGGGGTGTTTTGTTATTAGCCACATCTGCAGGGATAATATTGAACAAGGTAGGCATAACTCATAATAATAGATGCCAGACTTGAGATACATTTCTAATACCTACAGTTTTTGGGGTGTGCAGCTGACCCTTCGTCATCACTGGCCACAGACTCCATGACTTCAGGGCTCTATAGAAAATAAATATCTTATGATAAATATAAAGCATTTGTTTTTCAAGTGTCATGTTCACCCACATCGCTATCAGTAAATATAAGTCACAGACATTCCTCTTTTTGTCAGAGCAGTAACAACCATGAACTGTATGCATTGTAATATTGATTTCTTCTGGATGTCTCTCATTTATTTACAGTCTATGGTCTAACAGTAGTTTAACAACAACAACAACAAAGCTCTTTTATCGTTTTAAAACGGACTTCTTATCCTTTAATATGTAATTACACCCAAGCAATGATTTGTAACACAATAGGAGAATTTATTTGTAAAGATTAGCCTCAAAGTGGTTCTTAAATTGTATGTTAAAACGATGCTAATGTATTGCTCTGCTAACCCGGTCTACTAACTGCTGTGACAAATAACTAATGACCATAATTATATATTTAAAAAAAGTGTAGTTTTAATACTTAAATGATATATTTGGGATGACGATAATTCGTTGTAACTGTGTTGTAGAAAAGTTTAATGTTAACTTACTGTTTATAGAGTTATCTCTGGACGAGTGGGAGCAGGAGAGCCGTAGGGGGTGATGTAAAGCAGACGTTAGCATTGTTGTGAAGTGGACTGCTAGCTAGCGTCGAGCTGGTCGAGCATCGGCGGACTTTAGTCCCGCCTTAACGCTGTCGTTAGGTTGATCCCGCTTTGATCCAAGTTAGGTTGAGACAACAAATCCAATATGGAAGCGCCCGTCGATTGGACTCTTTTTAAGCCTCCGTCACAGACGGGATACGTCACTCAGGGTTCGTCCAGTATTATTTACAGTCTATGGGTCTCACGCGTTTCTTTTTTTCACGAGCTGAAAAGCACAAATTGCTCCTCTTTATTTAATCCCCTCTAATTTTACTGTATTTCCTCACTCGCTGCTTGCTATCACCGTGCTGTCGCTAGCAGGCTACACTACATGTTTAAGGTTTTCCTCTGTGTTCAGAAGATGTCTTACTTTTTTTTTAAACTCTGCATTAACTATTTAATAATTAGAGCTACTTACTTACTTTATAGATACGTTGATAAGGTAATTCAAAGTGAATTTGCGAATGTTGTTAAAAGCAATACTTTTGTTATACATGAAACATGCAGGAAAAAGTAATCCTAGGAGGTTAACCCACTACATTAAGAACATATATTCACTCGTGGAAGTTTAGTTTTGATGTGCGAACACTTTTCCTAGGCTGAACTGGGTTCTTTCTCTCTCTGCCTTTGCTAGTTGTGATAAAAAATATCTATTGATTTTATTCAATGTAAAAATGTAACTTAATGGTTTTTTTTTTTTTACAAATCCGTCTTCCTTGTTGAATAAAATGCAACATTGACGGTTAAGACTAAAGAAGTCGATCCTAATTCTAATTTAAAATGAGATGCAACGTTTTTCATCAAACTTATTGGGCATATTATGAGCATTAGGACAAGAATTTCTACATTTCATCCAGAATTCATGTTTAGAATAGAACTAAAGAGACAAAGAGAACACTTCCAGAAGAAGTCTGAAATCAAATTATAACTTTTACTAGCCCTTCAATACAAGCTATAGTACACATGTAATTGAGAGGGTGATGTTTTTATATTCAAATAAGACCAAAGGCACATCTCTAATTTAAATGTTTCTGTATTCTCTTCTAGGTTTCTCCAGATGAGATGGCGGTGTAAAATCTGTGGATTCATAGCGACGACAAGGGGTGATCTTCTGACCCATTACAGACTACAGCACAGGACATTTGAAATTGGAAATTCGGTACCTTGTCTTGTTCATGATTGTCCATGCTCCTTTAAAACTTTGAATGCCCTACGCACACATCTTTCAAGATATCATCCAGAAGATGAAACTAGAGGGCCAGGAGTCATCTTCTGTTTTACATGTTTAATTTGCTCAACTCAACATCCCTCTAAAAAAGAATATTTTCTTCACCTTGGTAATCACCTGAGGAGATATGAAACAGTAGAGTGTGTTTTTGTTGGATGCACATTTACCACCAATGTATATGTAACATTTTTTTCGCACAAAAGCAGAAAGCACAGATGTCATTCACTTGAAGACTTCAAGCCAGATGTCATTGGTGAACACCAAACTTTATCACAAACTGACTATTTAGGTGACAGTGTTGATGAGGATACCAGTAGAAATCATCCAGTGGATATATCAAATGAAATTCACCAAAGAATTGGCTCACTTCTTTTGAAGTTGGAAAGTGTGCACAACGTTTCCGGTAAATGTATTGATGATTTGGTGGAGGAGCTTCATTTCGTATACACAGCATCTGCTCCAGTAATTCGTCAGCTAGTTGATACAAGTTTAAAAAAGAATAATTGTGTTTTGGAGGAGGACATTGTCAACAAATTAGTAGAGGAACTCTGTAAGTCACACCCTATAAGCAAAGCACTGGGGCTGGATGGGCCTTTTGGCTCTGTGTATAAAAGAAGAAAATACTTCAAGGAGCAGTTTGAATTTATTGAGCCAGTGGAATACGTCCTTGACTCACAAGAGAATCTCAGCTTTCAATACGTGTCCCTTCTTCAGACTTTGCAATATATACTCAACAATAAGGATATTGCAAATGAGGTTTTAAAAAAACAACCAAGCTCATCCACTCAGTATATCTCCTTTCAAGATGGGGAATATTTCAAACAAAATCCATTCTTTGCTGTAGAGGAGCCCAGAATTGCCTTAATTCTCTACGTGGATGATTTTGAGGTTTGCAACCCATTAGGCACATCACGCAAAAAAACACAAGGTAACAGCCGTTTATTGGTTGCTGGCGAATGTACCACCTGGACTGCGCTCTACGCTTGGTGCAATAAATTTGGCCATTCTCTGCAAAGCTGTTGATGTGAAAAGGTTTGGCTATGATACTGTGTTAGAGCCTCTCTTGAAAGATTTGTCCGTCTTGGAGCAAGAAGGAGTTTTTGTTGCCTGTGCTGGAAAGAATATTAGAGGCACAGTATATTGTGTGGCAGCCGACAATCTTGGAGCGCACTCTCTTGGTGGACTTGTCGAGAGTTTTACAGGCCCTTACATTTGCAGATTCTGCTTAGGACATAGCTCTGAATACTCTGAAAAGGAGGTTCGCTGTGGAGATTTTCCACCTCGCACAGAGGAAGCCCATAATTTGCATCTCAAAACTGTATTAGAGGATCCCAGCTTGACACATTGCTACGGGGTCAAGAAGGCTTGCCCACTAACTAATAAGCTGAGTCACTTCAGTTTTGTTCGAGGTTACCCTCCTGACCTTCTCCATGACCTTTTTGAAGGCATCATTCCTGTAGAACTAGCACACTGTCTGAAAACTTTCATCAACAACAAATACTTTACATTATCTGAACTTAATAACTTAATCAAGCAGTTTCCTTTTAAGTTTGCGGATGAGCTTGACCGTCCCCAGTCAATCCCTGTAAATTTTGCGAGCCGTGGTTCCGTAGGAGGAAACGCTCATGAAAACTGGGCACTCATAAGATCACTTCCATTAATCATTGGCTCAAGGATACCCTCTGATGATCAAGCATGGCAAATTCTTTTGACCCTTAAAGACATTGTAGAGCTGTCAGTGGCCCCTCAACACTCCCTTGAAAGTGTTGCTTACCTTGAGTTTAAAATATCTGAGCATCGTCATAGATTGAAAGAAGTATTCCCTCAGCTGAGGTTGAAACCCAAACACCATTTTTTGGAACACTATCCGGCACTCATTAAAGCCTTTGGTCCTCTAGTGGGACTGTGGACGATGCGCTTTGAGGCCAAACATAGGTTCTTCAAACGTGTGGTGAGGTTCTCGAGCAATTTCAAGAATGTCTTGCTCTCACTTTCAACAAAACATCAACTGCAGATGGCTTACAATTGGCAAATAAATATGGCTAAGCCTGCCATGTTTGTCAGTAAAGTGTCATCTTTGCCTTTGGAAGTACTGCATGTTGAAATTCAGGAGTCCATCAAGAAGCAGTTTCCTCAGCTAACAAGTGTACAGTTGTCTAACACTGTAACATACCATGGAACAAGATATTCAGCTGGGATGATCTTGCCGTATGGTTTTACAGGAGGGCTTCCAGACTTTGTAGAGATCATACAGATATTGATTTTGGAGAGCGATTTCTATTTTATTGTCAAGAAGCTGAATGCTTGGTACCTGGAGCACTTCAGATCTTTTCTGTTGGAAAGCTGTAGGGAAATTATTCTTGTTCATCAGCACAGCCTTCAAGATGTCTATCCACTTACAGCTTACAGTCTTACAGGGAAGCGCGTTGTTACATTGAAACGCTTTGTGTGTGGCACATGTTAGGTGACATCACAAACTGTTGGGTGGTGACAGTTTTGCATTGAAGTCTGTTTTCAAAGACGGCTGCCCACCAATCACTCATTCTCAGAGGATCAAACTATTTTGGTGCATAATGGTGGAATAACCACAGGATTTCAGAATTTTAAAGATTGTTTTTTTTCCGCACTAGGCCACAGGACATGGATTCAGCAGTGCTCCGGGTGATCTTTGGACACAGAATAGAGAAATTGACGCTTCTGTCTGGAATACCGGAGACGACTGAGGAGCTGAATTTAGCCATCAAACAGCAATTAAGCATCACTGGGGACTTCAGCCTGCAATATTTAGATCCAGATTTTGATGACTATTTTACTCTCCACTCCACTGCTCAAATTACACACAAAGCAACAGTAAAGGTCGTGACAATTGAACCAGTGGTTCTTAATTTGTATCCAGTGCCACACAATGAAAGCTACGCTGGAAGTGTCACCTCAGAGCAATCCTTTGATCTTCCCTCCACAAGCTCCACTGCACAGGAGTCCCTTGACTCGTCTGATTCATCAACCCCAAGCACAATCATCTTAACACCAAACCGCTACCAACAGAGAAAGCCATGGCCAACTGAATTCATCATTCCAGAATTCTCTGTTGAAACCGAGATAGTTCTTGAAAGAGCCAATGAACTTTACAAAAAAGACGGCACATTGCTGACAATTCCAAACATCAGGTCTGACATACTTGAAAAGCTAGCTCAGTCCATTTATAGATACAGTGCCTATCCATCATCCCTGCAAGTTCTCTCTGTCGCTGAAGCGCTTATCAAGGCACACCCATGTCTGAAGGATCCAGGGAGCTCTTCGGGTCTCAGTGGATGGCAGACTAGCATTAAATATAAAATGAGTAACTACAGAACAAAGCTAAGAGGCTTTGGGATTCCAGATGTTACATGCAATGCGCTGAAGCATAAATGTCCTGATGACAGGAAGTCTGCAAAAAATGTTAAAAAGGCAAGAAGAGCAGAGGTCAACTACCTCCCTCCCTACCCTGCTAATGAAGATGAGCACAGCTTGGAAAAAACAAGAGAAGAACTAATCACTGAGTTAAAGAAGAAGAATAATGAAAAGATGGTCAATGACAAAATGAGCAAAACATTTGCCCTCAGGCGACATGAAGTGATCAACCAATGTCCAAGTGTTCGAGCCATGAAGGACCGTTGGCCTGCCCTGTTTAGTTCTTCCCAGGTGAGTTTACTCTTGTAATTGCTGTTAAGAGACAAGAAGTTAAAATATGAAGACTGTTCAATCAAGTACTCTGTCAAAGCGGCAGAAAATATTGTATGTGAATGTATGAAATGTGTAAGATTTGGTGTGATACCTTTTTCTCTTTTGTTGACTTTTCAGATCAGTGCAGAATTTCAGAGAATCACTACTGTGCCTCTGGAGCCCAGTTTTATGGCTGCGTTGGACCTTCACACTCCCAAGATGCTCAAGCTGTTTCGTGCCAAAGGAGGAGCACTTGGACAAAGACTGCAAATCATAATGGAACTAATGGAGGTACAAAACTTTTCAAAATTAAAGGTAGCTTTATTTATGAGATTCCTATGCACTAATTTTTTTTACAACTCAAGAAGACAAAATCTAGTAAAAAATTTAAAACTATGCGTCCAGATAATATTTTAGCATCATAGCTTTTTTTTGTTTTGTGGTTATTACATGAATCTCTTGAGTGCTTTGTATTTAGGTGCTGGCACATAGTTAAGGTTTCCCCTGTCATTGTACGGGCCTGGTGGGCCACTTGGCCATTGACAGGACAACATATCATATAATTTTCATTGATTTCAGTGTAATCATTGTTTGCACCTAGTGGTGTTTATGCTGCACTGCTCTGCAAACACTTGCCCTTCAGCTCTGCTCCGACCTCTGTCTCTCTTGCTACCTCCACCTTGTGACACTACATGACTGGTCAGCAGCAGGACTGCACAGTTACACTGACATGTACACATGACACTAAATGTTAGCTCTTTGTTTGGCAGAGGTGCAAACACAGCCTGCCTTTTCAGAGCCTGTTCACCTGTCCTTTACACTGATAGTTTGCACCAACATTAACTTCATAGAAAACCCTCTGCAGTGTTACAGCATCGACGTTTCTATAACTTTCCCTGCTCATCCGTTCTACTGTCTACTGACACTCAGAATCTGAGTTGTGATGTATGGTAGAGAATGGTGTGTTCAAATGCAGCTAAAGATCTTCAGTGTGTTTTGTTTTCTTTTATGATTGGCTTATTAGTTGTTACATTTCTCGCCAGGATTCTTCACACTCTTCTGTTGAGAGGACCAGAGAGGTTGTCCTTCGGTGCCTGATAGAATACCTTGGAGAAAATGGGGAACATCTGATCACAGATTTCAATGTAGGTGAACTTAATTTGCATTTAACCATTTGCATTTAATGTGAATTGGACTTCACATTACATGTTTTAGTGTATGTATCTCCTTACATGTTGCAGGACACAGAGGACTTGGAGGAACTTGGGCAGCTTGTGGTGGCGATCACTGTGATCACAAAGACTGGACATTCCACAAGTGACAACTTAAAGGAAATTGGAGTCGTCATTGAGGGCATGGAAGTTATCACAGGACTTGGAGACATAGCCAGAGCTTGCTGTCTCCTCTTTGGCTTGACCTACACACTGAACCTCGATTATCCCAGGCAGCTTAAGTACACCTTTGAGGTATTCCAAAAACTTTTTATGAAACTGGATGCGTCAAAGCTGTCAAAGAAAGTCCAGTCCTTAAAGAGCAAACTTCTGGCTTGAAATAAGGCTGGGTCCACAGTGCACACTGTTGTGCCACACAATAGTCAGCTCCTGCAGAGCCTGAGAATGGTTTGTACTGATCTGGACTCTAAACCACAAACACTTTTGAAATAGAGTACCAGTGCACTTTTGTTGTTTCATGTTATGGCACTAGCACTCCTAGAGGATGTTTCCTCAACCTCAGGTACAATGTTTTCAAGTCACACAGTGTCCTTAAATGGTACTCTTGAGTTTTATTTTCTTAAAAGCATTTGATTTACTTTTTTACATGTTTTTTTGACTTGATGCTTCTGTGTGGCTCAATGTTCAGCCTCCACAGAGCTTAAGAATAGCACATTTGAAAGTGCCAAGTTTGTAATTGTAATAACCGAAAGTGAAATTGCTGTTGTGATCAGTTCATGGTAAAAATGTTAACTTACTACTAATCAAAGGACTTTTGTTGTTCTTCACAAGAACATTAGTTCACAAGAACTAATGTGAGTTATTGCTGATGAGTTTCTTAAATGTATTTTTGTTGTCCTCTAGATGGATAATTGCACAAAGAGTAAGAGGACGAATATGTTCCTTATATTAAGAACTATTTTGGGTGGATTTTAGGTAAGCTCATATAGTCAGTTCTGTAGTTGTGGTCATCTGTTGTAAAATTATTTTTCTACATTTCATTTATTTTTTATCTTGTGGCACATGCACTTCAGCAAGATTTTTCTTTATGACAGGAAACTATTCTTTTAGTTTATACCAGGACCACAACAGGTGTTCTGGGAGTCTCATTTGAGACAGGCATTTTATTTATTTGGAAATGAAAGTTGTGAGAACAGTTTACATAAGTCCTAATGTTTCCTGGAATACTTTGCAATAGACCCTTGTGTTTTTACAAAAAAAAGGGTTCAACGGCAGCATCTTTTGTATGTTAAAGGCTGCTTCAATTGCTGTACCTTTAATAAAGTCAGATAAAAAGTGTTAATTTTGTCAAGCATTAAATGTCATTTTAGCTTACTTAAGTAATATTTATTCTGTATTTTCTGATCTACTAATTTTAATCTCACACTAAAATGTAGGTCATAACACGAACATGTATGTAATTCCCAAGAAATTATTATATTTACATTTTAATTAATTTAATTAAGGAAAATGCACTGAATACAAAGATTAGTATTACTCAATTATATATCATTTATATATTGAATTTAATTATTTATATCAGTACCTTTTACTAATTTAGACATTTCTCTTATTAATATCTACTTAATATTTTTGTTTAAATTTGGTTAATTTGTTTTTGTGCTTTATTTGAATCTACTCAATTTAAACAGGTAATTCTTAAGGGTCTGATTTGAGTTATATTAACTCAACTTTTAACATAGTTAGATTTAATTAATAATATTGCGTGCAATCTGTTGCCTCAATTTTATTGAGTAGTTACTGTGTATCTTTTTTTACAGTGTACACGGAACGGATGTCCTTATATAGATAAATTGGGGCGTGGTAGTATGCTGATTGCAGGTTGCGGGCACGCGCCTTTTGCTTTTCTCGGTTATAAGCTTTCTCCACAGAGCCTGTTAGCACAGCTTCCAACTAAGCAATATGGCGGATGTTAAGTTTCGTTTTTGGGAGTGAGGTCCCGTCCACTGATCTGTGATAGGTCTGTAGCGTCAGTGGTTGAAAACATGAGGAACTACCAATGTAGCTTCACCCCTGCTAACTACAACAGCCGTCAATGATGCAATATGACGATTTTTGCGTCATTGGAGGCAGCTTCTCAGAAAAGAAATTACAGAGAAATGAGGGCTGGATGCAAGACCATTCAATAAAACCACAAGTTTACTACTGATACAAAGCTTAATGCAAATGGGTGAAGTATCCCTTTAAGCACTGCTCCTCCCTAACCTTAGATCAAGCACTGTTTAATAACTATCTTCCTAAGACTGAATCCCCGAATTCCCTGTAAGGAAGGTAGCTATTATTTTACATCATCTACTGTTAAATATTTTAACAGTATATTTCTGTTAGTTGGATACAAGACAATAGGATGTGAGTTTTGAAATATTTGTTTAAAAAAATTGCTGACGTAGACCTACTGAATTACCATATTTGGAGAAACTGGCTGTTTTAAGACATTTTTTGACAGGATTTACTGTAGGCCTACTCATGAGCATGATCTTGAACACTGCAGAGCTAATAGTGAAAAAAAGAAATCATGAGCCTGAAGATTTTTTGTTATCCCCACCTAAGCAAAATAATGAATAAAAAAGCCACGTTTCATTTGACATCTTGGTTAATGCCATTAAAAAGTTATTTATTTGGAGTCACGTGATGCCAGCAGAGGAGATGGCCGCTTAGTTGAGAGGCTCCACAGCCACGGTGGATGATTTCACTTAATAAGAGCTATGCCACTCAGGGTGCGAAATACGGGGGGTCTTGGGGGGTCTGAGACCCCTTGATTGACACTTCAAACCCCCTGAAAGCCTCACCAGCTAAATTTGGGGGGGGTCTCTGGAAAAATTAAATTTCATCTGTAATTGTCATTAAAAATGTATTTTAAACACGCAAGATATCCAGTATTAATAAGTCATATTACAAAACATTTTTTCAAACATGAATACAAAAAAATAATGCAGTATTTTCCCTTATATTGCTATTTAATATACCAATAATTCCTCCTCCTTGCGTGGCGCTGTTGCGAAAGGTTAGCAAACTTTGACCTAACGTACCCCGCCGACGGCCGGACAACCTTCTTTGGCATCCTGGCTTATTTCACTCTCGATATAAAAATACATAATTTGTACACGTGAAGTCAATGAAAGATGTCAAAGAGAAAGCAAAGTACTTTACTTTCAAACTTTGGATTCACCACTAAAAAGCTGAATCGAAATGACCCAGAAAACAAAGCGGGGAAGCCCGCTGAAACGCCAACACATCTACAGGCGAGTCTGGGGCTCCTTGTCTCCCGCCCAGTCACACCCCACAACCTGGACAGGTTAATGCTGAGAGACCCTCACAGGAAGATGGAGACGGAGGAGGTGAAGCGGCGGCTGCTGCTTGCACCAATGACTTGCTGGCTTGATGGGCAATGAAGCAGGTGGGAGAATGGAAAGAGCGCAACGCCTGGCTTGACGTTAAAGAGGATAGTTAGGATGCCTCGTATGTAGGAACGCAAAGAGCTTGCTACTCTCAGAAAAGGGATCGGGTATACACCTCACAGAGGTGCCAAGATGGCGCAGCGGATGGTTGCCACGGTACTGCGCTTTCTCGTAGTTGTTGCATTTATGTTTATTTTTGTAGTTTTTTGCTCCCCTTCTCTGGTCACTTTCACCAGAGAAGAACTATTAAACATTGGTCAATCCTCTGTCGAACTTTTTTCACCGGTTCTCATTGAACCAGAAAGTTACGCGGAAATTCTTGCCGGAGGGAGGAGCCGCAGCTCTATGGAATTTGCCAGACACGCCGCAGACGGGGTAAAGAGTGTGTAATAGAATGTCAGACCTGCTGCTGTGAAGTACCGGTAACCTTAGTTTCTTCCCCCAGGCTGTCACTCTGATGAACGCTAAACAGTCACAGAGTGCCAGACCTGTCGCTGTGTAATAAACCCTGAAACAAAACTGTCACTGTGAATGTACATATACGTAAATATATACTATTTTTATTTTATTTAAATTACCATCTACACACACTCTTTAATGTAAATACTGTAAAAAAAATAACTACCTCATGTTTACTTCAGCATCTTTTGCACTACTATTATGCACACTATTATCTTATTTAGTCTTGTACATATTAGTTTTAATTACTTAATTTTTGAGTTTATTGTTGATATTTAATGTTATACTTTTGTACAAAGAGAGCACAGTCTACCAAAGTTAAATTCCTTGTGTGTTAAACATACCTGGCCAATAAAGCTGATTCTGATTCTGAGGAGTGGATCAGTAGTCAAGTTACTGGCCCATGATGCAAAGAGGCTACGGAAAAAAATCTACAAACACAGGGATAGCCAAGCCCACACTAGGTCAATGGAAATAGCCAAGATGAAAGAAAAATAAACCCTCCCTAACTGCCTCATTGATTTACAGGCTGACTTACTAAAGAAAACAACACATTCATTCAGAACGGCGTACACCTTGGCAAACGAAAGGCTATCATATAAAAAACTCACCCCCCTCATGACATTGCAGGAGCTTAATGGCACTGAAACTGGCAATATTCACAAGTCTGACCATGCCTGCGCAGAAATAATAGGTCACATTGCAAAGGAGATGCGCAGCAAGTTTGTCTCCAATGTTAAAAAAATACAATCACAGGTAAGCATCACAATTGATGAAAGTAGCCTTCTGTTCACGGACGTGCCTATTTAATAATTTATGTGATGTTAGTGGTAAGGGTGATGTAGACAATGTTTTTCTGGATATAGTGGAACTTAAAGATGGGGTTGATGCTGAATCTATTTATAACTCTAACTCATGATGGCAAGTTTACAGAAAGCGCGAATAGATGATGTTTTTTTGAAGACGCATCTCATTAGCATAGCCACCGATGGGGCTGCAGTGCTCACAGGGAAAACCAGTGGACTAATTTCCAGACTCAAAAACGAGTTTCCGAACATGCAGTCTGTGCACTGCGTGTCGCACAGGTTAGAACTGGCAGTCAAAGATTGGCTTAAAGAAGTGGCTGACTTTAATCACTTTGAGTTTTTTATTTCACCAGACAACCAGGACTGCCAGATTGCTCCAAGAGGCAGCGGCTGAGCTCAACATGCAAATATTAAAAAATTGGCAACATTTTTACGATCCGATGTCCACTACCACCTATACTTTTCTGGTCAACTGAAGTGATATGGTGTGTAAAAACATAGAACATTTCCTAGTGCACATCCGAGATGCCTAATCAACAGCATAAGCCTACAACACAACGCCAAGACTTCACAAGCAAACAAGTCGAGGCAAGCAAAGAAAGCTTAGCTAAAGCATTACAGAGGATACTGATACAGTGATAAAGATAGCTAAAGATATTTCGAGCATCTATTCCTGATTAAAAGAAAAATCTGAAAACCAAGAAAGCAATCTTATCGCCATTCAATCAGCAACAAGAGCGGTGGAGGCCAAAGTCGCCGATATACTATAGCTATAGACTACCTAGAGGATGCTACAAAGGCGCTAGAAGATAACCCATCTGCTACTCAAACCGAGGTTGAACTACTGCGGGAGAAAGTGGATGACTTAGAGAATAGGAGTCAACAGAACAACTTACGATTTGTAGGACTCCTTGAGGGCTGCGAGGGTCAGGATACTATAGCTTTCCTGCGTGTTGCTATCCCGCAGCCTTTTTTTCCCCTTTTTAAAATTTAAAATGAACAAGCAACGCCTGCAAAGAAAGTCCTTATAATTACTATCCATAGGAAAACAGAATAAATGCCCCTCTCTTCAGTGTATTTTTTTATTTTTTTATTTAACCAGGTAATTAACCCATTGAGATCAAGATCTCTTTTACAAGGGTGACCTGTAATATCTGTTTAGTATAAAATTAGCAGACCAAAAAAGAAGAGAAATAACATATAGAGAGATAAAAATAAAATTGGGAGGAGGCATTCTTGTACATGATATTAAAAATAAATAAGAGAAAAGCCTGCTGCAAAATATCCAAGCTACCAGCCAGTTTTAAATTATTTTGAGATTTTCTTCTAAATGAAATATATAAGAAATAATAGTCTCCCAGCAGTTTATTAAACAACAACAAATGAGCAGTATCTTTGCTACTTTTAACCAAAATATAATTCCTATAACCATGTTTTTATTCATTTTAGTGTTGAGTCTTTAATCTTAACTGTGCTTTCTTCTAAACAAAAACTGATACTAATAATAGGCATCTTACTATTATTTCCTGGCTCTATGGTGTTGTCATATGTATAATTTTCTCTGGGCTGGTCGAGGTGCATTTTAACCATTGGGTTTCAGTTATTTCAATGGAGTGCTCACTGTCAAAGACCTCTGCTTTTTCATTGTAGTTGGGTCGTAGCTCTTACAATATTTTAATGTTGCATAGCCATGGCTGCGCGGTTGCCCTCTTACTGTTACTGTTACAAATCTTTATGTGCAAGGTTTGGTGCTATTTGAGCACCTCAGGATGATAACTAGTCACAATCACCCTTATTACTTCACAAGAGAGTCTGATTGCAGACCTCCACTGTCAGCCCCTACCTCTGCAGATCTCCACTGTGAGACACCTCCACTGTCAGACTGGAAATACACGCAAACAATTTCAAAATAAAATTTCGGATTTCCCTTCTGGTTTTGGCGTTTCATTCATTTATAAACTCTTTTACGGGAATGCACACAAAATATTCAATATTAAATAGGGAAGTAATTCCGTTTTAAACGTTTTTGTAATTTTTTTGAAGGAATATGAATAAATTTAAAGGATTACTCAACATCCTATCTTATTAACAATCACTATTGATTTATTCAGTAAAGACGAGGGATGAACAGGAGAGTGAATTAAATGCAAAGAAAAATAATGCTAATTGAGTCTGCAGTAAAGGCTATCTTCTTAGAAAAACACATCTCATTCAACATTCCCTCTTAAAATATCACAGAGCAGCATAAAAGTATAATTAGCCTTATTTAATAATTTAGGACAAAATAAATTAACTATATGTCTACTTGCATTCCAAAACTTAAAGAGATTAAAGCCAATAAATAATTAATAAAAGCAATGTTTTTCATATATGGATTGCAGGCATAGTTACAGTCACAATTGATCTTAATAGTAAGTCTCGTCACTATGGTATGACATACTGTAATATGTATAATTGGCCCATTTATCATGTTTCATTCCGTTGACATATTTCACAACAGAAAGTTATCCTGCACTCCTTCATCATTTCACTCTTAGACTGTACGGCACTATTGTGAGATTTTTTGTGGGATTTTCTTACCTTGTGCCATTGGACTACCTAACTGTGTCAATGAGGGGGCTCATTTCTAAATAAATGAATTCCAGTATGTGTTCAAACTCATCTCTGTGTGTTCTCAAAGTGAATTAAGTGTTTAAAAAAAGGAACAACACACAAACAGAAAAAATTATATAAAGTTCTGTTCAACTTTATTTTGACCCTGCCAAGCCTCAAACATCATGAGGGACGCATCACATCCTGGACACTCTGTTCACCACCCTCCCATCAGGCAGTGGTCTTTGGAAAAAAGAGAGGAAAGGGTTATATGATTATCGAATTTAGCAAAATGACACATTGATTGTTTGAATACTCCACAGAAAGGGCATCCTTTCAGAGCATAAAAGCATAAAATCCTACCACTTCTTGTCTCCACTTCTTGTTCAAGCCAGCTGTCACCCTACAAAGGTTCTAGTTTCTCCTCTGCCTTAAAAAGGGGAGGCATTTTTAGCCTTAAAAATAAAAACAAGTGATTATTGTTGTAACGTGAGTATTATAAAATAATGCTAAACCTAACTAGGTTAACCATAGGATAGCCGACTCCCACTAAGGGGAGCTGTTGTTTAAGTAATTAGTTTTCGTTGGAGTATAGGTTTTCCTATTTGCTGCTATGTACTTGATTGTTCTTGATAATACCCTTGATTGCAGCAAAGTGCCGTCTGGTCCACGTTCTGTATACAAACAACTTCCTTTCTAGATAAAGAGTAAATACCTGGATATAAAGTTGTCGACTAGTTCCTTTTATGAGTATAAGTTACCACAATTATCACGTCAGGTCAGTATTCATGTTTGTAATTTAAGCATCATCTAATTTTTTATTTAATTTAAAACATCATAAGGTGAGACTTTAAATCATAAAGGACTATTATATCTCAAGCAATGGCACATTCTTTACATTAACCGCACATTAGCTGTTAACATGGAAATAATGTGCTACCCTTACTTTAATGAACTACAATAGTTTAATTTAAAGACCCAATGGGGCAATAGAAGGTTTTGAGATTGAGACTGTGATCTGCGTGTTTCTTTTTGAGTTACCTTGTTGTTTGATTTACTTTCCTTAGTTTTCAGTTTTTAGTTTGGTAGATGAAGTTTATATTAATCAAGATTCAATTATACAGTGCAGCAACGGCTTTCAATGCTGTTTAAACTGCGCATGTCAGTTAATATTTTCTCCGAACGGCTTGAACAACGTTATAACTTTACACCTGTAATCCAAACTTTAAAGAGTAACTTGCAGGTTAAATTGTTTTGTAAATTAACACTTAAAATGGTCTGATAATGGCTTTAGAAGAAGTCAATTCTTGATTTGATATGTTCTCCAACACAAAAGGCACAAATTTAGAGGAGAAAGTGGCCCTTTTCAGTGTAGCTGTTTAGAACGCTCTTTTTTTCAACTTCGCATCATATGACGTAGCATGGAGGACTCGCGTTCTCTGACTCTGCTGTGCAGTAGGCGGTAGTGAATGAGAGCGGGCGTTTCGGATTGTGTTTATTGTGTTTCTTCCATCTTATTACATTAAATTTGACTAGTCATTAAGATGGTTAAATGTTGACTTTGTGCTGGATGCACTGAACACAATCTTAACGGGACATTGAGTCCACTGTTTCCCCAATAGGAAGAAACAAGGAGTTAGCTTTCGTGCCTGGGTTCGTTTTGAGCAGATGAACAGATGGGGCTTTATGGTCACAAAAAAACGCGGTCGTCTGTGGCGCTCATTTTCTGCAGGAAGATTATGTGCCCGGCGATATGATGGAGTTCAGGACAGGATACTGAAGCCAGGACCAGGTGACACTGATGGCGGGTGCGGTCCCGTCAATCCAGGCAACTGCAGGTTCACCGACAGCAGCAGCCCCCAGCCCGGCTCCCGGTGGCAGAGGTAAACAAGGATCTGTCAGAGAAGCTGCCCGATGTAAACGTGAAGTGAGCACCGTAAGTCTTACGTTTTTGTTTTATGACTCCAGATAAGTGGATATACGAATTTCAATAGGTAGAATAATGTGTGTTTAATACATAATTATTAATAATATAATCGAAGCCTTCTAGCTAACGGTGACATGGCATCAGGGACACGGTAAGTAGCTAGCCGAGGGGTGCTAAGGGTGCTGCAGCACCCCTTGAAATCAGGGATAATTGAAACCATCAGCAATAAGTACTTTAAAACTACAGTTACATGTGATGTGTGGATGTAGAAGCCTATACCGGTATGTGTGATTACATTTTTGTCCGTAACTAAAACAGTCTGGACCTTGTTTACAGGAGAGAGAGAGAGAGAGAGAGAGAGAGAGAGAGAGAGAGAGAGACAGAGAGAGAGAGAGAGAGAGAGAGATAGCTACAGTATACGAGCGAGTCTGGGAACGTGTCAGTGCTCATATTGCGCACGGACAAAAAAACAAAAGTTGAATTGATAATGTGTTCTACGGTTTACAGGTTTACCAGTAAAGTATGTGTACTAAATGGCATACTGCAGTCTCTGTTAACACGGTGGTGCTGTCCAAACTTCTCCAATGTGTGCTGAGTGCTCATCTGTCTGTCTGCGCGTCTGCGCGTCACCCTCCCTGCTCTGTTTATTAAAAAACTATAAACTGATCTTAAACCACGTCTGAACTTTCAGTGTGAGGTTTGATGTCTATTGAATTGTTCTTAAATCCGTTAGAGTTGCTGTTAATAACTGGGGAACCTCTTATCGCCACGTTTTCATTCGGTGTGATGTTTGTGCCTTACCAGGTTCTAGCGGGAGTGTGAAGACCTGAAGCTGTGGAGGCCAGGTATGATAAATAATCTATACTGGACTGCAGCTTCCACTCCAAATGGGGATCCAGGTGGGATAGCAGCCAGGTGGGAAAGCCTGGTAAACCATGTTCAGGACATCCATGACCATGGTAATCATGCATTTCCCAGATGTGCACATCCACCTCTGGGGGGGGAAGCAAGGAACCGGATATGTACTATTCAATATGAAATGAATGTATATATAATGTACATGTGTATATATCAGTCTGTGAAATCTGCATTTTTGTACAATTGTTCCTATGCTTTCATGTGTTTTTGACTGTAAATGTTTAATAGAAGAACATGTTAATAGTTTGTTTTTAAAGAGAGCATATTGGTCTTGCATGCTGGGTACCCTTATAGTACAATGTGTTTGATACATAACTGATATAAGCTTTAAAAAAAGATTTCAACTGGTAAGACACTTTGTGATTGTATTTATTTATTTTTCTAATTGTCCTCTAAATGAATGCCTTTTAAAGCCTTTATAAACCCTCCCTCTTCTGGAAACTGTCTCCTGATGGCAGACACAACACAGGAAGTATCACCTGCCTGTAACCTGTGTAACAATATTGCCTGGGGATAGGGACAAAATATTTACAATGAAACTTGATAATGTGTAATTATTTACACAATCAAAAATGTATAAACAAAGGTAATAGACTCTCCGCGGCTGAAGCTATGGGCTGACATATCCTGCACAAGCACCTATCAAACAAAAGTTACAGGAGACTGTTACCCCTCTCCCTCTTTCTATGTATGGGCTCTATTATGGCGGCTTAAAGCGTGTTGTTCAAAAGCATGTGGCGCGCTGCGATTTGGGGCAGGTCCTACTATATTTTGGAATTTACGCGGCGCACAATCTGGGCGCAGAGCGGATGGATTATGTGGCTTGATTATATCGTGTGTTTTGGGTGTGAATCCAACCAATCAGAGTGTCAGCTCTCTGCCTTAAATGCGCTGAATTATTTCCACAACCTCAGAAACAATGAAACCGACAAGTTGAATAGCACAAAAAAAAAACATTTAATAATTTGCTCTGCTGGAATCCTCTGTTAAATTCTCTAATGTGCGCGTAATAGACACTGGACAGTCTGTATTAATATATATGGGAGGCACTCGTAGACATACGATGTATTATAAATCTAACTCCCGTTTGCAAGAGAGCGTTTGAGTGTGTGTGTTTCTGCATGTGTTTCTGCGTGTAGGCTACAGACAGAACGCGCAGGTTGGAGTGTTTGGAAACAAACAGAAACAATAGCTTTTCGTCTCTCAGTCCTCTATCCCAATAAAACGCATTTAATTGTAGGCCTATCAGCGAATGCACTGATATTAAACTGTGGAGTATGTGCGCTGTTGTGCATCCTGTGTGTGTGGATTAAGCTAAGAGGACGTGCGCTGTGAACTCGTATTGTAGGCTAATCCTACTCTTTAATATCAGGAACATACTGCACCGTAGACTTTATTGGCTAGCCTATTAGTTTTCTATTTAAACAACGTGAGCACTGGGCTGCATCAGGAATAAAATATAAAGACACCTGTGCTGTATTTGCACCAGCTGTATGATTGGGCTCTGTCTCTATTTCTCTCACGCACAGCGCTGTGGCGCCGTAATACGTAGTAGCCTACAAATTTACTGTTTTTACAAGGCAATCCCATACAACTGAACGGTTAATGATCAGCACTTGCACTTAATACTACTTATTTTTTAAGTTATTGTATCTGATTACAAACTTTACATATGCTGATGTGAACACAGCATTACATATCGCTAGCTAACACCGGTCACTGACCAGGACACCGGCCCTGTTCTCCACTGGGTCTCTCCTCATACCACAACTCAACTGCTCTCCTGTGGACATTATTCCTCCTAATCCTGCCCTGTTCATGCTCTCTATCACACCTACGAGGTTCATAATAATAAGCCAGTGGACCATCATATGTATAGGAATACAGATTTTCTTCCTCTTCATTGACGGGAGTGACACACGGATCCATGTTTATTAATGTTAAACAGAGGCAGAATCAGCGGGACTCACCCATGTGACGTCACATTCGATTGCCAGTTTTAAATGCGGAAGTAAAAACTAACGTACTAAAAGCTCTCTAGGAGACCCTGTGGTTTATTAATTCCTGAATTTCTTTCAAAATATTCTTTTTAAGTTTTTTTCCTATAAATTGGTTAACTGGTGTCTTCAACCTGCAAGTTGCTCTTTAAACCTTTTTAAACCACAAATACCTTACCTCGCCTGCAAAATATATCTAACAAACGTTTAACAAAGCCGATAATACACAGTACACTTACAGAAAAAAATGTGTCCTCCACGAAAACATACGCAGCTAACGCTAGCTGTCGTTCGCTCAACTAGTTTTTAAAATGGCAAATACGTTGTATGTGTCAGATTCGGTTATTTCTTTGATTGAAGTCTAAAGTTATTAAAACTATCAAGAGGTGAACAAATGCAAGTTGTGGTGCATATAGACTTTTACCGCTGTTTTGGATGATAAAGAATAGTCACCTACCGTTATCTCCAAGCGTAACTGCTACAACAAATTACGTCACGTCCAGTCCTGACGTAGGAGGTGTCTCACAGTGGAGGTCTGCAGAGGTAGGGGCTGACAGTGGAGGTCTCAATTACCTTTATTTCAATGTTTATGACGTTCATCAAATCTAAAAAAATGCGATATTGCTTTTCTTCAGGAGACCCATTTACTCCCCAAAGTGGAAAGACCCCTATGACATAAATATGACATTTAGGAATTTCTACTCCACACTTTTTCCCTCTGATTCCCAAGTACAGTATATCAGCAGGAGATCAGGCATTCCTGATCTCTCTTAGCCTCCCTGTAGGTTGTGAGAGGACCGGGTGGATCAGCTGGACGCACCAATTATTCCTGAGGAGATTGCATGGGTCATTAAAAGTCTCTTGACTGGTAAGGCCCCAGGCTTTGATGGCTTCACAGCAGAATTTTATAAAGCCTATGCTGACGAGCATACGTTGTTTGCTTTTACAGATGTATATCAAAGCACTGGATATTGGAAGTCTGCCCCCTAAATTATCTGACGCACTCATTTCCCTTATTTTAAAGAGAGATAAGGACCCACTAGACTGCAAAAGCTACAAAACCATCAGCTTGATTGGTTGTGACAATAAGATCCTTTCTAAGATCCTAGCCGTTAGACTAGATACAGTAAGGTGATAACCAGCCTAACTCATCCCGACCAAGTTGGTTTTATTTGCACCCGCAAATCTGCTGATAATATTCAACTTTTAATTGACATTATGTGGATCACACAAAATGATGCCCCCTGGGTTTATGCTTCGCTTGCTGCCACCCTGTCGCTGGATGCCGAGAAGGCATTTGACAGGGTGGAGTGGCAGTACCTGTTCTATGCTCTAGATCAGTGGTTCTCAAACTATGGTACTCTACGGGCTCTCTCCAGTAGTGGCAAAGGAATCTCCACAATATATCTAAAAAAAAAACATTCAGCATAGAACGACACATTTTTTATTTTTCTTGTCGTACTCTTATCTTATTTGTCTTGTATCTATTGGGTTTGTATTGATATCAAATGTGTTTTCCCCTCTAAATTAATGTAGTTTTTGCAACAAACAACTTTAATCTGCTCAATTTATCCACCGCGCACAGACATAAACACCAGGAGTACGCCTCGCGTTTTGAAAAGTTCCACTCAATATTCCATTATTTACAGGAGTCCAGCACAGCATCAGCAGCAAGCAGCTGTACATTAACAGATATTCTGTTATTTATAGGAGTTCAGCACTAAATCAGCAGCAAGAAGCTGTACATTAACATTTTTAAAACGAAGCATGAGAAGCTTCAGTTTTGATGCATTTTCAAGAGGGGTGTACAGACAGGTACACTCCCTCTCTCTATCTCTCGCTCTCTCTTTGAAGCTGATGTGATTCTGCTCTCTTTTGCTGCGTCTCTGCAGGAGTCGAGAGGTAATTTTTTTTAGAAGGGAGTTTTGCTATGTTGAACTTATAATACAGAGGCTCTTATTGCACGGAGCCTGTACGGAGCGTGCGCCTTCACTCTCTTGCGCGCGCTCTCTCTTTTCCCCCCTCTCTCTCTCTCTTTCGCGCACGCAGCAATTTTATGCATAAATGAAAAATTAAATAAGAACAGTTCGGAAATATGTTTTGGCGGCCATAAATTTACTTGGGCGGCCTGCCCAGGTATCGTGTATCAATATGTGTGGGAAACACTGGAGACTTAATATTTTCAAACAGGTTGTTGGTATAAAGTTGCCATTTTTATTGTTCTGCACTTTTTTGATTTGGGCAAATGTCAGAGTTGTGTGGAGTTTAAGTGCCAGTTCTAGCGCTAGCCCTCAGTAGGCCTACAGCGTGGCTGCCAAGAGTCAATAATAAATAATATTCTTTTTATAAATACATTTGCCTCCTGTGTGAAATTTGTGTAGAAATAGGCCTACACTGTATTTTAAAGTCTACCATAATGGTGGTACATGGAGAGCCAAATATTTTCGGAGGTGGTATGCAGTTTAAAAAGTTTGAGAACCACTGCTCTAGATGCCTTTGGCTTCAGCCAGAAATATATCTTTTGGGCCAATCTTCTGTACGCCAACCCTAGAGCTGCAGTTGCAAGAAATGGTCTAATTTCACAGTCATTTGAGCTTCGCAGAGGCACTAGACAGGGGTGCCCGATGAGTTCATTGCTATTTGCTCTGGCACTGGAATCTCTGGCAGCAGCAATCTGCAAAGACCCTGACTTTCCAGGCTTTCAAACAGGCAGTATCAGACATAAACTAATGCTGTATGAGGATGACAATTTGGTTTTTATATCAGAACCAGAACGTTTGTTTCCCTCCCTTTTTAAAACCATAGATAGGTTCTCTAAATTGTCAGGCTACAAAGTACCTGGGACAAATCGGAGGCACTTCCTTTACACCCTACTGCCCCAAGACCTTTTTTCAACCATAAAATTTGACTTTGCCACCTTCAGGAATCGAATTTGGCACCACCTTGGCACCACAAATACCCCATTGATATCTGAATGGATCCATGTCAATTTTGAACCCCTTGTAGATAAATTTAAGACTGACTTAGATCGGTGGTCCCCTCTGTTTCTTTCCCTCTGTGGCAAAGCCAATTTCATTCAAATTAACTGTGTTCCCAGTGACTTCCTGTCACGATACCCCTGAAATATTTCAAACAGTTTGACAGTTGTTCCTTTTTTGCGGAATGATAAACACCCCAGGTTAAACTTAAACAACTACAGAGACCTGTTGATCATGGTGGTTTGGGTGCTCCAATGTGTTGCTATATCACAATGCATTCTGTATCAAACACATGATACAGTGGGCCTTACCTCCAGAGAGAGCCCCTCCATGGCTCAATCTAGTGAGTTATCTCAGCAGCCCACTGTCCCCAATACACTTCATAACCACCAAGCTCTCCCTTAAGGCACAAACTCACCATAGCTGTTCACATATGCAGTGGTTGTGGAAAAGGATGGCCTCCATAGACAACTTTAACCCCCACATTCACTCTACATCCTCCATATGGCTCAACCCCAAGCTTTGCATTGAGAAATCACCATTCCTCTTGAAGCAGTGGGCTGATAAAGGAATTCTGGTTCTTGGGGATCTCTATGAAGGGGGCACGCTGAAGTCTTTTATTTGCTTGAAAAGACAGTTTAATTTACCACAGCATCGGTTCTGGGGAAATATTTACAGCTTAGACGCCTATTGCTCTATTTTTTGGGGTCCCTCTCTCTTTTCACAAATAATGGAGATTTTTGGCAAAGGGCACGAGGCCTCTCTCTATTATTCAGTGCTTCTAAAATCCTTCGACAAAGGCCAATCAACCTTAAGATTGACCTGGGAGGCAGACCTCAATTTAGAATTTACAGACAAGAAATGGAACGGAACACTACACAACTTCAAAAATAATGTCTAGGGAACATAAAACCAGACTTGTTTAATTCAAGATATTAAACAGAGTTTATTGGACTCCACCCAGGTTACATAGAGTTAAGTTAGCACAAACCCCGAGTGCTGGAAATGCAAGGATGGAGAAGGTACATTGATTCATATATTATGGGGTTGCCCTAAAATACAAGACTTCTGGTCCAACATTCACAACAATCTTGTACATATTGTTGAGTGTGATGTACCTTACTGTTCAAGTCTGGTTATTCTTGGGGAACCATTACTCCTAGGGGACCTTACCCCCCCTTAGGAGGAATGGGTGCAGACTGCACTAATGCTGGGGCGCAAGTTGATTGTTTCAGAATGGCCCCTCCGCCCCCTCGTTCAATCTGTGGCACAATCATTTAGGTAGGCTAGCTGTACTGGAGGGTCTATCATTTAGACTTGTAAATAGAGTTCAATATTACAATTTGAAACTGGAGCAATACCTATGTAAAATCAATGGTGCAGACTGAAGAAGGGGAGCAAGAAAGGCTTGGGGAATTCTATTATTGATGGGTGTTGATGTCTCTTCAGGAATCAGCCAACTGTACTTTATGCCCTGTTGTTGTGTCTATCGTCGCCGAGCACTGTGTGCACTGTAGTTGTTTCTTTTGTTTTTTGTTATTTATTTGTTTCTGTTGATTGCTTTTTTTTTTCCCCTTTATGAGTCTTATTTTGTCAAACTGTCACAATTACTGTGAGTGACTGTAAGTTTTTTGTTCTTTACCCCAATATACTGTTGGGGTTTAAGGAGCTAATACGCGGGCAACATTTCTGTTGGGTTTATATAGTAAAATTTGGTTATCAAATTAGCATTAATAATTATCCTTATTTAATTATTAATATAAATCAACAATATTATTTAACTTAGTTAATAAACCTATAGGGGGCACCACTCTGATATCAGAGAACAACCAAATATTACAATATCAGTCTCGAATTAATTAATTAAATACTAGTATTATTGATTAATAATCTGTATTTAATAAATTGAAGGCGTGAAATCACAAAAAAACACAAAGCCCTTGCACCCAGCTTATATCACAATGTAAATACACCAGTAATCACAAACAACTGCTCTTTAAATTATAACAGAGTTTATTTAACAAAGAAACATCAAGTCAATCAATGAAACTCAATCAAACAAATAACTATTATAAACTAAACTACAGCAAACAAAGTATAAGCAAACAGGGTGACACGTGTGTGTGTGCGTGTTGTGTGTGTGTAGTGTGGTGTGTGTGTGTGTGTGTGTGTGTGTGTGTGTGTGAGTGAGAGAGAGAGAAAAGACAAGATGGTCGAGAGGGACAATGCACCATGTGGTCATGTCACAGGCGGACAAGATGGTGGACAACAATGGGAGCCATGTGGTCCCCTATGAAATAGCTTGAGCTCTCTGAGCTGAGTTCAGTAACTCACTTAACACCAGAAAGCCAGTGGCCGGACTTTGATTCAACGGCGGGTACACTGGTCTTTCTGATGGTGGAAGTAGTTAAATGAAAGTAAACTAGCATAGCGTTGAATGAAAACACACAGTGGCGAACACGACGGTCCAGCACAATAAAACAAATGCCGCAGCTTACAACAAATAATAAACAGAATGTGACGTCCCGTCAACAATAATGCACGATTATCAGTGGTTCTAAAAGAACACAACTATTTCTAAAAGATATTTCTGCCCAGACCAAAATCTCTTACTGTGGTGATCACTCTGGGTGATCGTTGCAAGGTTGGTTTAGTCTTCACTTGTTGAATGTTAAATTCAGCAGATTCAGGCAGGTTTCCTTCGTAGCAGTATGCAGGAGTTGGTATCAGGATTCAGATTCTCGACCAGAGCTTTTGCTCTACGGTCTTTCCGGTTTCTAGAGCAGGATTCTTTATGTGTCCTTGTGTATTCAGGAATCAGTGGGCTGTCTGCAGCGCTCCTGTCCAGTTGCGTTTAATGATGTCTAAGAAAATCAAAGGAAAGAAACTCTTTGTGCTCGAACCAGGTACTCTCTGATCGTGTCCAAAACTCTCAAAACAAAAAATGCGGTGAAGGTATCCAACTGAATCCTCTGGTGTTTGAATCCATCATATGAAGACTTTACAGAACCTGCAAAGTCACCTCAGCCCTTGAGGTAAGCAGAGAGGAGGGGGTTGGCCTCCTCGAATGCTGGAGTCCAGCATGTGGAAAGAGGTGTATCCGCTGATGCTAAAAGCATTTGAAGACCGTGGGCCTTGAGATGTGATGGCTTTTATAGACTGGAGTCTGCTTGTGGGTAACCTGGGACCTCCTCCAATGAGGATAGAGAATTCAGACACCCCCCCCCCCCCCTCCTTTTTCACACCTACGTGTTAGGTGCTATGGGGGGGCTGTGGTTGAGAGTCCTTTGTCTCATTCCCTCCAAAATAACTTTATTCAGGCTTTTAAAATGGTATAGGTCACCAATATATCTGTATGTACTTGATATTATGGAAAATTAAATACAATTTCAATCATTAAAAAGGCTGTTTAATAGTTGGTAGGCAATTTTTTTTTTCCTGCATTCTGATCAGTTGTTATGCACCAATTTGTGCCTTTCTGCACAACTTTATAAATATGATCTAATCTTTTTGTCTTTTTTGTGTCTTTTTACATTTCCTGAATGCATTCTTGTGAACACTTTTATAAACATGTAGACTGGAGAGTTGAAGTGTTTCTGTACTATTCAAGTCCTGCAGAATTTCTAAAGATTTTATACAAGTAGCCTATGTATAGCTGATCTATAATTCAGTATGAAATTATTTTGTTTTTCTGGGTTCTTTTTTTTGTTTGTTTGTTTCAAGAGGGGTCAGGGCACATTCACCTGCCTGCACGCGCCAGGCCACACTGAATGACCGATTGTCTTTGAGTGCTCCGTGCAACACAACAAAACTCCCATTTTAACGTCATTTGAAGTTTTGTGTTTTGCCAACAGAGAACTCACAGCGGACACTGTCTCTTTCTTTCTCTCTCTTTCTCTCTGGTCTCCCTGCAGAGTGTAGTGTACAGCCCTGCAACATGTATGCGAGGGGTACAGAGTGAGGCAGCTGATCACTTAGTTCATTGGTCTTAAATGCCAATCATATTGATCGAAAACTCATTTATACGGCACCCCTAGCATGCTGCATGTTGCCAAAACCCACCCTACTCTGTTTCTGATTAGCTAGTAAGTTTGGTTAGGTTGAGAGCGAGAGCTGTGTTGTATCGCATAACATTGTTAGGGTAACTCCATTGCCTCAATGCCTCCATTGCTATCAAGCACATCCACAACAAATTCCCATGTGTATTCATTTGCATTATTTTTATTTTATCTCCTCACAGCCTCACGCCAGAGCTCCCACACGCAGCCGGAGTACTTTAAGCCCTGACACTAAATTAAAATAGGATTACAGATTAAGAATAGTGCAACAAAATGGCATTACAATTTAGCTTGAAAACAAGTCCTCTGCACGTGAAATGATGACAGCATGACAGTAAAAGGAAAAAGATTTTACCTGTAAGTTTTATTTACACATTTGACACATTACTCTCCTAAACACCTGTCTTTCGAAAATAGATTTTTTTTTTTACATGACAAGTGCTCATTCATGGCTTCACAAAACACTTTGCAGAATGGCTTGTCACATCTTGCACTCACACACTAGGCTTGGGCGTTATCACAGTATTAAGGTATACCAGGGTATTTAGAAATCCTGACGGTATTTAATACCGTTTAAAATACAAACGCTACTTTTTCTGTTAAACTGACACAATTATGATGTATTGAGGTGAGGGGTTGTAGTGCACATCACGCACCAGCAGGGGTCAGGTCTTATGTAGACCCCTGTTACCGTGAGATGGGTATGGCTGCAGCCTGGAGCCCTCTCGTCTCATGCCTTCTCGTTCTACACCACCTAACTCTTGCCTGGGCATTTCCAATGGAACTTATCTCGTCTCATGCCTTCTCGTGCTACACCACCTAACTCTTGCCTGGGCATTTCCAATGGAACTTATCTATCTATCTATCTATCTATCTATCTATCTATCTATCTATCTATCTATCTATCTATCTATCTATCTATCTATCTATCTATCTATCTATCTATCTATCTATCTAAAAACGTAATCAGAACTAAAATCTGCTCATAATCTAAATAATTTGTTCTATTGGCGATTATTCAATAGTATGACATGATTGCCGTAACCCAGTAGTTAGAAACAAAGAAGTAGGAACGAGCGGATCAGACGCAAGCTTTTATTTTGATAATTAGAAGCTCAGGAAGCTCCAGTGGGCATGGCTTCAGGGCATGAGACGAGAGGGCTCCAGGCTGCAGACATACACTCTTGGTTACCGTGGCCACTATGACTGCACTTTCGGAGGTCAAGACAGAGCTGATAGCCCTGGAAAGGTAAAAGGCAAAGCTAGCATCAGAGTGGAGGGAGACTTTTTCACATGTTTTCTTCCTCACAAGGTCAAAATCGTGCATTAACAGAAAATAGGGGTATATTGTTCCGTAAATAAACCTTGTTGAGTGCTCTTTTGATTGAAAGAGTCCTTTATTAAAGTTAAAGAGTGACCAGCAGTCAGAGATCTCGCAAGCTAGTGTTCTGTGCTTCACAACATTTCCTGCAGACTGAGAGCTCAACTATCGTACTCTCTAGTAGGAGTGCAAACTCCTGAAAGTGAAAACAAACGGAACTACAAGAGCGACAGAGCTGCACAGAAACTGCATGTTGTTGATGTTACTGAACACAAACGACAGTTTAAACTTTTTTTCTCTCAGAGACCTTTAAAAAACAAGGTGCGTCTTATATTCCGGTGCAACTTATATTTCTTTGTATGCTTTAGCCTACTTATAGGCTAAAGCAAACCTAGGTCGTCAACCAGGTTATGAACTGTGAATGTTATGGCTACAACAAAGGAAGATTTTGTTTTGTAAAAAACGTTATTTATTTATTTATTTTTTACAAATACCGTTGTATACCGTATACCCCGGTATAACGGCAAGACGTTATGATATTATGAAGGAAAGGATACTGTCCATGCCTCACACACACACACATACAAGGAGAGAGAGCAGCAAAAAACTCCCACTCTGGCAGCAAAAACCCTAACACATTGGGCCTCATTTATCAATCTTGCGTGAAAACAGGCGCAGATCTGAGCGCAGATTTGGTCTTACGACAGGACACACGTGCGATTTATGAAACGTTCGTATCTGACCAATCTGAGCGTACGAATGAGCGGGCCTTGATAAATGCGGCGGCTGAATTCGATCGTCATTAACATGTTACGCCCATAAATATTCCTGGTTCGGAGGCCTCGCCCACTGAGGTCAAACATGGAGAGACGAAACACGAGTAAGAAAAGAAACTTTTCTGACACGGAGATCGACATCCTGACATCGGAGGTGGAAAGAAACAAAACAGTGCTTTTTGGCAGTCTGAAGAGTGGCATAAAAGGGGCTCATAAAAACGCTGTCTGGAAAAAGATAACGGAGGCAGTCAACAGCGTTGCCGTACAGGAACGGACTCCAGCTGAGGTTTGAATATAATTCTCAATAACTTAACCCATGCCTAACGACTTAAATGAATCTTTTCATCCGCAGCCTAAAAGCTTATGTCTGCTAATTGATCAAAACAATTCTTTACATTTAGGTCAAGAAAAAATGGTCGGATTTGAAGCTGGCCACCAAGAAACGTGTTGCTGCGTTTAAACGCAGCATCAGGCAGACTGGAGGAGGCCAACCAGACTCCAGCCTGATCCTGACGGGGACGGAGGAAAGAATTGCCTCCTTAATTGGGTCCGAGTCGATCTGTGGCATAAGTGGTGGAGGTGACACAGACGCACTGGCATCAGACCCAGAGCAGAATGGTAACTAACAACCCCCTTTTGCTTGCATTAAAAAATCAAACTGACTGTACACCATTTCTTACAAATAATAAGGCTTACACATGTTACATGGGTGACATTTTTATTGTATTAAATATTTCAGAGCCAGGCACCAGCATGATGTCAGCCAGATCTGCTCCCCAGGGCGGTCCCACTATTACTGCCGAGAGTGAGCGCGTGCCCTCGGCCCCCCGTGCTGCGCCCAGACCGAACCTGATCACGGCAGAGGTCCTGGAGAGACAAGGGGAGATATGCAGGTTATTGGCCTCAGTCGTCGGCGCACTTGACGCAATTAATGAGACACTAAAAGAAATAAATGAAACTCTAAAAAAGCCATAATAAAATGTTTAAATGACTAAATGTTGTCTGTGTTTAGTATGCCTTTAGCCAATTCCACCAACAATACTTCACATTACTGATTAATACTGCAGAGCATTTGCAAGAGTTTAAGGTATACTTTACGTTTTAAAAGCGACAAATGAGGTCCTGTCTCCTCCGTACAGCCCCCCTGTGGAGGCTGTGCTGGCCACGGCTCCATGGGCATGGGCTCATCCGGCTGCGCCGCTCATTCACCAGTGCAATGTTGTGCAAAACTGAACAGGCCAAAATGATATCGCACACTTTGTCTGGGGTATACAGTAGCATTCCCCCTGCAGGTCCGAGACAGAGCCACCTGCCCTTCAGCAACCCGAAGCAGCGCTCGACTGTGACCCGTGTGCGTGTGTGCGCACTGTTGAACCTGCGTTCCTGCTCTGTAGCGGGGTTATAAGGTATTCCGTTAGAGGATAACCCTTGTCACCTAGAAGAACCATACCAAAATGTGAATCATCTGATACCTTGTTTAGTGTAATGCAATTTATCGAGGGTAGCCACTTACCGAGGAGATGACTTTGGCTCTGCAGTGCGCCCTCCTGCAGCCGCGCGCCAACAGAGCTGTTTTGAAAAATAAAAGAATCGTGTGTCCCCCCTGGCCACCTGGCCACCACGTTTAAAAGTGATAGCTTGGCATCACAAATCACCTGGACATTTATGGAGTGGTAGTTTTTGCGATTGATGAATGCGTAATCATTCATGGATGGTGCCTTCAGGCGCACAGGAGTCCAATCAATCGCTCCAACCACATTTGGAAACCCAGCAATCTCATAAAATTGCCTTTTAATCACATCATTGTATGGGAACCGAATGTATTTTCGGGAGAGAGATTTTATTGCAGCCAACACTGCTGGCATCGTCCTGCTGATCGTTGGCTGGGAGACCCCAGCCCTGTCCCCGACCTCTCGCTGAAAGGTCCCGGTGGCCAAAAACCCCAGCGTGGCGAGCACCTGAACTGGTACAGGTAAGGCATTTGACCGCCTGGTTTCTCTCTTTAATCCAGCAGCTACATTATTGCATAAATCAATAAGCACATGCCTTGGGAGCCGAAAGCGACTGATCAACCAGGCATCACTCTCCATGAGGAGATCCCTGCGGTCCCTGAAGACGCGCTCACGTCTGACACGCACGTATTGCTCCTCCAAAATAAGCAAGTCTGCCATCATCAAGACTTGATAACTGTCAAAGCATCTGTTTAAATAGGGGAATGAATAAACATCTGACCAACCACAGTGGAACGATGATTATCTCAACAGGTGCTTTCAATTTTTGTTCCAGTTCTGTCACACCCATCGGACAAAAACAAAAACAATTACACCTTTTTGCCTTTAGTTAATTTGCAAACACACATTTCTGCTTGTATTTATGATTCTTTCACATTTTAATGTGTAATAATTAGTTGTCATCTTAGGCTATTTATCCTATTGTTTAATTTTTTGAAAGTGGTATCAGTAAAAACATGGGCTTTAAAAGAAATGTTTTCGTTTTAATAATCCGTTTTGATCTGTTCTAAATATGTGACTGCTTATGCTTAATGACAGCTGAGTTTTGTTCATTATTTTCCGCCAGATTTTGCTGTGCTGCACCGCAAATCCACAGACTCGAATTTGCGTACACGAGCTCAGACCTGACGTGAGATCTGATCGCAGCTTCCGCTTACGTCCAAATTGATAAATGCCGAAGTTTGCGTGGAAATGGTCGTACGCACGGTTTTCGGTCGTACGTTCGTTTGATAAATGAGGCCCAATGACTATAACCCCCCCCATGAACCAACATGACACACCAACCTCCTTGGAAATTGTTTACGAAGGACCCCAGCCAGAGAGTCAACCCCTCACCAAAGAGCCCTACTCCTTCTCTGAATTGAGAGACAGTCACACAGTTGGAAATAAAAGAATTTGGAGATAGAGCAAATGACTAACACACTCCAATCTGGGCTGATAACGACAACCCATGACGAGAACAACTCACCACCCAGACTCAGTGACACAGTTGGGGAGAAGGACCTGCCTGCGCTCTGGAATGCAGTGAAAAAACTCAAAGACAATGAAGAGGCCTACAAGCAGAAGATGATGCAGGTCAGAGTAGAGGTGCAAAGGCTTGAAGACAAGGTGAGAGAGCTGAGAAGCCAACGACCTGTGAGTAAGCTGTCTTGCACGAAATTATAAACTTAACAGACTTTAAAATTCCAATTGGCTATTCTAAAACTCTTTAACATCGTCCTTAGTTCATGGATCTTCTCTTATATTTGAACTGATAATGCTATACACAAAAATATAGACAAATTTGACCCCAATAACTACCACGGATCTGTTTCAGGAACCTGGGAAAAATCCTCTTTATAATCATAAACCACAGACTACTAAATTTCCTAACTGAAAATAACCTCATCAAACAATTAACAAATTGGCTTTTTACCAAAGTATTGAACAACAGACCATATGATCACTCTTAGCACCCTAATTGACAACCAAACCAAGATTCTGCATGAAGAAATTTGTAAATCCATCCTTTGTGTCCAAAAGAAAAACACCAAATAATGCAAGCAGTGCAGAATTCGACGATATCCTTTACTAATCAAAGTTCAAAAGAGAGCATTTAGAATTTCTTCATAATAGAAGGAGACTCCCACACGCTCCATAACAAAGTCTTCACACAGAAACCAAATCAGAATAAACAATATTAATTAAAGAACAAAAAGAAAACAACTTAAAACATTGGAAAGAGTCAACCTTTGGTCCAGACCTGCGGTGTTAAGCACTTTGAGTAGTTAGAAGACTAGAAAAGCACTATACAAGCTCAAGTATTTACCATTTACGTTCGGTTTGCAATTTTAACAGTTGGATCTTTTTCAACACTAGAAATCACAAGTTTGGCCCAACTTACAGGGAAGTCCATGAAAGTTAATCATGATCATATATTGCAACCTGTGTTTCCTTTAAAGTAAAGTCAGTTATTTAAAAAGTTAGAAGTTAAGAATGTTAAAAACAGTGGTGCTAATGAGTTCAAAAAATGTAATTTCCATTAGTTCATAATGTCTGCTGACATCTTCTGGTTGCTGTTAGTTAGTTATTTAATGAGTCACATACTCAGTAAACAAATTAGAGGAACAAGAGGGGGCAGGATTTGTGTTGCTGTTGAATGTTTTTCTGCTACGCTTCTGCCTTAAAGCAGTCAAAATCTAAGGAGTATTTTAAAATTGATGGTTTTTTTGGGTTTAACATTTGCTCTGCTAGCGAAAGTTAACCCTAGTAGCTTGTAGCAAAAATAGTGAAAGGAAAACTCCAGTAACATTTAAGAAAACTCCAGCCTTGTGTTTTCATTGAGAATTTTTATAAATGTTTTCTGGCTGTCTATCCTTGTAAATGGTAACGTGCAGAAAAAGCAGGAAAAATGAAATGACATATGATGGACTCAAGAGCATTCACACAAGCCAGGGACAGGTAAAAAAAAAGGCTGAGTCTTATGTCAAGTGTAAGATACGGTGGCCTGTAGGGGTCAAACGCACGGCAACTGATGAAACGACAAACATTTAGAAAAACGCGCAGCATATTCAGAAATCCTGCACATTCCAAAGCAAATGCAAACTCCCAAAACAATTGCAAAGCACCCAAACGCGCTGCAAAACGCAAACACGCTGCAAAAGAAACAAACGCGCTGCAAGAAGGCAAAACAACTGCATGAGCATCAAACGCGCTGCAAGTACAGAAACAAACTTAAGTCAAAAACACACACATTCAGAAAACAACAGCAAATACAGAAACGCGCTGCAAGTTCAGCCACAACGGAAGTGCTCCAGGCCTGTAGGGGCGCTCTGTGGATGATTATTTACGGGAGAGAGTAAGAGAGACAGCTAGGTACAGAAAGTTTTGTTTACATGAGGAAGTTACAGCGTTGAAAGACACAGAATAACATCGATAAACAAGGAGATTGAAGCGAGTTGACATCAGTCAGTTTAACATAGCTGTCGTCAAACAATGACACTTCACCCACAGAGAGCCCCCTGCCCTGGGCCTGACAAGTCCAAAATCCTGGCGGACTTAAGTCCCGTTCTGTACATAACCTGTAGCCTACTCAAGCCGAGCAACAGTTTTTTTCTCGAGTCCGCCTGTTTGTAAACTGAGCATGCTTCATAATAACATAAAGCATGCATGTGCTGTATTACGACGTTATGTACAAGAGGTAATGGTGCTTAGGCACGGTTAGTCCTGGTGCAGTGTGACTGCGGGCCGTGCCGGCCAGCGGGGAAATGGCGCAGCGGGGGGGGGCAATTGTGCTTGAGTATGGCACGGTACGGATTGCCAGTGTGATCACACCCTCAATCTCCTTTGAGGAGTTTTAGCTAACTCTGATACAGACTTAATGCAGCTGTCTCAATATTGCGTAAAAATGTAAACAAGACCATGGGCACGATGTATAATTATAGTAATATTTATTAAGGCCTATATATTTATTATTTGTTATAAAATATAATTAATAAGTAGCAGTGGTTAGACATAAAATATTTGTTATGCCTCTAACCACTGCCACCAGGTCGCTGGCAGTGTTAATTTACAGAATATATATATTCCACTGCAAAGTGAAGTTTTTTTATTCATGTTTTGAAAAAATCATCTGTAACTTCACCAGTTCATTCAAGGCATTCAAATGCCAATGTTAAAAATAACAAATGGCCTCTTTTAGTAGAGCTCTGCCATTCACTTCAATTGCATGATTCTCCTTTGCTTCTTCCTTCCTTTTGCAAACACAGAGGAAAGAAACAGCAAAATGTGTTTCCTGAAAAGGGTGAGTTGAAAAAACCTGTCCTGCTCGAAGAAACACTGCTGCCCCACCACCACTAGTAATTCTGCAGAGGTAGCAAAAGTTCCCCTGAGAGGTGAGTGTCTGCCAACTCAAACAGGGTATTTTCCTAACTGTGGGCTGCCAGCCGCCGATGTTGGCCTGTGCTGTGCTTCCTGAGGGCTGACTGCAGCTGGAACTCTTTGAATAAAGGTAACAGCAATGTCACAGCTACTGTAAACTTGCTAGGCGGATCCTGTCAGCAGGACATTTCCAATCAAAGCAGAAACAACCGCGCCTTAAACAATTCCCACAAATCACAAAGGGAGCACAGATGCATAAAGGCAGCAATAGCTTCCCTGATCTTGCTGAAAAAAATGAAAGGAGATCTGAAGTGACTTTCAGCTATTGGTTTTAAAGAAACAAGCAATTTGAAATATATTAAATAGCTTCATTGTTTCGTTGATCACCTTTTCATACAAGAGGAAACCAGTACAATCTAGCTAATTACTTTGTTCTCCATTGATTTATAATTCGAAAATCAGGCATGGTGAGGAAACAAAACCTTGGCATTTCAAGAGTTCAAGTTCCATATACCCAACTTTGACTTTAACACACAATAAATTGTTGCAATGACACCATATACACAATGTAATGTACACACTCTGACCAGTTAAAGGCACTTTGTTTCACAACATCCTTGCTTGGTTTAAAATTAAACGATCAAAAATGTGACTGGAAAAATCCTGGATAAGCATAAAATATATAAAATAGTTATTATGCCTCTACCGTGGCAGTGTTACAGAAATGTGACCGGAGACAACTATCTTCAGGAATTGTACTGCTACTCCCCAAGCTACAGTGGTAGGGAAGTGTTTCATCACTGAGGGTCTGAAGACGGATGGGCTGTCATACTGTCTACTGTCTAGAATTCAGTTCCTGGGCTGGGTTGTAGCTAAAAAAGGCTTGGCTATGCTTTCCAGGCCTGCATCATTTTCTATGTGTAATTCTCTAATGCCAGGATGCTGCCAACGTCCTTGCAGCCAATGGCAGAGAGGCCAGTAAGTTCAGATTAACTGCAGAGTGTAACTGCACTGAACATCTGCTCATGAATGAAAGTACTGCCCACTAACTCAGCGAGTTGAGGCCCACTGATTAAAATTCGACCAACTCCTGGTTGGAACACTTGTTTTGTACCGTTCTCCTGAGCCCCCAGAATTATATTAAGAGAATTTCAGCACGTGTATCTGAGAGAACAGCTGGCACTGAAAGGGATCCGCCTCTCTGCAAGAGCTCAGGGACTTCACACAAGAACTGTCTTCTCCTACATCATTTGTCCTTGAAGGGCAAAAAAAAGTGTTTAACACTGATATAATATTAAGAAAGCAAAGGCTTCATTTAACTGATTACACAACTTAAGTGCTACAGCATACTTGGCATACCAGTAAAGACTTGTACTCATACGAATTGCAAAGAGAAGGCAGAGGGATAATTGTGAAAAGTAGCTCCCTCAGGAGACCTATTAAATGTACCTCTCAATTGTTTGGTTTGTTAAGATCATTAAAATTTTAACTAGTACAGATCCAATACTTACAATACAAGGGTTGTTAATAAACCGGTCCTTTAATTGTTCCAGTTATGTACCTGTTAAATTTATCATATTACTGGACAATATGGACAAAGTGTATGGTTAACTTTAAGCTAAAGACAGCAATTTCAATCAGTAGTAAATATAAACTAAAGTGTAGTATATCATGAAATTAACCTATTCTTTACTTTTCAAAGGATGAAAAGTTTCTCAGTGTAAAATAACTGAAGATAGGATGCTGGTCTACCTCAGTCGATAGTGCAGGAGATTAAATAAATTCCTTCAAGCATCAGCATCTGGTTCAATTCCCGGCCTGAGCCCTTTATGCAATTCTACCCAACTCTCTCCTCTCCCCATTCCTTGTCATGCTTCAGCTGTTTTATCTAGCAAAGATAACTAATTGCAACCACCACCAATAAAAGATAAACACACGCTGTCATTTCAATTATCTCATTCTCCATTCTCTCTATTGAAAAATTGCCTTCTTATCAGAATCCTCCTTTATCAAATCTTGAACTTGACATGGAAATAGGAAATGTTACATAATCACATAGACAAACAATTATAACATCATTAGCAGTAACCTTTGGCCTTAAACCATTAAAAAACACAAATTTGCACACCATATTAGCCATCTGAAGAAACTCATTCAAATGATGAAAAGACACTAGTTATCACTTCAGAGAAGTTTCTGAGTGACTTAATAAGACACAGCATCAAAGTTGAGATGACATGGGTACATCTGCACTACTCAGGAGGTGAACTGGCACCTCTCCAGCTACCAGACTAACTTCCAGACTTGTTCCGCACCAGGACTTAAACCGGCGAACTGGTACCAACCCAAGTCCCTATAAAGACTGAGCTACTGCCGCCCGCAGTGGGTAAATGGCTACATTAGATAGTTTTGTAAGGCTTATACTTAAACCTATGTCTTATAAAGTTACACAACAAACTTAAACATCGACAAGGAAAGATGAAACCTTTGGTGTAAGATGGATATACACTCACCGGCCACTTTATTAGGTACAGCTGTTCAACTGCTCCTCAGTGCGAATATCTACTGTAATTAGCCAATCACATGGCAGTGACTCAATGCATTTACTGTAGGCATGTAGACATGGTCAAGTCGATCTGCTGAAGTTCAAACTGAGCATCAGAATAGGTAAGAAAGGTGATTTAAGTTACTTTGAACATAGCATTGTCTGAGACGGGCTCGTCTGAGTATTTCAGCAACTGCTAATCTACTAGGATTTTCATGCACAACCATCTCAAGGATTTACAGAGAATGGTCAAAAAAAGAGAAAATATCCAGTGAGCTGCATTTGTCTTGGCAAAAATGCCTCGTTGACGTTGAGGTCAGAGTAGAATGGCCAGACTGGTTTAAGCTAATAGAAAGGCAACAGTAGCTCAAATAACCACTCGTTACAACCGAGGTATGCAGACTAGCATCTCTGAACGCACAACACTTCGAACATTAAAGCAGATGGGCTACAGCAGCAGAAGACCACACCGGGTGCCACTCCTGTCAGCTAGGAACAGGAAACTGAGGCTACAATTTGCACAGGCTCACCAGGATTGGAAAAATTCTACCTGCTGATGAGTCTCGATTTTTCCTGCGGCATTGGAGTGGCAGGGTCAGAAAAGCGCAATAAGGCCAGAAGCTAAGTTCTAGCAAACCGGTCTGGAACAAAGCAGGTCCCACAGATAGAAGAGAGCTGGTAGTGGAACAGGTATGTTGACGAGAGGAATTTGTAAAGCATACAAAGGCTGTGGCTCAGGCAAAGCAGGGACAGTTGATGAACTGGGAAAGCGTAGAGATGAGGAAGCTTAGTTGGAGGGACCTGTGGAGTATGGAGGATAGTCGCGAAAAATTCCTGGGCTACTTTTACCCAGGAATTTTTCGCGACTATCCTCCATACTAGTATCATCCAAAATCCTAGAACATGGGGACCCATCATGCCCTTTGTGTTAAGAGATAGCTACGTTGAGGCATTTTCAGTCACGTTGTAAGATAAGTCTGTCAAAAGGTCGTTGCACATGGCAACATATCCAGGTGTTGGAGGCCTGACATAGTGTTGTGGTTTGCAAGTAAGCAGATTGTTTATTTTATAGAATTAATAGTTCTCTTGGAGTACTCTGTATTGGAAACATATGAAGGGAAAAAGCTAAGATACAAGTTTAGGGACAGAAGCTGAACAGCGAGGATTGAAAGCTAGTGTTCGTCCAGTTTAAATGGGATTTAGAGGGTTCATAGCTAGATCAGCTGTTTTATTTCTGGGAGAGCTGGGAGTGCAAAAGATAGTGGGGTAGATGTCAGATGAAGCAGCTTAAGTCAGTCAGTGGATTTGGATGAGGAGGAGTAATGCAAGTTGGGGGCAATAAGGGTAGGAGAAAACCATAAATCTCCTTTGTTGTTCTCTCTCCTCTTCCGTGATGAAAATGAGGGAGTAGGTGGAGGTAAAGCGACAGCTTGTTCCAAGCCCGATCAGGTCACCTCACCCTAGCTCTGCTTGTACTGCCCTCCCTCTTCAGACTTTTCTTTGTTCCTTCTTTTGTTAGCAGATCATACCAGTGTGTTCTGCATGTGGTAGGGTATGCAGTATAGGGGTTGTCACTACCTGGAACTCGCATCAACACAGCCTTCGTCTGTTGAAGGTGGCAATGCTTTTTTAGGAGTGATTGGCAATTAAGGGCCAAAGGGTAGGTTATGTAATTTATCAGTAGGGCATATGGGCATGATTGGGATGAGGGGTGTCTTCAGTGACCGCTTATTCTTTTATTAGGACACAAGTACCTTGTTTTATTTCAACTTAGCCTAACGTTATAATACGTTATAACTAACGATATTAATAATATCTGCAGGGATCTACACTCTGCCACCAGATTGTTACTTTGCCATTAGCCATGAGACAAATCATTATAGTTGCTGGGGTCAGTAGTTCAACCAGTTCGCAACTGTGCAACTGTTTGTAATAAGCTATGTTTTAAAACTCTGTGTATGCATAACTAATTGCTGTATTGAGAAGCTCACACTAAGGTGTAAAAGCCATACAATATTTACTCTAGTCTGGCTTATCCACACCTAGCTTACTTTGTTTATTCAAAAGAGATAATTTAAGTGATGACATGGGAACTTTCAAGCGTGTCTTCCCAAGGAAACGCTTTATAAAGATCCTGTAAAAATGAAGATTTCCTGATGGATTACTGGTATAAAAGAAAAATTAGTTATAAGGCTTATATATTATTGGAAGTCGAATTACACAGAATTTATCTCGGCGTTAATAACATCACAGCAACCCCTAATGCTGTGTATTTTTCTGGCAAACAAGAGGTCACAGATGTTTTAATGTGTTTCTGGTGCTTTTCACAATTGTTTATTGGGACAACTATCTGAGATATTAGAAAGTAGTTTAAAGAATTTTCAACACATTTTTTTTCCATTTTATTTCATGCTCTTGTAAAGCCTGCAGCCTATCATGTGCACTTCAGAGAGGCAACTGGCTACATTCAATCAATCAATCAAACTAATATTTATTTCTATATTGCTATTTAATAACAAATGTTATCTCAAGGCCTTACTCTTTGTTATGTTACAATTATTACAAGTATTATGTTACTCATTGTTATATTATCTATCATGAGAAAAGCACTAAGCAACTTTTAGCAAAGTTACAGTGGCAAGGAAAAACTTACTTTAAGAGGCAGAAACCTTGAGCAAAACCAGACTCATGTTGAACAGCCATCTGCCAAAACTTTGATGGGCTTGAAAAGTGGAATAGTAGGAAATGCAGGCAGAAGGAGAAGGATAGAGACAAACAGAGCAACAGCAACAACAATGAATATGATTTGTAGCTACAATGTAAGTAATAATGGCTGATATTGTAATTGTAGCAGTTGGAGTCAATGGGGGGGTCCATAGCAGAAGGCCATACCGACATACAATCCAGAGAAACCTACAAGACAAGGGAGCTCAGGAACTTCCAGGAAGATAAAGGGTTAGTAACTTTCATGGCACATAAAGTTATATAGACAGTGAAATGAAATAATATGAAGTGAATGCACAGAGAGAGAGAGAGTGGAGAGTCTTACTCTTTCTGGTCATACAGGACAGAGACATGTTGACTGAACATTTCTAGTCGTTATTTGGATGAAAACCACCAGAAACTGACTCTGAAACCATACAAATACAAGAACAAATACAAAATAAGGAACTGATCATTAAAGACAACCAAAACCCCTAGATTTCCCCATTAATATCTGATAACAAAATGAAAGAATGTGGGCCTAGTGGCATACTAAATGAAATGCTGAAATACAGTACAAACAAAATCCAATTGGCTATTCTCAAATTATGCAATTTAATTCTGTTTAATTCTGAGTGTGGGATATTTCCCTGGGAGTTGGAATATGGTGTCTTTACACCTATATTTAAAAGTTGACAAATGTGACCCTCAGAATTACAGGGGGATAAGTGTCACCAGTTGTTTGGGCAAAGTGCTCTGCAGCATCATCAACTCCTGGATAGTTGAATTCCTAAATGAACACAATGTTGTGCATAAAAGTCAGATTGGATTCATGCCTAACCATTGCACATCAGACCATATCTTTACCCTCAGCACTTTCATTAACCAACATGTGCACCAAAAGAAAATGAAAATCTTTTCTTGTTTGGTAGACTTCAGAAAGGCCTTTGACTCTATTTGGCATGAAGGGCTCTTTTACCAATTATTAGAAAATGGTATATGGGGGTAAAACCTACGATTTAATAAAACTATTTATTTAAATAACAGATGTGCAATTAAAATTGGAAACAAAAGAACTAATTACTTCAGACAGTACCGTGGGGTGAAATAGGGCTGAAACATGAGCCCAACCCTCTTCAACATATACATTTGAAGAACAACTGCAGAAGTCCATAGTTCCTGGTGTGACTCTGCAGGACACAGAGGTCAAATGTCTGATGTTTGCTGATGACCTGGTTCTCCTATCTCTCTCTACAGAGGGTTTACAGCAGAGCCTGGACATCCTCCACAAGTTCAGCCAAACATGGGCTGTAACTGTAAATATGGAAAAGACCAAAATAATGACCTTCCAAAAACGATCCAACTCTCTGAGAAATACATCCAAATGAAAAATAGAAATCGAGCACACCAAACAATACACATATTAAGGCTTAGTTATCACTTCCATTGGACATTTTGGCATGGCTGTGAATGAGCTGAAAGAGAGAGGAAGAAGGACTTTTTACGCCACAAAAAGAAAAATTCAGATTGACATTCCATTTAGGACCTGGCTCAAAATTCTCAATTCAGTAATAGACCCAATAATATTATGTGGTAGTGAGGTTTGGGCCCATTAACCAGCCAAGACTACCAAAAATGGGAAAAACATCCGCTGGAAGCCCTGCATGCAAAACTGTGCAGAAAAATCCTTAGAGTTATTGCTACTTGACAATTATATCAAATATTGAAAGGAAACCATCAAATCACAAAATAAATTAGAATTCTATTTGACCCTAAACAGATAATACAAGCTGGCAGAATACCTGAGCAAAGTGAGGGATGTGAAATTAAGGAAACTGTTGACAATGTACAGACTGAGTGGACACAGTCTGGCCATAGAAACAGGCTGTCACAGAGAGGCAAGGCTGTGTTCACTCTGCCATCAAGGACAAGTTGAGACAGAAACTCACTTCCTACTACAATGTTACATATATAAAGATTTAAGAGAGGCTTTCTTTGATCAGATTAATGATATATATATATCCTGAGTTTAGCCATCTCCCTAGTCCCCAATCCCCAGAAGCTGCCCTATCTATGTTGGGAGGTCTATGTTTGAGTAATCATTTGTAAATCATAATTTTTCTGTATTGCTTAGTCCAGCTTCAGATATTTCTCTATAATCCCATTCAAATTTGTATGCTTTATCATTTTTAATATTCGAATATATTCAAATTATTTAAAAAATGTAGTAGGCTACTATTTATCCTATACAATAACTAAAGGCAATTTTACTAATTACCACGGCAAACCTTGCGCCCATACTGCATGTGATTTTCTTTATCATGAAGCTTTGGCACAGAATAACGTTTACTTGGATGTATGCATTGCACACAGTATTTTTAATATGGGCCAAAAAAGGGGGCAGCGCGACGCGGCTCGCCATTTTGAACCCGACGCCCCGTTTCTATTTCCCTCTCTGTTGGGCGCGTCGACGGACAAGGTGCAAGGAAGGTGTGGGCACTACAAGGCACTGACACTCGCTTTTCTCACTCAGCACAGCTTGTTGGCTTGTAGTACAAAGTGGAGATAACAATGTATTAGTAATATATCCACATCCGCAATCGAAATGTTGTGCTTTGACTTGTGTCAACAACAGCCGAGAAAACTTTTTTTCGGCTCACCGTGAGCCATGTATTGACGATACAAAGCACCACACATCTGCGTGACCACCTTTAATACAAAATCACTAGATGTCATACTGTTCGCAAGGGGAAACTGAAATTCACAGAGCAAAGAATGAAATAAACGGATGCGTGTGGACAGCCAGCGTGCGCGACATGACACGACATATAGCGCTCGCTGGCTGTTGTTAGAGGGGTAGTGGCCTAATTCATGATTGGGCATTTTTGTTTTTAATAAAATGCACCTAGGCTGACTACGTTTGTAAAACTGTTTAAATAACATTAACATCCTCCTGTGAATTGATTCACTTGTTATCCAAAACAATTTAACCAATTATTTATTTATAACTAAATTACATATCAAATGGCAATTAAGCATTTGAATATTATTATTATTTTTAACATTCAAAATAAATTTGAATTTCGTTCCTGCAGCCCTACTGCTTTGGCAACATGGATTGTTTATCTGTCATGCCAACAAAGCTCATTTGAATTTAATTAGAGAGAGAGAGAGTGTGTTTACTCTGCCATCGAGGACAAGTCGAGACAGAATCTCACTTCCTACTGTACTGTAATATATATCAAGATTTAGGAGAGGCTTTCTTTGATTCACATTAATGATCTACATCAGGGATGGGCAACTTCAATGATAGGGAGGGCCACAAAAATGTTATCCTCGTACCAGAGGGCTAGATGTCAGCGTGCACTTCCATCTGTAGGATACTATAACCCCATATCTTAATTACCCAGCTATAGCTACTAATTTAATGAAAAGAACAAATAGATATACTGGCAATCAGAGTTTATTATGCCAAATTTCTATTTTTCAACAACATTTTTTCCAGATTAATTGTCTCTTAGCAAGAAAACACAAAGCTCGCTTATTAAGCTAACATTTCTTTTTACAACATTTCTATTTATCCATATTTAAATGCATTTAATAATGCTTCTACTCCTTTAACATCTCAATTTTTCATATTTAAATGCACCTAGTGATGCTTCTACCCATTTAATGAGCTTAACACAAAGAAAATGAACATCCACATTCCTGAGTCATATATTATTTCAGTGCAATGGGGTCTCAAAAATAATCTTTCAAAAACGTAACAAAAGTTGACATCAACAGTAAGTGCAACAACTTATCCTCATATATATTTGTAATGCATTTCTACTCTGCCCTCATTCCATGACATATTTCAAATAAGCATGCATTTTTCTCCAAATCCACTGATCCTCACCCACAGCTTGGTCAGTATGCTATGAAGTTTTGTCTTAATGAGATACTTGTGGCCTCTCCTGCTGGCGCACAATAGACTGAATGTCAATGTCAATGTTAGTACATCCAATCTGCATGAGCTGGAACAGTGTCTCATCTGTCAGTCTGTTTCTCTCTTTTGATTTTATGTGCTTCATTGTTGAGAAGTTGCTCTCACAGATGTAAGTGCTCCCAAAGATGCTGGCCATTGAGAGTGCAAAATCCCTGAGGAGTGAAAAGCGTGACTCGGGTAGTAGTCTCCAGAAGGAGATTCCCCTCTCATGGCGCTTTGCTTGGAAGAAGGGGTCTGACTGTAGTTCGCACAGTTCAAGCTGCAGCTCAGGGGGCTGCGCACTGACAGCAGCAGAGAGCGGGTCAGTGAATAACGCGATGCGTGGCTTCATGGCGTAGAAATCTTGAAAGCGGTTCTTAAACTGCTGCTGCAGTTTTTCTATCTCGGCTCTGTACTTGAGAAGTGGTTTCTCGCATTCGGGGGCATCTTTGCGCATCTGTTCACATGAGGGGAAGTGTGCCAAATTTGGACGGTCAGATGAAAAGCCTTCTTTAAACAGGGTTAGTTTACTCTGAAATGCGTTCATGTGTGCATAAAGATCCGACACTGTCTGTCCTCTTCCCTGCAACTGCATATTCAGGTGATTAAGATGCGAGGTAATGTCCGCAAGGAAAGCCATGTCGAAGAGAAACTCTGTATCCCTGAGTTTACTGCAGTAAGCACTTGTATCGCATCGGATGCTGTCCTCCAAGAACACTGGGATTTCAGCGCGCAGAGCAAAAAACCTCTCCAAGCATTTCCCGCGGCTCACCCACCTTATCTCTGTGTGCATCTGTAAATCCCCATACGCGGCGCTCACTTCATCCAAAAAGGCTACAAACTTCCTATGATTAAGAGACCTGTTCCCTCCTCGAATGAGATTGGTAACTTTGGTAACTAAATCCATGACATGGCTGAAGTTCATTGACTTGGCACAGAGGGCCTCCTGTAATATCAAAAATACAAATTAGCCACATTTTAGCCTGTGATAAAAATTCTCACAAAGAATACCCACATTCTATTAATAGCTAGCAACAACGTTACCCACCTGATGTATGATGCAGTGCAGTACTGGACAGTCAACGCCACTCTGTTGGAGGAGCCCGGCGAATCCAGTGTGTTTTCCTTGCATTGACGGCGCACCATCGGTAACAACAGCTGATAGCTTGTCGAAGCCTCCATACTCACTTACAACACTTTGAACAGCGTTGAAAATATCCCGTCCCTTGGTAGTGTCATGCAAAGCCACCAGTTTCAATAACTCCTCGTGCACTTAAAATGAACTGTCAATGGCTTGTGTATAAATGAGAAGCTGGCTAACATCCATCACATCTGTACTCTCATCCAACGCCAAGGAAAAGTACTTGCAGTCATGCATGACTTCTTTAAGCTTTACCTCAACATGATTTTGAATGTCGAAAATTCTTCTAGTCACTGTGCGTCAGGACAGATAGATTGTTTAAAAATTCTTAGCCATGTTATCGTCTCCAAAAGCTTTAGCCATCTCTATTGCACACCGCTTCACTATTTCGCCATCTGACAAGGGCTTCTTTGCTTTCGCAAGCTCAAGGGAAACAGCGTAAGACGCCTTGAGAGATGATTCCTGTGTAGTCGTGGCTTTGGTAAACAAGCTCTGCTGACGGTGTATTTTTCCTCTGAGGTCAGCGACGATAGCGGCTCTTGCAGCTCCTTTGTATTTGTCATATTTGTCTTTGTGCGCGGTGTTGTAGTGGCGACTCAAGTTGAAATCCTTCATAGCCGATTTTGTTTCGAGGCACACTAAACACATAGGTTTGCCTTTGAATTCCGTAAAAAGATAATCTGTTTCTCATCTTGGCTGGAAAACACGGTTCTCTTCGTCCAGTTTTCTCTTTTGGCCGCTCATGTCTCTTTATCCCGCTAGAAGAGGAGGCCCAGGAGGTCAACACAAGACCATGTGCAGATGGCTACAGGCATCTTACCTTTTGCGGGGGGGGGTGCCCTCTATCGGTGGGCAGCATGAATTACAGCTGGGGTCTTGTTCAAATGAGTTGCTGGTGTCCAACGACAGTGACACCAATAATTTATTGGTTTTTGTAAATCGACTTGCGGGCCACACAGAATGAGGACGGGGGCCGCATGCGGCCCGCGGGCCGCCAGTTGCCATCCCTGTTATAAAGTGTAATGTTTTTCTTTGCATGAAGATTTTCAATATATAGGGTATGGTCTTTGTTGATTTTCTGTCATTTGTTTAGTTATGTTTTTGGGACTTTTATATTTAAGGCAGAGTTTTCTATCTATTGGCTTCAAAACCTGATAACAAGAGAAATGCCAGTAGCTAGGCACTGATACTGTGCAAACTCAGAGAATTCACGGTTGTCCACTCTCCACAAACTTTAGCAACCGGCTTTTAAGTGTACAGGGTAAAGTTTAGATTCTCCGCCCGAGCCTGGTCCGTGGTCCTAAGCTGGGTTGGGCCTGTCTTGAGTTCTAACATAAAAGGTTAATATCAATCAAGACTTTCAGAGCCCGGCTCAATATCGGCAGATGAGAACTTCTGTCTTTTTACTTGCAAATCTCTCGTGAATTATCACCCATGATAAACTACAAAGCATGAAAGTAAAAACTGTCTGAGGCAGGACTATCACTAATACATGCATGTTTCTTGTTGCTAGACTCTCATTCACCCTGCTCATTTTGTGAAAACGTGTTTAAAGGAAGAATGTGCAATATTGTACACATAAATACAGCAGAAATAAAGTGCTTACTATGTAAATGTGTGAGTCATGACTGTCTACAATGACTGACAAGCCTGAGTCCTGCCAGCTGTACTGTTGTTGGCCGTGCTTACATCATGTTTACATTGACGGGACGGCCTTAGGTATAAAGCTGTTTTAGTCAAGGACTAGAGAAAAGAATAACATAGCCTACTCACTGCTTATTTGGATGTCACATAAGTGTCTTTAGATCACAGTCATTCTGTGTCAATTTATTTGCAATATGAAGCTATGATTTAACCAAAGTTTGGTAAAATTAGCCTGCTAATACAAAAATGCTAGCCACAGGCAATTGCAGCTCCAGCAAAGGACAATTTTGTCGGCTGCTTGCGCTTAATGCTTAATTATGGTGCGTTCTATAATTCATGACTCCTTCGTGCAAACTTGACTGGAGAGGGGTTGGAGGTGTGCTGCTGGAGGAGAGCTGAGGCTTCAGAATAGCGGAGGTGTAGCCAAACAGCAGTTTGTTTTGGTTTAGTTCTGGTGCTCAAGGGCGAAAGAGATCAAAAAGCTGCACATTCTTCCTTTAACTCTTTGACTTGCATTGTAACTTCGCAGTTGACCTTTTTTTTTGCCGCCATATTGCTGTATTTAAAACTCTGAAAACGTATCTTTGGCCTACTCTCTCCCTCTATCTCAATCACACACACACATGCAACTACTCAAAGCTAGCTAGATGGGTACATTTTGGTAACTCCTATGAATATTTGTAAAGAGATGTATTACTGTATTTGCTGAAGTAATGTTATAGTAACCGTAATGTTTGTTTCTTGTTATATCACAGGCATAATGAATTGTGGCTCGTTTATATGGTGGCTTTTGGGTGGGATGGTGACAAAGTTTACCATACAGATAGGAGTACCGAGGGCTGAGGCCCACCCTCCGCTCGTTGGGCCCTCTGCTCTCAATCAATCAAAGAAAAGAAACAGTCATGTATCTGCTGCCTGTCAGGTCTTTTGGGCCGAACAAACTTTTTTTTTGGTACACTGACACTGATTGGCCAATGGTCAATAGCAGGCCCTCATTGTGCCCCTCTGCCATCAATCAACGTATCACTCGTATGATCACAGACTGTAAACAAGATGGAGAAGAAACGGAAAGGTTGTACGGAGAAACTGCGGGAAAAAAAGAAGAAGAGCCCTTCAGGCTGATTCTTTAAAATATGCAAAGATTACTGACATATTTAGTGCAGCAGCATCCAGACTTTCCTCCTCAGCACAGTCCGGGGCCGCACCCGGTGCAGCTACGACATCAGGTGCCGATGGAGTTGGCCGTGAGGGGCATAAGGAGAGGCCTGTGCTGGATACTGACAGCACCAGCGAGGAGCGAGGAGCGGTAAGAAGCGATGGATGGGCTGTCTGCCTGGCTAAAATATCAATATCACGTTTACATCATGTTGATAACTTTATTTGGCTAACTTACTAACTTTTATAACAGCTTGTGTGTATTTTTCACAGCTATACATTACAATAGTAACATTTTTTTGACCTGGATTAACTTAAACAAAAATGTGTAAAATTCCTATGTTACTGTATATTTTAGAGTGAGGAGAGCAAGGAGGAGGAGAGAGAGGAGCATGAGAGTGGACATGATGAGCATGAGAAAGAGAGTGAGGAGCATGACCTCAGGATCTGGTCAAGGTTCCTCTTTGTTCAGCCACCCCTGGCCAACAGGGAGTCAGTCTGGACTGAGTGAGTTAACTGGTCCACTTGTCCAAAGAACTTATTACTCTGCTTTGTAGTGGTTTGTAGGAATAGTACCCTCATCTTTAAGGGGACCACAAGAATGGTGTACGGTAGGGTGGCGTTCAACCGATTGGGGGGCCGTTCTGAGCAAAAAAATGCCAGGGCCGATTTTTTGTCCCAGTCCAGCCCTGATTGTGGCACATTTTATGGGCGAAGTAGCAGGCACACAACTGTTGCCATTGTGCCTGCAGAACTATGTGAGTCTGAGGGTGAGGATATCAGTGATCCTCAGGAGTGGGATGATGCTGATTGGGTCCCTACATGCGACAAAAATATATGAAAATAATAATAAATTAAAGATTAGTTTAACAAATTCTATTCTCTGTGATGTTTTTAACTGAAAAAATCTAAAAAAAAATTGTTTCAGAAAGGAAAGAAATCTATTCATGCCCAGATTTACCCTACAAGGGCAAATCAACCAGCTGATTGACCTGCATATCTGCTTCCTGATTGGGTAATGATTGGCTAACCCTAACCCAAGTAGACACAGGAATAATTTTAAAACCAAATTTAGTTTAGATACGTACCGCATTAACATTTAATTATGGGAATGCATAGCCTTGAATATTATATCTTAAATTAACTGAACTGTATTGAGGAAATAACTAATATATTTGGTATCTCACTCTCGTTAAAGTGCCAGTATTATTAAGTAAACCATTCAACATAGCTGTTTCTTTTATGTTAATTGTGTCATACTGATTGAACAGCTACAGTTTCTATCTTCTTTGTCTAAGGCAGTGGATCCCAACGTTTTCCAACTCGGGGCCCACTTTGAAGTCTCAAAAATTTTCGCGGCCAACCTCCAACCCCATAAATACGGAGGCCATATAATGCGTTGTCTGTCTATGCATGTATAATGTTTTTAAATGCACAAACACTGAGCTGATAAGTTTAGTCTGTTTAAAAACGTCTTTGTTGGGGGTCTGGAAGTCTGCCCCTGAACATTTTTAATATCAGAAATGTCTTTCCTACATTCTGATAATTTTTTTGAGGCTTTTCTGCTCCACTTTAAATTAATAATTTAGTATTGTGTCCTCTTTTGTGTCTTTAAATCTGTTTTAGAGTTCAGAGTTTAAAAACATGAGGACTTCAAACATAATACAGAATATGTTAATTCTGGGACACATGGTCAAAGTAAGTTTTACTGTTAGAAGAGTTTTATTCATAGAGGGGGCGGGACATCATTGATTGATGGACAGACAGTCACCATGGTTACTCACTCTCACCTGCATGCTACACACTGAACGAGAGGAGAAAGAGCTGCTGACTGACATCACTTCTAAGTTATAGCAGTATTCATGGAAATCAATGTATTTAAATAAATGATTGTACTAATTCAAACATTTTTTTAAACCACCAAGGTCCGGACCTCGCGGATATGATCGCCTCCCTCCGTTTCATAACATTGTTAAATTCTCGTTTGCGTTATCACAACAGGTGAGCTTCAGGTGGAGAGGCTTTTTAGTAACTCGTAAAAACCGAGAGAGAGCAAAATAACATCGGAAGCATCAGTTTAAACACCGGGGTTATATCTCCCATCACTGACTGTCTGAGCTCCGCTCTGTGTGACTCTCTGAGACTGTTAACGTCTCTCGGGCTCGTTAAAACGGTTCGTTGTGTCGCCATCCGAAGTAGGCTACAAACCTTAACTTTGCAAACTCTTCAGATAACTGATTCTCGAGCCCTGTCAGTTTGGACAAATCTCAAACAGTTGTATATAGGGCGGCAGTAGCTCAGTCCGTAGGGACTTGGGTTGGGAACCGGAGGGTCGCTGGTTCAAGTCCCGATGCGGACTAAAATATGGAAGTTGGTCTGGTAGCTGGAGAGGTGCCGGACCACTTCTCGAGCACTGCTGAGGTGCCATTGAGCAAGGCACCGAACCCCCACCAGCTCAGGTGCTCAACAGCCCAGCACCGCGCTCTAACATCTCTCCAAAAATGCATGTCCACAGGTCTCGTTGAGCATGTGTGTGATTCAGGCCTGTGTGTGTGAGAAGCATGTCTCTAAAATAACAGAGTGCGAACCAGAATTTCCCCCTTGGGGATTAATAAAGTATATAAAAAAATAAAAAATAAATAACCGGGATAGAGTTCTTTTAACGGACTAACTCTTGAGTTTTGTTTTCATATTCAGCTGTGATCCCGCTGCGCTGCGAGCAAACGAGGAGGAGGAGACGCGTTTGTGTGGGAACATAAACTGCATCATGATAGAATAGTTGGGAATCACTGGTCTAAGGAGAACGCTCACAAGCTAGACACATTACTTGAAAGAGTTCCATCTCACAGAGTGCGTCACAACCTGCCCAGGGTGAGTTGGATTGCTTAAAGTTTGTGTTTTTATGTAATATCCTCAGTACCACAGACTGTTGTTCATTTCCTGTACTAAGATAAAAATGCATATATAGGGCAACATGTGCTCTCCCCTGGCCTTCATCCACATCATAACATGTTTCCACCCAAGTGGGTTGTCACAGTCAATTCTGCAATTAAAACCATTGTATGCCTCTATTTGTCCAAATTGATTAAATTCACCATTCGAATGACACTAAGCTTCTTTCTTTATACTTCCACAAGCAAAAACCCTTTCCTTTGCATTGGACAACACAACAAAGCCATCAAAAACAGAAGAAAAATGCAGCCAAGAGGGATAGTTTTTTTTATTTGGCTAGCATGATGTTATGTACTCAAACTGAAACAAAGCCATTTTCATTATGAACAATTCCAGAGAAAAAAATACTGCTCAAAGCTTGATCTTCTACAGCACAGGAGACAAAACATTAACTCTTATTTCAGCCTCATTTTATATCTAATTTTCAAATTTTTACTTGTAAAATTCTAAAGGGAAGAGAGAAAAAAACTTTGTTTTGGCCCCCAACTGGCTTTATTTCTCCTCATCCTAATCCACTGACTGGTTTCAGCCTCCTTATCTCACATTTCCCTTAGTGTCTTTCTCAAACTTCGTCCATGCAATCCCAGTTCTCACAGTAGCATGATAGCTGATTTTGCTATGAATGCTCTATATATACAGCATGTTCAGCTTTTTTCCTTAAATCCGCATCCAAGCTTTTTCCTTTAGTATTCTTCCACCACAGAATCCTCCCAGGGAACCATCAGTTCTATCAAGTAAACTATTCGATGCATGCCATAATACTATGTCAGCTAACTAGTTTTTTGGAACGAAAAGTTTTCCTCCCAGAACAACCTGCATTTCCCTATCCTTAGCACTTAAGTTGGTCTGACTCCTGAATTCCTAAAAACATACCTTCTTTTAGGGGTGATGGCAGCACCAGTAGCCGCTCGCAAGAATTTCACATTTCTAGGCTTATGTTGTGATACTAGTTAGAAACCATGGGAGATGTACTAAAATTGAGTTTGAATTTTTAGTGAGAGGGTGAATGAGGCTGTAGTGTAACATGCTTTGAGTGGTTTGAAAACTAAAGACTCTCAAAAACCTCTAAGAAGAGCAAATAAATACAGACCTAGCATCCATAAAGTTTGTGAGATGTAATTGTTACCTCACCTACAATCCTTAAAGTTAAGCTAGTGATCTTTGGACGAGGCTCTTTGGACGTGCTGACGTACTACGTTGAGCGTATTGCATCACTTCCTGTCCTGCTGCCACTGTGCTGATCGATAGAGCTAAAGCTTAACTGTTTAACTTGTATAGTTTCTTACAACTGTTGTTTCTAAATCACTGCACATTTAGGCAAGTAGAAGTAATCAACACGCACTCTTGCTCTCTAGCGACTTATCTGCTAAACAGTTTTGTTTATTTAAACTACCCACTCTTAGTCTAGCTTAGCAGTTAGCCTAACCTACGATGGCTTCTTTTCCTGCCTCTCCCTCTCCTGCTCTTTCCTGCTCTGTGTGTCAGATGTTTAGTTACTCCTCGTCCTCCTTTACTGGTAATGGTTTATGTATTAAATGTAGTTTATTCATAGCTCTGGAGGCGAGGGTGTCTGAGTTAGAGAGCCGGCTCCGCACTTTTGAGTCACAGCCACAGCTATCGTACGCAGCATTAGTTAGCCAGCCACCTGTAGCCGGTGCGGGCCGACATAGCGTTACATCCCCCCCGGTAGCTCCCGAGCAGCCGGGAGGCAGTGGCTGGGTTACTGTCCGAGGGAAGCATAGTCATAAAACGAAGCACACGGTTCACCACCAACCACTTCACGTTTCAAACAAATTTTCCCCACTCAGCGACACACCCGCCGAGACAAAAACTCTGATAATCGGAGACTCCATAGTCAGAAACGTGAAGTTAGCGAAGTCAGCGGGCATAGTTACTAGATGTATCCCAGGGGCTAGAGCGGGCGACATCACATCTCACTTAAAGCTGCTGACAAAGACTAAACGTAGATTTGATACTATTGTAATTCATGTCGGCACTAATGACTCCCGACTACGCCAGTCGGAAATCACTAAGGTTAATGTGGAGTCGGTGTGTAGTTTTGCAGGGACGATGTCGGACTCGGTAGTTTTCTCTGGTCCCCTCCCAAACTTGACCAGTGATGACATGTATAGCCGCATGTCTTCACTCAACCGCTGGCTGTCGAGGTGGTGTCCAGCTAACGGTGTGGGCTTCATAGATAACTGGCAGTCTTTTTGGGGAAAACCTGGTCTGCTAGCTAGAGACGGCATCCATCCTACTTTGGACGGTGCAGCTCTATTATCTAGAAACGTAGCAGAGTTTATTAGTCTCAAACCTTGACAACAACTTATCAGAGTTCAGACCAGGAGGCAGAGCTGCAGTCTTACACGCTTCTCTGCGCTTCCTTTAGATCTGTTTACCTGCCACTATAGCTGTAATTATGACTGTAAATCTAACTGTAGCTCTACTTATAACTGTAATTCTACTTTTACTATAGATACTGTGTCTGTTTCCCGGCCCAGACCCGTCGTTATAAGCAATTCAAACATAAATAAAAAAGGCGTAAATCATAAAAATTTAATTAAAGTTAAAACTACGAATACAACTTTGCAAATAAATCAGATAATTAAATGCGGACTATTAAACATTAGATCCTTAGCATCTAAATCTCTTTTAGTAAATGATCTGATATCAGAAAATCGTATTGATCGACTTTGTTTAACAGAAACCTGGCTGTCTCAGGATGAATATGTTAGTTTAAATGAATCCACCCCTCCCAGTCATTTTAATACTCATATACCTCGAGACACTGGCCGAGGTGGTGGAGTAGCAGCTATTTTTAATTCTAGTCTTGTAATGAACCCTCAACCAAAGCTGAATTATACTTCTTTTGAAAGCCTTGCGCTTAGTCTTTCACACCCAGTCCCTAGAACCTTTCAGCCAGTTCTAGTTGTTGTAGTTTACCGCCCCCCTGGCCCGTATTCTGAATTCCTATCTGAATTTGCAGGATTTCTATCAAACGTAGTCCTTAGCAGTGATAGAATAATTGTTGTAGGTGACTTCAATATCCATGTGGATGTTGATAATGATAGCCTTAGCACAGTTTTTATGTCATTATTAGACTCTATTGGTTTCACCCAGGGTGTAAACAAACCTACTCATCGTTTTAACCACACCCTGTACCTTGTTCTAGCTTATGGCATTGAAATTAAAAACTTGACAGTTTTCCTAGAAAACCCTCTTCTATCAGATCATTTCTTAATAACTTTTGACTTTCTCTTACCAGAATTAACTCCAGTTAATAAAAATGTGCTCTCTAGAAATTTATCTGATAGTGCTATAGCTAAATTTAAGGAAGCTATTTCAGCTGCTTTTGATTCAGTACCATGCTCTAACCCAGTTGAAAACTCTTACTCTAGTCCCTCTCAGCTAGATCACTTTGTTGATAGTGCGGTGGATTCGCTGAGAGTTACTCTTGATTCAATCGCCCCCCTAAAACCAAAGGTTATCAAACGACAGAGACTAGCTCCATGGTACAACTCAGAAACCCGTACTCTAAAACTAACGTCGCGTAAATTTGAAAGAGTGTGGCGCTCCACCAAAACGGATGAATCTCGTTTAATATGGCAAGATAGTCATAATAAATATATGAAAGCTTTACGTCATGCTCGAGCTGCCTATTACTCGTCTCTAATAGAGGAAAATAAAAACAATCCTAGATACCTTTTCAGCACTGTAGCCAGGCTGACAGAGAGTCATAGCTCCATTGAGCCATGTATTCCTTTAGCCCTCAGCAGTAATGATTTCATGAGCTTTTTTAATGATAAAATATTAAACATTAGAGACAAAATTAGTAACCTACCTTTACCCGGTGCAGATACCTCCGATACGTCAGAAACAGTTCTGAAACCTGATTTTAACCTCGACTGTTTTTCTCCTATTGACCTTTCGGAACTAAACTCAATTATTTCTGCGTCTAAACCGTCAACCTGTCTTTTAGACCCGATCCCAACTAAGCTGTTTAAGGAAATCTTTCCTTTAGTTAGCAGCTCTATACTAGATATGATCAATATATCTTTAGTGGCAGGTTATGTACCACAGTCATTTAAAGTAGCCGTAATTAAACCGCTTCTTAAAAAGCCTACTCTTGATGCAGGAACTCTAGCTAACTATAGACCTATCTCTAACCTTCCTTTTATCTCAAAGATCCTGGAGAAAGTGGTAGCTAATCAGTTGTGTGACTTTCTCCATGACAACAGTTTATTTGAGGAGTTTCAGTCAGGATTTAGAGCCCACCATAGCACTGAGACTGCTCTAGTTAAAGTTGCGAATGATCTTCTTCTAGCCTCAGACAGGGGACTTCTCTCTGTACTCGTCCTGTTAGATCTTAGTGCTGCTTTTGACACGATTGACCATCAAATCCTGTTAGAGAGACTAGAACAATTACTTGGAATTACAGGGACTGCTTTAAGTTGGTTTAAATCCTATTTATCAGACAGATCTCAGTTTGTACATGTTCATGATGAGTCCTCTATGCACACCAAAGTCAGCCATGGAGTGCCACAAGGATCAGTGCTTGGACCGATTCTCTTTACATTATATATGCTTCCTCTGGGTAATATTATGAGGAGACATTCAATAGATTTTCATTGTTATGCAGACGATACTCAGCTATACGTATCAATGAAGCCAGATGACACCAATCAGTTATGTACACTAGAAGCTTGCCTTAAGGACATTAGGACTTGGATGACCAGAAACTTTTTGTTGCTTAACTCAGACAAGACTGAAGTTATTGTGCTTGGACCTAAGAACCTCAGAGACTTTTTCTAATGATACAACTGCCCTTAATGGCATCAGCGTGGCATCTAGCACCACTGTTAGGAATCTAGGAGTTTTATTTGATCAAGATATGTCCTTTAACTCTCACATAAAACAAATTTCAAGGACAGCTTATTTCCACCTTCGTAATATCTCTAAGATCAGGCAGATCCTGTCCCAAAACGATGCAGAAAAACTAGTTCATGCATTTGTTACCTCCAGGTTGGATTACTGTAATTCTCTTTTATCAGGGTGCTCAGGTAAATCTCTAAAGACTCTTCAACTAGTCCAAAATGCTGCAGCTCGAGTACTGACTAGAACTAGGAAAAGGGATCACATTACTCCTGTTTTGGCTTCTCTGCACTGGCTCCCTATAAAATCTAGAATAGAATTTAAAATCCTTCTTCTCACTTACAAAGCTCTAAATGGTCAGGCACCATCTTATCTTAAAGAGTTAATAGTGCCGTACTACCCGTCGAGAACATTACGCTCCCAGAATGCAGGCCTGCTCATGGTACCTACAGTCTCTAAATGTACTATGGGAGGTAGAGCCTTCAGTTATCAGGTGCCGCTCCTCTGGAATCATCTACCAGTCGGGGTCCGGGGGGCAGACACACTATGTACTTTCAAGAATAGACTTAAGACTTTTCTTTTTGATAAATCTTATAGTTAGGGCTGGCACAGGTACAGACCAGCTCATAGTTATGCTGCTATAGGCCTAGACTACCGGGGGAACTGGCACCTTGAGCTCTTATCCCCTGCTCTCTCTCTCTCTCTGCCTTCATATGACATTACTGCATGTCACTACCTTTAAATCCCAGTTACTAACCACATCTTCTTCTGGGAGCTCCTGAGCTCTCTTAGGTTCCTTGGGATTGTTGCTCCTGCTGAGCCCTCTTAGGCTCCACAGGATCGTTGGTGGACAGCCTGCCAAAACAACCCCCCCCCCCCCCACCTCCCTTCGGGATCGTAGGTGGACGGCCCACCTGAACAACACCCCCCCCCCCCTTTTTCCCTTGTTCCCTATCCCTCTTCCTGCATCTTATCCCATCTCCCCCTATCCCGTTCCAAGCCCGGCGCAGTCTAGGCTGTGAAGGCTGTTTCGTCATGAGCCGGGGTGTCACTGCCAAAGATTTCTGCCTTTTAATAAGGAAGTTTTTTCTGACCACTGTATCTTTTGCTGCTTTGCTAAAGTGCTCATGATGGATTAAGCTGGGTCCTTGTAATATAGCAATAAGTAAGGTCTTTTACCTGCTTTTTGTAACATAAACAATGAGCATGGTCTTTTTACCTGCTCTTTTGTAATATTAATAACAAAGAGTAAGGTCTTTTACCTGCTTCTTGTAAAGCGTCTTGAGATAACACTTGTTATGAATTGGCGCTATACAAATAAAGATTGATTGATTGATTGATTGATTGATTGATTGATTGATTGATCAGGTATTGCAGGAGTGCATTGGGGAAAATTAGTGCTGAAACAAATCAATGGCCTGAACCATCAAGACACCCCACTCACAGTACCTCATCTAATAAAGGACAGTCCCTGGGAACACACATGACTGACCCATGCAGCTGGGGACAATTACAAGGGAGTGCTCTTTTAGGGCTGTTAACCACTTACTTGACCCGGTAGCTTAAAGACACAGACAAGATACACATGATTTAAACTCCTCCCAGAGAGGTGCTCACAAGGTTAGAGTGTCAATGCAGACATTAAAGGTCAGTATGTGTCCCACTTGGGAGCAATTACTCCTAGTCACGGTTAAGTGGACACTTGATTGAACAGGACAGAGGCAAGACCCAATTCCAAAAATAACAATCCCAAGAGCCATTTGGGATAAAACAATTTAAAAAAAAAATAAAAGCCCTTGTGAAACAGCCTTTATGGCCTAACTCATCTTTTTTCCCTTTTAAAGAATGAGCCAGGAAGAGATAAATCATTTAAAAAATTCAATATTCTAGAAATACTTATATTGCTTATGGCACAGAAACCAATGCAGGGTGACTTGTAGAAAAAGCTGCATAATGGGAAGAGCTGTTTGGATTCACTTAAAAAAAAATGTATATCTCAAAGAAAACACAAGTCTTTCAAGACACATTGATGGAACACTCAAAATTGGGTTCAACTGCAACAACAAGAACAGGACAATTACGAGACAAACATCAGAATTCTTTAACACAGAGACATCAATTTAAAATTGCACAATAAAGTAAGTGAAGTAGCGCAGTAACAGTTTGACCACTCTCCCACCACAAATACAAAATCTATGCCTCTAACGTCTGGTGTGATATGTGTGGACAGTAATCAACTATAAAATATACATTTTAGAGTGAGTACATATCACACTTATCAATAACTACAGGTTTAATCTCAGTATGTGGGATTCAAGTGTGTCAGGTAAAAATATTATGGGGGTGCATTAAACAATAAAAAAGCCAACTGAGTAAACAGGATTTCTGAGTAAAATGGTCAACCTTGTCCTATAGTTCTTTTGTACACGAATAGGGCTTATCAATTTTGGAACACATTTTCCCATCATTTGCATAAGCTGTGTGTTGTTTGTGGTACTGAATCTCTTTACTGGGTCTGTTTATTTGTTTAATTGCATTAGAAAATCAGTTTCACATTGTTATTTGATATTCAGTTGTGGCTGGCGCAACACTTTTTGGTTTATAGAGGCTAAAGATGACAGACAAGCACAGCTGGAGAACAAGCTGCAGACTTCAAAATGCCTGCAGACAAAAACAGCATAAGACCCTGGAAATAGGGGTGCTAAAAATCGCACACAAATAAAACTATCAGCTTATACGTTTAAACTTCTTTTTCCACTTTTTATTCTATATGTAGATGTAGTTAATTAATACTTGTGATTGTTTTTTGTCCATGTAGTACCTTGCTTAAAATACCTCATGCAGAGTGATACGTACAACTTGAAGAAATTCGGAGCTCTTCAAAGTTGTGCAAACTGAAGTGTTTTTGAGAGGTTTTCAATTTAAACTATAAACTTTACTACATAGACTGTGCATAACTTAACACGCAGATAGGCCATCCCAGTCAAAAAAGAATAGCTCCAGTAAGCTAGTGATGTGTCGTAGCGAACGAGCCGTTCACTTGTTTTAAGTCAGTGATTCCCAACCTGGGGTTGAATAGTGGTGTGCGATATGATCTTAGATCGTGAAGGATTTTAACATGTTGACGATCTGCCAAAGCAGAGAGATTGTAGAACCGGGCTAATGTGTTTATTCTATCATGATGCAGTTTATGTTCGCACACAGACGCATCTCCTCCTCCTCGTTTGCTCGCAGCGGGATCACCGCTGAACATGAAAACAAAACTTAAGAGTTAATCCGTTAAAAGAACTCTATCCCAGTTATATACAACTGTTTGGATTTGTCCAAACTGACAGGGCTTGAGAAACAGTTATCTGAAGAGTTTGCAAAGTTAAGGTTTGTAGCCTACTTTGGATGGCGACACAACGAACCGTTTTAACGAGCCCGAGAGACGTTAACAGTCTCAGAGAGTCACACAGAGCGGAGCTCAGACAGTCAGTGATGGGAGATATAACCCCGGTGTTTAAACTGATGCTTCCGATGTTATTTTGCTCTCTCTCGGTTTTTACGAGTTACTAAAAAGCCTCTCCACCTGAAGCTCACCTGTTGTGATAACGGAAACGAGAATTTAACAATGTTATGAAACGGAGGGAGGCGATCATATCCGCGAGGTCCGGACCTTGGTGGTTTAAAAAAATGTTTGAATTAGTACAATCCTTTATTTAAATACATTGATTTCCATGCATACTGCTATAACTTATAAGTGATGTCAGTCAGCAGCTCTTTCTCCTCCTTCATTGTGTAGCATGCAGGTGAGAGTGAGTAACCATGGTGACTGTCTGTCCGTCAATCAACAATGTCCCGCCCCCTCTATGAATAAAACTCTTCTAACAGTAAAACTTACTTTGACCATGTGTCCCAGAATTTACATATTCTGTATTATGTTTGAAGTCCTCATGTTTTTAAATGAGTGATAGGCTAACTGTGTGAAAATGTACCTGAACTCTAAAACAGATTTAAAGACACAAAAGAGGACACAATACTAAATTCTTAATTTAAAGTGGAGCAGAAAAGCCTCAAAAAAATTATCAGAATGTAGGAAGGACATTTCTGATGTTAAAAATGTTCAGGGGGAGACTTCCAGACCCCCAACAAAGACGTTTTTAAACAGACTAAACTTATCAGCTCAGTGTTTGTGTTTAAAAACATTATACATGCATAGACAGACAACGCATTATATGGCCTCCGTATTTATGGGGTTGGAGGTGGGCCGCGAACATTTTTGAGACTTAAAATGGGCCCTGAGTTGATAAAGGTTGGGAACCACTGTTTTAAGTGAATGATGGGAGCCGGCTCCCGTCCGCGAGCCGTTTTGTTTTTGTTTTGTTTTTGTAAAGTAATACAAGGCAGAATGATATAATGATCTCCATGCTACTGGTGAGGATAGAATAGGATCATACCACCAATGAGGGAGGGACGGGGGTCCAGCACTAAAAAGTTTAATTTAGATAGAGACGCTTTAAAGTGTTGGTTGCTGCTGTTTTGCAAATTGCAATATATTTCTTTTTATTATTTTATTTATTCATGATTATTTTTACTCTATAAAGGTAATTTTGGTTTTATTTCTCCAGATGTCTGGGGTGGGCTTTAACAAAGCACATTTACTTGAGTACTGTACTTATTTTATGTTTTTTTACTTTACTTAACTTGTTTTATTAGGGGTGTGTGTTTAAATAAAAATTGAAAATGCCAATAGCTGTCCTTTTTTTAAATGTCTATGTTTAAGTTTTTATTGGTGTTTCTATCTGCTTCGTGTAGCAGAGTGGTTCTACAAGCAAGTTAGTGCATTCATTGGTTGGTTTCAGAGAGTTACAAGGGTCTGTAAATGCAATGAAAACAATTGGCTACAGCTACATTGATATTGGTAAATAAATCACACTAGCAAAGTTGTCCCATATCGCGCTTAAGCACAATTGTCCCCCCTCCCCATTCCGCCGCCGGCCTGCACTCGCACTGCTCCAGGACTAACCAGGCTTGAGCACGTTTATTTCTTGTACATAACGTCGTAATACAACACATGCATGGCTTTACGTTAATTTGAGGCGTGCTTAGTTCACAAGACAGGCGGACTCGAGAAAAAAAAAGACACGCCCCGCATCCGCACATCGAAGAACAACACAGAGACCATGACAGCTACTTTACTGACTTTATGGCTTATTTTGACTAATTTTAGTCAGATACAGCCATAAAACTCCGGGATTTCTCCTGAATGAAGGCTGTCAACGTTGTATACCAACGTGCTTGTGCTCGTGCATGAGCTGTACCATGCCGAAGTACTGTACACCAGCTATATAGCTTAACCATGCTATGAAAACAACCAGCAGCTACACAAAGATGTCATCCATGTGAGACCTCACAGATAGCCTACAGAACAAAACAATAACTAATTAATTATGCACACTCGCCACCAACTGGACTGGGAAGTCTACTGCAGGTGCTTTACATGTGGTTAATGACAGTGCTGTGTGAGAATCAGAATCAGACTCAGAATCAGGTTTTATTGCCAAGTACATTTACACATACAAGGAATTTGTCTTGGTGCTAAACAATTAACAAAGGAAACAATGCAAAACTAGCAAGAACTTAAATAATAAAGTATAAGAAGCGATTACAAATATATAAAATTTAATTAAAAAATTTAAAATATAAAACAAAAAACACAAAATGTACAAAAGGTGCAATGTAGGAGCTGTGCAGTCGACAATGAGAAAAAATATTACAGTGTAAATAAATCTACTCTCAGTGTGCATGTTAAGAAAATACATTTAGTTAATGTAACGCATAAAAACAGTTTCAGCCTTCACATTACTTTGATGTTTTCTGACTGTGGGGCTGATGAGAGTCTGTGTTATGTGGGAGGAGGGGGGAGGGCAGGGACATTGTTCATCAGGCTGACAGCAGAGGGGAAAAAACTGTTCTTGTGGCGAGAGGTTTTGGTCCTGATGATCCGCCGCCTCTTGCCAGAGGGGAGAGTCTCAACCAGTCCATGTGCGGGGTGAGAGGGTTCGGCCACAATCTTACCTGCACGTCTCAGGGTCCTGGAGGTGTACAGGTCGTGGAGAAATGGTAGATTGCAGCCAATCACCTTTTCTGCAGAGCGGATCATACAGCCTGCACTTGTCCTTTGCTGTGGCTGCAGCGTACCAGACAGTGATGGAGGAAGAGAGGATGGACTCGATGATGGCAGTGTAGAAGTGCACCATCATGGTCTTTGGAAAGTTGAACTTCTTCAGCTGCCGCAGGAAGTACATCCTCTGCTTTCCTTTCTTGATGAGGGAGGTGATGTTCAGCGCCCTCTTGAGGTCCTGGGTGATTGTGGTCCCCAGGAAGCGGAAAGACTCCACAATAGACACCCTGGAGTCACCGATGGTGATGGGGCTGGGGGCGGCTGCATTTTTCCTGAAGTCCACAACCATCTCCACTGTCTTCAGAGCATTAAGCTCTAGATTGTTCTCGCTGCACCAGGTCACCAGATGGTCAGCCTCCCACCTGTAGGCAGAATCATCCCCACCAGAGATGAGTCCAATGAGGGTTGTGTCGTCTGCGAACTTGAGGAGCTTCACAGACTGGTGACTGGAGGTGCAGCTGTTAGTGTACAGGGAGAAGAGTAGAGGAGGAAAAACGCAGCCTTGAGGGGAGCCAGTGCTGATGATCCTGCTGTCCAAGACATTCTTCCCCAGCTTCACCTGCTGTCTCCTGTCAGACAGGAAGTCTGTGATCCACCTGCAGGTGGAGTCAGGAACGTTCAGCTGGGAGAGTTTGTCCTGGATTATTGAATTAGAAAGCAGTGGTGGACACCTGGTGATTCTAATCCAGGGGTGTCCAACCTTTTTTGAACCAAAATCTACTGTACTTTTAAAGTTGCCAGTCTGCCAAGATCTACAAGACCACATAGGGAGCCGTAGCCACTATCGACAGCCTACAAACACATTTAATACACACACAACAAACAGAAAATTATTCCAGATATAATAAATGACAGTTCTGTGAGTCACAAAAAATAGTACAATAAATGTATTTCCCTACCCAGTGGGAGCACAGGCACTGGGAGGAGGCAGCTAGTGTCTCATAGTCAGGGCAGTAGGAGCTGGTCACAAGTCTTAGGCAGGCCACAAGGTGGTCATCCGTCATTGTGGATCTGTACTTTAACTTGATAATTTTCATGTGAGAGAAAGCAGACTCACACAAATAGGTTGATCCCAAAAGTGCTGTCAAGGTCAAGGCACATCTTCTTAGGTTGGGATATTTTTGTTCCAGCAGTAGGTTCCAGAACTCTACTTTCATGTCAGGTGTGGATCTAGATTTGATCTCAATGTCAATTTGCAGTGTGAGAATCTCATTCTCAACAGCAGAGTTATCCAGGTGAAAAAGTGATGCTACTTTGGAAGCACTGCAATCCACAGAAATACTTGCAACAAATGGAAAATACAGTAAGCTGGCAACAGGCTCAATGCCTGCAAAGTTGGTAAAGCAGTTCTCAAATTGTGATATGATACTCTGAACTTGCTACTCATAACGAGCACTGTCAAGCTGCAAAAGTCTTAGCCAAAGGTGCGTTTACAAGAGGGGTTTACGGACAGTGGACTTTCTCTCTCTCTCTCTTTCTCTGAAGCTGATGTGATTCTGCACTCTTGGTTTAGCTGTGTCTTATTTCTCCGCAGGAGTCGATAGGGATTTTTTTTTAAATGGGAGTTTTACTCCTCACGGCTCCGTTCCCCGCGTGCCTTCACTTTCTCGCTCGCACTCTCTCTCTCTGTCTCTTGCACTCTTTCTATATATCTCTCTCTCTCATTCTCGCTCTCTCATGCACGCAGCAATTTTATGAGTAAATGAAAAATTTTATAAAAAACAGGTCGGAAATATACTTGGGGGCCCGCCCAGGTGTCATCTATGTGTGGTAAACACTGGACATTTCTATTTTATTATATAGGTACTAAACATCTCGCGATCGACTGAGAATCAGTCCGCGGTCTACTTGTCGACCACTATCGACTGGTTGGGCACCCCTGTTCTAATCCGTCAAAATGACAGGCAGCCTTCAGATTTTTCCGTCATTGTTCCAAAAATTCCAACAAAAACAGAAAATATTCTGTTAACGGGACCTCTGGTGTACACATACAAATCATGAGTGAAACAGCGCTAAATTTGGCTGAATTATAAAAGGTATAAGTGGTAAAATGAAGAGCCGTTTGGGAGCCTAAAGAGCTTGCTCTTCTTGGTGAGCTGAGCCAAATGATCTGGCTCACCAGAATTCCGGAAAGAACCGGAATTCCCATCACTGCTGTAAGCAGATATACTGAGAAGCTGTTGAATTTGCTTATACACAATTGACAATGAGTGTGAATATGCACGAGTTAAAATATTTGGTTTCAAAGTTATGAACTAGTTCACTAAGGTTTTGCTCACTACACAGTGCACTCAGAGATGTCCACTGTGCTCGACTTAAAAGCAAAGGAACAACAGAATAGGCCCATTTAAGTGCAGAAATTAAATATTTTATTCAACGATAGCTCTTAAGTTAGGAATATAAAAAAAAAATGTTTTAAGACCTTTGTAGGCCTTATTGGTATGTTGTTTGGTTAAATCGTTGCCTCTACACAAAGTTCTGAATACAAGCTGCCATGAAAGGCCACTACTAGTTTGTAACATTTTTGCAGATTTATAATATATTTTATTTTTATAACAGAGCTGATAGGTCCGATGCACAGTCTTGCAAATACAAGTAAAACCAGAATGGGGCGGCTGTGGCTCAGTTGGTAGAGTCGACGTCTCTCAAACGGAAGGTCGAGGGTTTGATCCCCAGTTGAGCAACATGTCGGATGTGTCCTGGGCAAGACACTTAACCCCGCATTGTTCCCGCTGCTTCGGTGGCGGTGTATTGGATTAGTTACTTCTGATGGATGATACTACTAGAAAGGGTATTCATGGGTAGGTGTGACATGCAGTGTAAAAGCACTTTGAGTAGAAAAAGTGCTATATAAGCTCAAGTCCGTTTACCATTTAAGTTTTTATTGCAACAATATACTAACCTGGTTTCACTTGATTTTGGGTCCACTTCTATTTTTTGAGTGTCCATCAGGTTTAAAATAATAATAATAACAATAATAATAAACATAAAATAGCTTAGACAAACTTAAATTGCTTGTGCTGGTAGAACATGTTTTCAGATTTTTTTGCAGAAACAGCAGCAGGTCAACATGCTCAGGTTGAGCTTCTCTGAGCTGTCACTATATCTTCAGCACTGGAGAACACCAGAGGTATAAAGTAACAAATTACATTTACTCGCTTAACTGTAATTGAGTAGTTTTTTGGTGTACTTACTACTTTTTAAGTCGTTTTTAAAATCTGTACTTTTACTTTTACTTAAGTAGGTTTTCTGTTAAGTATTGTAATTCGCAACATTTTAAATCACATACGTTACTGAGTAAAAAATGTGTGATTTTCCTTATCACACGAGAGGGACGAGAGACAGAGAGACCCTTTTCTTGGCTCTGTGCCACTTCAGCTGCAGCACGGATAAGCACCTGAATCACAGCGGGTCTACCTGCTGAAAGTGTGTTTAAACTGATGTCTCTTTGACTACGTCTACGTGCACACCATTTCCTATTAAGGTCCATATTCTGGTTAAGGCAATATTCCGAAAAAGGTGTCTACATGCTCCACACAGTGCTCAGCTACTGGAATATTCCTGTTTACATGTTAATCGGCATATTCTGAATAAACCGTAGTAGTAGTAGTAGTAGTGTCATGACAAGACGTCATCTAGGGGCATAAACAAATCCTTGAAGTAGCATATTCAGGAGAATATTCCGACTAACCCATTTACATGACCCAATATTCGGGTTTTATTCGGGTGTTTAATAATCGGAAAATGAGCTTAATCGGGTTATGACAATTGGAATAAGGTGTTTACATGACTCCTACGCAATCAGAATATTTTCATTATTCCGATTAATACAGGAATATGGTGTGCATGTAAACGTAGTCACTGTCTTAAGTCAAAGATGATTAAAATAAGTTGGCTGGCTCTTATTCATGAAGATGTGGCTTTGAATGTTGTTTCTCATGAAAGCGTTATAGAGAATCACTGCTGCAGCTCTGTGCAGCTCCGCGAAATCTCAGAGCAATAAACACATTTAATTCCGGAAGGTTTTTCACAATAAAAGTCCCCTATTGCCAACTCATGGATGTGCTTTTATTTTGAAGCAGACGTATTAGGAAGTTGGGTGTTATAAGCTGCAGCAATTTAACACATCTCAGATGTGTGAAAATAAAAACTTAAAACCAAACAGATTCAGTTAGAAGAATCAGTGTAGCCTGCTAAGAGGTGAACACACAGTTCCTTTTTTAAAACATCTAATATAAGCTCATACAGGCTCATTTTAAAACAATAAATGGATTATCTTTCATCTCAGGTTTAGTTTCAGCTAAATTAGCCTTTGAGGACATAGCTGCATTTGAGATGAAGCAGCCTCAGAATAATAAACTAAAAACACTAAAATACTCTTTACACTGTTTATGAGTGAGACAAAGACCCTGTCAGTATTTTCTCCTATAGGAGCCACCAGAAATGGCGCCGCCAAGCCGGTAGCCAGTCAGCAGGCAACTGGCTGTCAGCCAGTTTTCAGGCAGTTCCCCGGCAAAGAGAGAGCCCCCCTCTTCCTTGGGGGTGTGCCTAAACACGCCGATGTATTTCATTTCAGGATGTCGCCAGGAGATGGCGCTTCCCACACAAGCAAACATCAACCTACAGTACACCTTATTTATTGTTTAGTCAGGCCCAGTTACTTAAGTTTATTCATATAGTTATATATATATATATTTTTTTTTCTTAAGTCTTGTCTGATTGCAGCTTTTGGTAATAAATGACTGAGATCAGCTTCATATCAAAACTGGAACTCTATAAAAATCGAATAGCCTAACTAAATGAACTTAGCTGTCATTCTAACTCAGACATTTATTGATGAATCCTGAATCACATCAGCTGTGGTTCACAAAGTCATATTGAAGATATTCTATGATTTTCTTCATGAAATTAAACATATTCATTTTTTCTTCTCTCTACAATAACTTGAATTTTAAAGGTAGGGTAGGTAATTTCCTCCAGATACACTTTTTAAGATGTTGGTTGAAATTGTCTTTAGGTCCTGACAGAATTTAATAATGTGCTCTAAGAAAAGAAACAAAGAAAATCTGTCATCTGTAGCAATTGTAAACTCATAAAAACTTCGACCAATGTCTGCACTCGGTTCGAGTTTTATGAACCAATTATTCCACCATGTTTCCCTGCTCGGATGCATGCACAAGCCCACACTCAAAGCATGAGATGAAATCCGCTTCTGGACCAATGGCGCTAGTGCATGTAAGTGAGGGGCGCTGCTTTTGAGGGAGCACAGAGGGGAGGGGGTGGGTAAAGACAGAGCACGGAGAGAATGCTACTTTCAAAATCATGCTAGTTTTCGAAAATTACCTACCCTAGCTTTAATGTACAAGCCCTTACACATTTTATTCTGTATTTTAGTGAACATTGCTTTCATGTCGTTGTTAAAATAACAATGAAAGACGTTCTCTTAATGAGCTCCCTTAGACGAGGTAGCGGGTAGTTTTAGGGTCAAACCGCACATATTACTTTCACTGACGAGCGGATCAATTCCACTCAGTCAACACAGGTAGCCTAATCTCCACTTCTCAGGCGCTGCTCTCACACATTACTGTAAATTGTGACCAGGGTGCGAAATACAGGGGGTCTTTGGGGGGTCTGAGACCCCTTAATTGACACTTGAAACCACCTGAATGCCTCAACAGTGACATTTTGGGGGGGTCTCTGTTAAAAAAAAAAAAACACCTGCAATTGACTTTATACTCTGCAGTGGACCAGAGAGAGAGGGAGAGAAAAAGAGAGAGATGTCCGCTGTTAGGTCCGCTGTTAGGTTGAATGCAAAGCACACAACTAAACCCACACTGAACCCAGCCCAGGTTGAAAACTACAGACCGGTTTCTCTTCTGCCCTTTCTGTCAAAGTACTTGAGCGCACAGTCTTCAAGCAAGTCTTGGAGTTTCTGTCTAGAAACAATCTGTTTGATCCAAATCAGTCAGGCTTTAAGCGGGGCCACTCTACTCTCAGTAACAGAATCGCTAAAGGCGGCCAGGGCGGCAGGTCAGTCATCAGCTCTACTACTCCTAGATCTGTCTGCTGCCTTTGACACAGTCAACCTTCAAATCCTCCTTTCCACGCTCTCTGAGCTTGGCATCTCAGGATCCGCCCTTTGCTGGTTCGAGTCCTACCTCTCTGGGCGATCCTTTAGAGTGTCGTGGAAGGGAGAAGTGTCCAAAGCGCACAGCTTATCCACAGGGGTACCTCCAGGGTCAGTGCTTGGTCCCCTCCTCTTCTCCATATACACAAGCTCACTTGGTTCGATAATCCGCTCTCATGGCTTTTCATACCACTGCTATGCTGATGATGCAGCTCTTCTTGTCATTTCCACCAGGCGATGTCACAGTCTCAGCTAGAGTCTCGTCATGCCTCACCAATATCTCTAAATGGATGAATGAACGGCACCTTCAACTCAATCTTTCAAAGACTGAGCTCCTTGTCATCCCAGCCAGTCCCTCTATGCAACCACAGATCAATATCCAACTTGGAACAACTAAACTCATGCCCACAAAGTCTGCCTGGGTGTCATGATTGATGACCAGCTAACCTTCAAGGTTCAAGTAGCCTCGATTGCCCGATCATGTCGTTTTGCCCTGTACAACATCAGGAAGATCAGACCTTACCTGTCAGAACATGCTACACAACTTGTGGTACAGGCTCTTGTGCTATCACGCATAGACTACTGCAACTCTCTACTGGCAGGTCTTCCTACATGCACAACCAAACCTCTGCAGATGATACAGAACGCAGCAGCACGACTGGTCTTTAACCTTTCAAAAAAGAGCTCATGTCACTCCGCTGTTCATCTCCTTACACTGGCTCCCAGTCACTGCTCGCATTAAATTTAAAACTCTGCTGCTCGCCTACAAAACAGCAACAAAAACGGCTCCTCCTTACTTTAACTCTCTATTTCAGGTCTACACTCCCTCCCGTCCACTACGCTCTGCCAATGAAAGGCGTTTGATCCAACCTTCACAACAGGGTCCAAAGACAAGGACTAGACTCTTCTCCTCTGTCGCCCCCCGGTGGTGGAATGAACTTCCAAACTCCATTCGATCTCTGTACCTTTAAGAAAAAGCTAAAGACCCAGCTCTTTCAGGAATACCTACTAACTTAACTTAATGATGATGATCTCGATAGTATTGATGTAATGATGGTAATGATGATGGTTTTTGTTTGAAATCGACGACGTATAAGATGGTTTATATACTGATTAGAGTCTCAGAACGGCAGTTAATGTTGTGCCTTGCCTCTGGGCAATGCCTTTCAGCACCTGTGTGTCCAATCGGACTCAAAGCTGATCGTTCGTCCTTACTGACATTGTTTCTTTATTTTTCCTTGATCCTTGCTTGTGTTGTTCTTACTCTCTGATGTACGTCGCTTTGGATAAAAGCGTCTGCTAAGTGAATTGTAGAATTGTAGAACTACAAACAATGTATTTTCCCATTTTGTGCAGCTGCTTGCTGCAGATGTGATTCCGTGCTCTCTTGGATTTGCTGCATCTTGATAAGAAATCTCCCTATACGCGGGTTACCCGCTGGGATTGGAACTTTTTAAAACGGGAGTTCTGTTTTCTTGCATGGAGCTACCGAAGACACTCTGTGCGTTCAGTGCAGCCGTCCAGACAGTTGGCAATTATTTCCGTGCAGCGTACTGTATCAGCGCTCAGTGCGCGTGCAGGCAAGTGCTAATGTGTCTGTCATTGAAATGATCCCGACCCCTCTTCAATAAATAAACAACACAACATGACCATGTGTCAGAAATTAATCAAATTCTGGATTATGTTATCTTACTAGTACGTAAACAAACCAAAATAATGGCACACACTAAATACTAAATTATATATCAGCTATACATAGACTACTTGTATTAAAAACCCCGCAGAGTTGGAATAGTGCAAAAACACTTGTGCTACACTGCAACCATACTTTCATTTTAAATTAAATTACTATTTTTAGCCGTTTTTAACTTGCTTATTTTTACACATGTTTTGCGTAATTTTCACATAAACTATCAATACAGTTACCCATAATAGTTGTATTTTTAACATAATAATAATAATAATAAACTTTATTTATAAAGCACCTTTCCAAAACAAGGTTTAGAAAGTGCTTTACAGGATAAAACAACAGTCATAAGTGTTAATCATATCGCTATCAGTAAAAACAACACTAAAGCATAAAACACAGTAATAAAACATAATAATAAAAACAATAAAAACAGATGGAGTGGGAAGATAAAAACAAAAGGATCATAGGAAGGCTAGACTATAAAAGTGCGTTTTAAGAAGTGACTTGAAAGATAAAATAGTCTTTGCCATCCTAATCTCCTCTGGGAGGTTGTTCCAGAGTATAGGTGCCCTGGTGGCAAACGCTCTGTCACCTTTGTTTTTTAATCGGGACCTTGGAACCACCAGGAGAGCAGCATCTGAGGACCTCAAAGCCCGTGATGGTACATAAGGAGTTAAAAGGTCAGAAATTTAACTTGGGGCCAAACCGTTCTGAGCTTTAAAAGTGATTTAAAAGTATAATTTTTAAATCAACTCTTAAACTAACTGGCAGCCAGTGCAAGGATACAAGGATAGGCGAGATGTGTTCGCGTCTCTTGGTGCCTGTTAAAATCCTGGCTGCAGCATTTTGTACTAGCTGAGAAGAAGGAGAAAGATTTTTTGCTGCAGATGGAGAAGAGGGAGTTACAGTAATCTAACCTTGATGAAATAAAAGCATGAATGACTGTTTCCAGATTTTTGGTCGACAGGAATAGCTTAATTTTAGAAAACGTTGGAAGAAGCATGACTGTATGACAGACTTGATATGGCTGTTCAAAGTGAGATTTTGATCACATAAAACGCCAAGATTCCTACACTGGTGAGTAATGAGATGAGAGTATGGACCTAGTCTGTTTGTGAGTTCAGTATTAGCAGAGTCTGTACCTAAAAGTAATATTTCTGTCTTTTTTGAGTTCAGCTGAAGGAAATTCTGGGCCATCCATTTATGAATGTCCTCCAAACAATTCATAAGTGAGGACATTTCATTGAAGTTATTGGGGTCACAGCTGAGATAAACCTGGGTGTCGTCTGCGTAAAAGTGAAAACTGATGTTGTGTGCTTGAAGAGATGTCCTAATGGCAGCATGTAAATAGTAAAAAGAATTGGGCCAAGGACTGAACCCTGAGGAACCCCACAAAGCAGCCTAGAGGTGGAAGACCTTGACTCGGCGATCCCAACAGAGAAAGTCCTATCCGAAAGGTATGACCTAAACCATTCACGGGCCGTGCCACTGATGCCCACCCATTGCTCTAAACGGGACAAGAGGATGGTGTGATCAACTGTATCAAACGCTGCACTGAGATCTAGGGGAACCAAAATGGCAGGACGGCCAGCGTCAGCAGCTAGAAGCAAGTCATTCATGACTTTAAGAAGGGCAGTTTCTGTACTGTGATGGGCTCTAAAACCTGATTGCAGGGATTCTAACAATTAATGTTCCTTCATAAAAGCTAGTAGTTGATTTGCAACAATTTTCTCTAGGACTTTGGCTAAAAAAGGAATTTTAGAGATAGGTCTAAAATTGTTAAAATCATTAGACTGTAGTCCAGGTTTCTTCAGCAGGGGTTGAATAAGAGCATTTTTTAAAATAATGGGGCATGATACCGGTGGGCAGGGAACTATTTAAAATGTTCAGTATAGAAGGACATATTGATTTAAAAATTTCTTTGAAAAATCCTGGGGGAGGATATCCGGAGGGCAGGAGGAGGGTTTCTTTTTGTTGACAGTTTCTGACAGTATAGATTGACAGACAGGGTTGAAATGGTTGAAGGAAGTGTCAGGTCTTGTGGGTAGGAGACTAGCTGGGGATCTACTGGTGAGGTAATACTTAGACGAATGAGGGAGATGTTTTGTTTAAAAAAGTTTAAAAACTCATTGCAGGTTTCCGGGGTAGCGTCTACGAAGGGGACAGGGGGGGGCATCCATGGCACGGCTTACAACGTTAAAGAGCACCCTGGGGTTAGAAATATTTGCTTCAATGAGATTGGAGAAATAGATGTGTCTAGAGTTTTTTACTTCTGTATTAAAGTTCTTCATCAGCACCTTGAGGTCTTCTAGGTAGCCAGGGAGCTTTAAGGCCTTCCACTGACGCTCTGCCTTACGGCATTTGCGCTTTAGCATACAAATGTTTTCATTGATCCAAGGCTGGGACATGTTTTTGGATTTCTTAGTCTTAAATGGTGCAATTCCATCCTTGATGAAATTGCAGGTAGTATTGAAATTAGTTAGGTGTTTTTCCACTGATGATAAGGGCTCGACCTCACAGGGGATCGTATTAAAAGCTTTACTAAAAACGTCACTAAAATTATTGGCAGAGGTAGAATTAAAAGCTCTAGACCTTAGCTGTGTACGTGAGCCAGTAAAACAAGAGGGTAAAATCAAGTTGAAACATATTCAATAGTGATCAGAAATACAGAGATCAGAACATGTTGAGTCAGATAATGTAAGACCATATGATAAAACAAGATCAAGAGTACGGCCCTGACTGTGAGTGGGCCCAGTCGTTAATAAGGATAAATTAAAGGACTCGACCAGCGATAAAAACTCTGCACTTAGACTGTTAGAGGTGCAGCAGACATGAATTTTAAAATCACCTAAGATTAAAAACATATCATATCTGGGCAGGATTATTGATAGGAGTTCTGAAAATTCAGTTATAAATCCAAAAGAGGATTTGGGGGGTCTGTAGACTAGAAGGCACAGACACTGGGTATTTCCTTTAAATACAAATGCAAGTACCTCAAAGGAGAAAAAAAATCCTACATCAATGACAGAGAGATTGATGTTATTTTTGAAGAAAGCCGCTATTCCACCTCCCCTTCCCAAAAGTCTAGGTTGATGTAAAAAAGAAAAAAAAGAGTAGCCGGGAGGAGAGGCTTCAATTAGAGGAGTAAAATCCTCAGGTTGCACCCATGACTCTTTAATCATAAAAATATCCAGATTCTGAGCTAGAATGAAATCATTGCATATAAATGACTTGTTTGACAGAGATCTCACATTGAGTAGCCCTGTCTTGAATGTATTTAGCACTTTTGGTGTGGGGTGGCGGAGGAGACGTAGGCCGGCAGGGAATGTGAATGAGATTTGATGGTGTGACCATGCGGGGAGAGTAACAGCTTACTGAGCATCCGGACCTTCTGTAGCTGGTCACAACAGGAATAGAACTTTTGACAACACATGCAGCACCACCGGGACCCTCACTGTTAAAAGGTGGGCTTTTCTAAGAGGTGTGATAGGGATCATGCTGAGGTGTCTGTCAAAGAGAATGAAAAGCTATAAAATGGATAAAATTAGAAACCAGTTGCTTGGTTCCTGTCTTATTTGGGTGGAGGCCGTCCACTTCGTAGAGGTCCTGCTTACTGATAAAACATGTCATCAACAGTAGAATTTTGTTGTACTATGAACTCCTTGTGACTACAAGCATAGCATACATTATAAATGAAATAAAAAAAAACTAGCTTGTAAGCTCTTTTGCTCCATGGAATCAACAGAAAATTGCTTGGTAGCATTTTGCTACACATAACAACATTCTAAAATAAAAAAAAATGAATTGCAATTGAACATGAGGATATAAAATGACATTACATACTGATGATGCTACCTAATGCATAAGACGAATGCAGATGTCTGCGGACGGAAACAGGCAGTTTGACGAAGGCTGTTCTTTCAGCAATGTGCTTCATGACAATGACTTTCGGTTGCCAACTTCCTGTCTTTTCTTAAAGGGACCACTACATGTCATAGAAAAGAATGAGTCTACCTAGCAAACTATTAAGAACTGAACTACGGTTACAGAACACTCTCTGCCTGGCGGGATAAACCCGCCACTACTACAACAGAACATAGTAGGTATCATGACTTATTCTCAGGAGTTAAGAGCAGAACCAACTCGTTAATAGGCCACATCAACACTTTGGTCCCGGCTTTCCTGGAGACTTTGAACTCCACCTTGCGTACCCTGCTGTCTTTGCTGGGAAAGACTTGAGTGATAAGTCCCAGAAGCCATTCATTTCTGTGTAGTTGGTCATCCTTGAGAAGAACAACGCTTCCAGGCTGGAGGTCGGGCTGGGAAGACTGCCACTTCCGTCGTGGCTAAAGTGAACAAAGATATTGCTTCTTCTATCTATCCCAGAAGGTTTGAGCCAAGTGTTGGACCAGGCGCCACTGATGTTTATGAAGGTCTTTGACCCAGTCACCAACGAGGGCAGAAGGGAGGCTCACTTTCTGAGTGAGAGGGGTTGTCGGGGTAAGTACGAGTGGATCATCTGGATCATTGGAAACTGGTACAAGAGGTCGAGAGTTGATGATGGCGGTCACCTCGGCCATCAGTGTGGAGAGTGCTTCATGACTCAGCTTTGATGTCTCCAGCTGCAAGAACATAGAGTCCAAGATCTTTTTTGCTACACCAATCATCCTCTCCCACAACCCTCCCATGAGAGAGGCGTGGGGAGGATTGAAAATCCATTTGCAACCTTAGTCCACTATGAACTTTTCCACAGAACTGTTGTCGATGTTGGAAGGAACCTGGAGCTCCTTACATGCACTGACGAAGTTAGTTCCTCAATCACAACAAATGAGTTTCACTGGGCCCCTGTTGGCGAGAAAACGCCTGAGGGCGTTTATGAAGCTCAACGTATCTAGTGACTCAGTGACCTCTATGTGTATGGCTCTTTCACTCATACAAGTAAATAACTCTGCCCACCATTTACTCTGAGCAAGGCCACCTCGAGTCCAACGGGAAGACACCATCCATGGGCCAAAGACATCCAGGCCGACATTTGTGAATGGAGGTTTAGTTGAAAGGCGGTCTGCGGGAAGGTCTGCCATCTTCTGTGTCTGAGGTGTGCCACAAAGTTTACAACATGTAACACACTCGTAGATAACGCTACTCACTCGCCTTTTTCCACTGACCATCCAGAGTCCAGCAGCGCATAAGGCACCCTCAGTGAAATGTCGTCCCTGGTGTTGTGATTTCTGATGGTAATATCTGACCAAAATCATTGCAATATGGTGCTTGTCAGGGATGATGAGAGGGGTTCTCTCTTCTGACTGGAGTTCTGCTTCTCTGACACAACCTACTCTCTAGAGGCCATCAGCGTCGATAAAAGGATCTAAAGTCTTGAGAGGACTGTCCTTAGGAAGGTTTTCCCCTTTTCTTATGCAGGCATACTCTTGTGCGTACGTCTCTTCTTGAACTGCATGGATGATGGTTCTCTTAGCCTGCAAGAGATCCTTGACTGACTTTGCTTTGTGGCAATGATGCCAGCCTTTGCAGCCACTGGCTTTGTTTGCAGGATTTTTCTTGAACAAACCAGCAATGTGAGTGAGACGAGCAATGGCGTGGATCAGTGAGTTCCATCTGGAGAACTTAGAGAAGCGATGAGACCCCAGTTGTTTGCTCAGCATGGTTGATTTCATCATAGAGAGCTTTTTTGTATTTTTGTATTTTACGTTTTGTATTTAAATTTTTTGACACTTTATTTTGTTTTATTTTATTTTTTATTGACACTTTATTTCTTGTTAAATGTTTAGCATACCTGCACTGTCGTTCATTTCCTGCTCTGTGTGACCTTGAATTGCCCCCCGGGGATAAATAAAGTTTTTTGAATTGAATTGAATTGAATTGAGGGCGAATCTCTGCATCCAAAGAGGGGTTCACTAGCTCAAAGGTGCTTTTCTCAGGAAGGTCTTGCTGAGGGTGTTTCAAACAGGCTGGTCCATAAAGCTAGCTGGTGCCTGAGAGATGTGCAGCAGTGATGGATCATGTAGTAATATCTGCAGGATTTACATCGATAGGTACATACTGCCACTGTTCAGGGCGAGAGAAGCTCCTTATCCGCTGGACTCGATTACTGACGTAAACATAGAAACGTCTGGTGTCATTACTGATGTAACCCAATACAACCTTGCTGTCGCTGTAATATTTAGTGTCATCCAACTCCATGTCAATCTCTGAGGAGATGAGCTCGGCAAGTTCCACTGCCAACACTGCAACACAGAGCTCAAGTCTTGAAACTTTATGTTCAGGAAGAGGCGCAAGCTTGGCCTTGCCCTTGATGAAACCCACGTGGATGATTCCGTTGGTGTCTGTCAGTTTGAGGTCCTGAGATGGAAAGGCTTCCATCACCTCTCTTTTGTTTGATGCAATTTTGTGTAATCGCAAGTTAGAATCTGACAAAACATTTTGTGTCCTCTTGAGTAGGTCCACTGCAGCCTCAACTGTGGGGAGAAACTTTAACCCATCATCCACGTAAAAGTTGTGGTTTACAAACTGCTTGACGTCAGGGTCTGAATCCTTAACAGACTGCCTAAGACAGTAGATCGCAACTGCTGGGGAGGGACAATTCCCAAAGACATGGACCCTCATGCGATATTCAATGATGTCTTTGGATGGGTCGTTGTCCCAAAACCAGAAAAACCTCAGGAAATTGCGGTCCTCTTCTTTCACCAGGAAACAGTGGTACATCTGTTGGATGTCTGTTGTTATTGCCACAGCTTCTTTGTGAAATCTGATGAGTACCCTGAGAAGGGTATTGTTGAGGTCAGGTCCAGTTAAAAGAACATCGTTAAGTCACACTCCACAGTGTTTGGCACTGGAGTCGAACACTGCACTGATGTTTCCAGGTTTCCTGGGATGATACACACCAAAAGAAGGCAAATACTACCTTACTTTACCTTCTTTCAGAGGGGCTGCAACTTCTGCACGTTTGTTCTGAAAAACTTTCTCCATGAAGGTTAAATAATATTCCTTCATCACTGGCTTCTTCTCAAAACAGCGTTTCAGTGATGAGAGTCGATTCTAGGCCTGGGCCTTGTTGTCTGGGAAACGACACCTTGGTGTCTTAAATGGCAGTGGGGCTATCCAGCTGTTTCTTTAATCCTTCTTTAAACTCTCTTTCATTATTTGCAGGAATGAGATGTCTTCGATGGACAGAGCCACTTTGTTATCATCCTTGGTCTGCTGCAACACTGTGGAGCCTAACTGCTCAGCTCTTTCCTTACAGGTCAGTGTCTCTGTAGGGCATACGCTAGGATGACTGGGACTCTGGAAATGGCTATATCTCTCCTTTACATGGAAGAGGTTAGGGCAGGGCTTAAAGATGGAGGGGCGTTCCTGTTCAGTTGTGCTGATATAATATGTTCACTGTTGTGGGCTTGTGAACACCCAAGCACACGTTTACTACTATCACCCATCCCAAGTCAAGTTTCTGGGCATAGGGAGCATCACGAGGGCCGTTTAACTGCTTGCGCACTTTGTGGACCAAAATGATGTCTCGCCCGCGGAGAAGCATGATGGGAGCGTTTGGATCAAGCACTGGGATGAAGTGAGCAACTGCTTTCAGGTGAGGGTAGTTGAAACGCAGCACTAGGTGTTGGAATTTCCAATCTGTTGTCAGGGATGTCATTACATTCCAAGAGAATTGGTAAAGGGAGATTGACTTTCCCATCAATGGATTCGATTTGATAGCCTAGAGCTCTTCTCCCTGTCGTCTCTATTAACAAGGCAGATCTTAGAGCACAATCTGTTACTTTGATCACCTCCGCAGACCTCTGTGCAACTGAGATACAGTTGATCTGCACCAGCTACAATACTGCTCAAATTTTCTCCCACCTGTTCTACCACCGTCGGTCAATTTGAGGTTAAAACGCAGGTAACACTCGAAAACTAGCAAGATTTTAAAAGAAGCATTACTTCTGTCTACACCAACCAGTAGGGGCCGTGGCTTGTAAGGTAACATAGAGGGGCTATGTTACCTTACAAGCCACGGCCCCTACTTGCATGCACTAGCACCGTCGCAATTGCTACAGAAGCAGACCTCACTGCATCGCTTTCATTTTTGTAAAAAATACGTCACCTTGTGTCTCATTCAGCGGTAAGTTAACATTCAACTTTATCATAATACATGATCAAAACTGTCAAACTAGCATGTTAGCATTAGGCTACCTGGTTGTAATGGTAAAGAGATATGTCAGTAGATCTAGAAATGTCAACATTTAGAAATACAAGTTTTTTTTTCTGTAATATCAATGACAAACTTTTTTGCCACGCCAACTGACAAGGTTCATTTCCACCTATTAGGTTCTTCATTGTGCTCATATCTGGCAAATTTGGTGACTGCAGAAGATCAAAAGCCCTGAAAACACATTCCTGTTTTATGGCAGACAATGCATCCTCACGGGGACAGCGATAGGTGCAGACCACTGAACTATGCAGATGATTTCCCTAATCTTAGGACACACAAAAGTTTGAGTGGGATATGTTCAACCTTTTAGGTATTTTAGTTGATTTAACAGAAATAGAACTTCATGTGCCAGTAGATGATGCTGTGACAGAGGGCGCACTCACACTCAGTAATCTATACCTTGCCTAAGGCTTGATAAGGAATGTTTTTAAAATGCTGTGCATTTGTTTTTACCTATCTAGGGTTCTTTTAGTTATATAAGACCTAATGTGAGTCTTAATGTGAATGTTGTATGTTTTTTATGTTTTATGTTACTGAGCCTCAACAAAAGGTAATTTTCTGTCACAATGTGATAGACAATAAAGTTTTTTGAATCTTGAATCTTGAAGCACGTTTGACCGTTTGTTTGGCTAGTGCAGTGGTTCTCAATTATTTTCTGTCATGCCCCCCCTAGGGGACAGAAATTTTTCAAAATAGAATACGTCGTATTTCCTGGTCTTATAAGGTTTTGCTTTTCTTGCCTCTGTCGCCTTTTCTTTTCACTCCTGTCAGAAACTTCTCCATCTCTCTTCCTCCATCAGCTCTGTACACCAGTGTTCCTATGTACTTCGCGGTCACACTGGCAATCCCTAGCACGCTTCAACCCTAAAGTCCAGTTCGTTTTGGCCAGTGTGACCGCTCCATTCCGTGCTCAGACACGGTACACTTCCTTGGCTTTGGCACACTTCGGAGAGGTGTGCTTCGGCACAGTACACCTCATGCACGAGCACGAGCACGCGGGTACACAACGCTGACAGCCTTCATTATGGAGAAATCCAGAGTTTTACGGCGTTATCTGACTAAAATGACTCAAAATAAGTCACAAAGTAGCTCTGTCATGTTCTCTGCGTTGTTTTCCGATGTGCGGACTACCGCGCCCCGCTTTTATTTTTTTAATTAATTTACGGCTGTAGCTGATTAAAGTAACTCAAAATAAGCCGCAGTCTGTAAAGTAGCTGTCATGCTCTCTGTGTTGTTCTCCGATGTGCAGACGCGGACTTGACTAAGCGTCCCTTTTTAAAAAAAAAATCTCGAGTCTGCCTGTTTGTAAACTGAGCACGCTTCATTATAACATCATGCATGCATGTGCTGTATTACGACCTTATGTACAAGAGGTAATCGTGCTCAGGCATGGTTAGTCCTGAAGCAGTGTGACCGCGGGCCATGCTGGCCAGTGGGGGAATGGCCCAGTGGGGGGCAATCGTGCTTGAGTATGGCACGGTAGGGATTGCCAGTGTGACCGCGCTCTAAGTGTGGAAACTGCAGCTAAATGCCTACCAAAGCAGAAAACGTGTGCTGCAGGATACTATGATAACTCACAACCAGGATATAGCAACACACAAAACGTATGTTTGTATCAAGTGTTTTTATCAGAAAAACACTCACCGTTATTGTGTTGAAAAATATGTTAGCCTCTTCCAAATTCACTGACTGGAGCTAGCAACATAGTTGCCTAACTCCTTACTCTTACTCATGGCTTCACAAAGTTTGGCTTGATTACAATATAATTATTGGCCACAAATGTCTTCTGTGCAATACATTTTTTAAATTTACATTATTACTGTATGTTGTTTATTCAAGCCACTCACCTAGTACTGCATTGTAAAGCTGTGATTAAAAATTCAATGAACAATTGTATGTATCAAGGTCATCATAGACTGTTACTTACTTTTACTACAAAAGCCCAGGTGATAATATTATGTTTTTAGGATCAATATCTCATGCAATAATGTTTCCTACTCTATAATTATTTTCCTTCTTATTGAACCTTATTTAATTTTAATCAGTATCTTCTTCTTTTTATTAGGTCATCAGGAGAATGTTGTTGAAAACCAAACTGGTTAAACCCATATACACTTCAAAACAACCACAACATCTTCAGAGGAGAACATCACGGAGAACAGCAGAAGAGTCTGTTAATTATAAATATTGATTCAATCAAATTCATTCTAATAAAACAGTTTCACTATTCCAGAGGAATAAAAGTAAACAAGTGACAAAATCATTCTTTGAAAATTATTTTTTTTAAATGTGTGCAGAACTATACTTGTTGACCTCTATCATAGCAAGCAGGTTACAAAAATACATTAAAAAACGTATCAAGCCAGACCAGACAGGTTTTATTAATAACCGACAGGGAACAAAAAAGCTCTGAATTTACAACCAATTGCAACCAAGAGAGAAACCCTGCCAATACTTTTCAGACTAGATGCTGAGAAGGCATTTGATAGGGTTGACTGGACATTTTTAGAACAGACCTTTGGCCACATGGGCTTTAATAATACGATTAAGATTTTTTATAAAAACCCTAGATCAAGAGTTAGGGTAAATGGGCACTGCTCAGAATTTTTCCCTCTGGGTCGGGGTACACGCCAGGGAGACACCCTATCACCCTCTCTTTTTGCACTCAGCATAGAGCCACCGGCTGAATTGATAAGATCTAACCCCCTCATTCAGGGAATACATGATGAAGGGCAAAGTGAACACAAGTTAGCACTCTGCGGATGACATTTTATTATTTCTAAAAATATCCCACTACCTCTGTCCCTGCCTACAAAGTGTTAATAGATATAGTGCAGTGTCAGGCTATAAGGTCAACACAAACAAATCTGAAGCTATGATGATCTCTGGATATTGGCCTCCCTAGTTAGAAGACCTGGGGTCTCATTTATAAAAGAGTGCGTAGAATCCATACTAAAAATGTATGTGCGCCAAAAACCCAGAAATGGCGTGCGCACAAAATATTTCAGATTTATAAAACCGTTCGTACGCACACCTGTACGCAATGTTCCTTTTATAAATCACGATCCACCTGGAAATGTGCGCACATAAATTAGCCCCATGTTCTACCCTCTACACGCCCACATTCAACCATAAACGGTCAATTCAAAGCAGCTCGTGAATGAAAATGCATACAAACGAGGGGGCAGATCAAAGGTTTCCAGCGCTGGATCGCAGCGAAAACCCGAAGTTTAGACGAAGAAAATATACTTTCTGACCCAGAAATGCAGGAGTTGGGAATGAAGTGAAGGTTAGAAAGCAGCAGGAGGGTCACAAACTTAAGACAAATCTGAGAATGACACCACGCTGCTGCCGCATTCACGCTGTCCTCAGTGCCAAAACATTAACTTTTCATCATTACGCACGAGTCTACAATGTTTATGTTTACAGGACCCACACTGATTCATTGTCAGTGCTAATGTCAGTCAGCAGTCTCCCTCTCTGTAGGATATTAGTAATCTAAAGTTTGATGAATGAACAGAAACTTTTAATTGTTGGCCACATTTTTTCGTGGGAAACTCCGTCTGCTCTGTGACTAACTATGAGGATATATAGGCCTAATGATCGTGTCAGAGATGCTCCGACTTAATGTCCACACTTTAATAATTTACACAATAAATACATGCAGGTGATGAAGATGTGCTGAGTAACGAGAAGGCAAAATGTGTGAAGCCACCGCCGTGTCTCTGTGCGCTCTGTGCGTCTTGCAGCTCAGTCAACTTTATCCAAACAAAAAATCACACTTGATGATGAATGCTCAATATTTAAAGACATTAATGAAAACTGGTGGCTCTACGGTTTTTGTGTTAGTTGAAATCTGATTTCTACATCAGTGATTACATTAGTGTACAGTCCGGTACTCTGAGGTCTGTCCGGGATAATGAAGGCGAGACAGCGCTGATTAAATACTGTATGTGGCGGACTTTTATTTATTAATTTGTTTACGTTTATATCTTGTCATATTGAAAGTAACAATTGAAAAAGGCTCACTACATGCGCTCCTATAGCCTAAGTAAAACAATGGCCGGTTTTAATGATTATGATGACGTGGATCTGTCAGTAAAGTTTGATATTTAGTGAAATAATATGTGGAAGAGACACCAATGTACATGCTGCAGGCTTCAATTCACCACTTCCCCGTCTGTGTCGCCAATTTACCATGCCTCCAAAATGTACGTACGCATGGGTCAGAGTTTGCTTACACATTTTACCGTCAGGTTTGTTTTTATAGATCACAGACTTTGCGTGATTAAAGGCGTACGCCAGTTTCAGGGCCCGTTTTGTGCGTACGCAACGGTTATAAATGAGACCCCTGGTGTCTTTCAGAAGGTCCAAACAAGGATTTAGATATCTTGGCGTTGTCCTCACCTCTAAAAACACACAGTTATTCTCCTCTAATCATGAAAAATTATTTAAAGAAATCAAAAAGGATCTAACTAGATGGGATGTGCTCCCCTTGTCGCTCTTTGGCAGAATAGAATCTGTTTGCATGAATATTCTACCAAGACTGCTAATTCTTGTTCCAGTCTCTTCCCGTTCCAGCCCACATTTAAGTTGTTAGAAAAGGAAATATCAAAATTCATCTGGCAAAACAAGAGACCAAGAATACGGCTAAAAATCTTGATGCCAATGAAAAAGAGAGGAGGTTTGGGTTTACCCAATCTAAAACTCTATTACTTGGCGGCTCAGCTCGGTGCAGTGGCAGCTTGGGTGAACAAAGATGTAGAGACTGGATGGGTCTCGATTGAAACAAACTCTTTACCAGGAATATCATTATCCACCCTCCCATTTCTTTGTGAACAGTCTCAGAAAAAATGTATGGATCAAACACACACTGAAAGTCTGGAACTCAGTTCAAAAGCAATTGAAGGGAGCTGTGGCTCTGTCACAGGAAAGGCCCATATTGGGAAATGTAGAATTTCTCCCGTCCATGTGTGACAGTGCCTTTAGAAGATGGAGCGGGAGTGGGCTTAGTACAATCAATCAATTATTTGAGAGAAATATACTTAAATCTTTTTCACAACTTCAAATAAAGTTTGGACTGCCCCCTAGTGACCCTTTTAGATACCTACAAATAAGGCATTATGTCACAAAACATAAAGACTGGGAACACATCAAAAGAGAGCAAAACAGTATGGAGTCCTACTTTATACATTTGTCTGAGCATGGTGCAATATTGAAGCGAAAACAGATATCCCATATGTATAAGAAAATATTGTCAGAAATGTCGGATAACACACTTCATCTATCTTATCCCCTGCTCTCTCTCTCTCTCTCTGCATTCATATGACATTACTGCATGTCACTACCTTTAAATCCCAGTTACTAACCACATCTTCTTCTGGGAGCTCCTGAGCTCTCTTAGGTTCCTCGGGATTGTTGCTCCTGCTGAGCCCTCTTAGGCTCCACGGGATCGTTGGTGGACGGCCTGCCAAAACAACCCTCCCCCAATCCCTTTGGGATCGTAGGTGGATGGCCTACCTGAACAACACCCCCCCCCTTTTTCCCTTGTTCCCTATCCCTCTTCCTGCATCTTATCCCATCTCCCCCTATCCCTTTCCAAGCCCGGCGCAGTCTAGGCTGTGAAGGCTGTTTCGTCATGAGCCGGGGATCACTGCCGAAGATTTCTGCCTTTTAATAAGGCAGTTTTTCTGACCAATGTATCTTTTGCTGCTTTGCTAAAGTGCTCATGATGGATTAAGCTGGGTCCTTGTAATATAGCAATAAGTAAGGTCTTTTACCTGCTTTTTGTAACATAACAATGAGCATGGTCTTTTTACCTGCTCTTTTGTAATATTAATAGACAAAGAGTAAGGTCCTTTACCTGCTTTTTGTAAAGCGTCTTGAGATAACACTTGTTATGAATTGGTGCTATACAAATAAAGATTGATTGATTGATTGATTGATATTAAAAGACAGTGGGAACTGGAGCTTAATAAAGTAGTGGACGATTATGCTTGCGAAAACGTATATTAGATGTCATAAAGGGATTGGAAGCCAGCTATGGAAAGAATTTGACTGGAAGGTTAAAATTAGGTTCTTTAGGGTCCCACTAATAGCATGTGTTTTTAAAAGTAATGCTACTAATAAATGCTGAGAATGTATATGTCAATGTATGTGCGTGTGTATGCCTATGCAGATTACATCTATATGGCTATATAGAATTAATATACCTGTACGTAAATATATACGGGTAAATATGTGTTTTCCCCCTGTATGGAGCTGTGTCTTTTATGTAAATGTGTGTCAAATGGAGCCCAATCTCAAGGTGATGTTCTTATTTGTAACAGTGAATTACCTGTTATTATGAAACAGCGGCAATAAAGTTCTAAAAAAAATAACTATACGTGTAAATAAACAATGAGAAGTAATATTTTTACGTCCAACTTTACTATATTGTCTCCATACAGGCGGTGCAGACACTTGGCAGCTCATCGCAGCTTTGTGAGCCGGTGCTGGGGGTACTTGGGACGCAACTGCAGAGTGGTTATCAGAATCAGAATCAGAATCAGAATCGGGTTTATTGCCAAGTACATTTACACATACAAGGAATCTGTCTTGATGTATTGGTGCAAGAACAGTTAACAAGGGAAATAAAGCCAAAAAAGCAAAAACTTAAATAAAATAAAATATAAGAAATTTACCAATATAAACAATAGAATTTAGAAAATATCAAATATAAAGAATAATAAAAAAATAACAAAATCTACAAGCTGCAATGGAGTGCATGTAAGAAAAAAGAATGTAAAGTTCGGTGAGCGTTAATGTAACGCATAAAAACAGTTTCAACATTCACATTTCTGTGATGTTCTCTGACTGTGGGGCTGGATGAGAGTCTGTGTTATGTGGGAGGAGGGGGGGGAGGGCAGGGACATTGTTCATCAGGCTGACAGCAGAGGGGAAGAAACTGTTCTTGTGGCGAGAGGTTTTGGTCCTGATGGACCGCAGCCTCTTGCCAGAGGGGAGTCTCAAACAGTCCATGTGCGGGGTGAGAGGGGTCGGCCACAATCTTACCTGCATGCCTCAGGGTCCTGGAGGTGTACAGGTTGTGGAGAGATGGTAGATTGCAGCCAATCACCTTCTCTGCAGAGCGGATGATGCGCTGCAGCCTGCACTTGTCTCTTGCAGTGGATGCAGCGTACCAGACTGTGATGGAGGAGGAGGAGAGGATGGACTCGATGATGGCAGTGTAGAAGTGCACCATTATAGTCTTTGGCAGGTTGAACTTCTTCAGCTGCCGCAGAAAGTACATCCTCTGCTGTCCTGTCTTGATGAGGGAGGTGATGTTCAGCTCCCACTTGAGGTCCTGGGAGATGGTGGTCCCCAGGAAGCGTAAAGACTCCACAGTAGACACCGTGGAGTCACCAATGGTGATGGGGCTGGGGGCGGCTGCATTCTTTCTGAAGTCCACAACCATCTCCACTGTCTTCAGAGCGTTAAGTTCTAGGTTGTTTTCACTGCACCAGGTCACCAGATGGTCAGCCTCCCGCTGTAGGCAGACTTGTCCCCACCAGAGATGAGTCCAATGAGGGTGGTGTCGTCTGCGAACTTGAGGAGCTTCACAGACTGGTGACTGGAGGTGCAGCTGTTAGTGTACAGGGTGAAGAGCAGAGGAGAAAGAACGCAGCCTTGAGGGGAGCCAGTGCTGCTGGTCCTGCTGTCTGAGACATTCTTCCCCAGCTTCACCTGCTGTCTCCTGTCAGACAGGAGGTCTGTGATCCAACTGCAGGTGGAGTCAGGCACGTTCAGCTGGGGGAGCTTGTCCCCCATCCTGTCATTGTGTTGTCCTGAGGATTCGCCTCAAGTTTCCTGACCCGACTAGACAGTATGTTGGCTTCCGCCTAACACGTGTCGAGCCACCACTTCTTCTTTTGAGGGCCAAGTATTTTCTGCAGCTCCTCCATGAATGGTTCTGGGTTCTGAAACACCTTCCAACACCAGTGATCAATTCTCCAACATATTCTGAAAAAAAATTCAAGAAAAAAAAAATCTATTTCATAAAGTTTAGTTATTGCTCATTTTTCACACTCATCTGTTTTTTGGAAACGTTTACAAAGACTTTGAAGGTATATTTAAATAGGTATTTATAAAAGGTATTTAAAATTTGTTTGTGCTTTTGGATTTAAAAAAAAAAAGAATTTGTAACTTACTGTATGTTATGTCTGGGTTTTTTTGGACTTGAGGAACGCCACCTTATAGATCGGCCGTCCTGTAGAGATTGTTGCTTGATCACGTTCAGCAATTGCTTTGTAATGCATCACAGACAGCAACAAGCTACAATACAAAAAGCTAAAATCATCAATTATATAATGAAATCACATTTTTCTGATTCGTTGTCATATTTCAGCAGTTGGACAATGTTTTAGGTGTGTGTGCGTACCTTTGCTTGTCATCTAGTCCCCTTGTTGGTAGTCCCTTAGTGTACCCCAGGCCAACTGTGTGGACTGATGACCCCTTTGGAGGTAGGTACTGTCTGTGTGACCTCTGAGACTCGTGGGGAGTCTGTCTGCTACCCAACATCATGGAACCTTTGGTACGCTCGTTGGGATACTGGAGCTTGTGGTTTGTGTAATCTGCTGTGATGTACTCTCAAAAAAAACAAATTTAGCATGGCATTCTAACATGAATCAGAAATGCCTTCTTGTTCATAGCAAAATAAGCAGACCCCAGATATCTTTTAAAACAAAGTGCCTGCTGCACACACCTTTACGTTTCTTGTGTTAATGTATTTATAAATGTATTTTCTATGGGTTAACCTGTTCTTTTGCAGTCAGTGCTATGATTAGACAACACCACCTGAACACTGGTCGAGTTGTTCAGATAATTATCAATACTTAAGCAATGGTCCGGCTTACTACATCGATAAAAAATCCTCACGCAACAAAGCAGTTTTATGCAGAGATGGGGACAAGACAGAGTAGAACGAGCAGACCAAGTTAGCAGAGTCTTAAAATGCTCAAAGGCTGTAACAAAGCAGATTTTACATTCATTAGACCGTCTCGAACCATGGTCATAAATCATAACTTGATGTTCAAGCTTCTCACACCGATAATCAAATGCCAAGTAACAAAACCCTTTTATGCAGAAGTGGGGCTACAGCAGAGTAGAAAGAGCATAACCACAACAATGTCGGCCAACATGTTTGCAGAGTCCAACAATCAGAGTCCATAAAAAAAGCAGATTTGGAGCCTTTAAACACTACTTACATGTCTGAGGGTGGTTAACAATGCTATACCTGTTACCATTTTAGGTGAAACTTGATAAATAGTTTAGTAGTGCTCAAATTTGGAAACAGTAGCATTACTTTGCATGTTAGCCAAGGCTTACAGTTCAGCTACATACAGCCTCCAAAGTCCATAGCAGCTAAAAAGTTATTTTCGAACTAAATAAAAAGACAATAAATTAAGTGTACTTACATGTTGTGGTTGTAAACTTCCAGAAGCACCAGAATCTCCATGGCTGCCGAAGGAGTAGCTGTAGGAGCGGAACATTCTTTCAAAGTCTGTTTCTGCACATCGGACTTGCTATGCTACTGCATGTCGTGGGCGTGCCACAGAAGTTAATGGGCGTGCAACATGAGCTACTGGGCTTGCCACAACGAGCCAATGGGCTTGGATCAGTGACATCCCACTGGTAAGACATCACAGTGGCAAATTTCCTTTCGGGGGGGGGGGTTGCCCAAGGTTTCTGTCTCTTTTAAGGAAGTTTTTCTTGCCATTGTAACTTTGCTAAATATTGCTTAGTGCTGTGCTCATGATGGATTAACGTTGGGTTTTTGTAATATAGAAATGAGTAGGGTCTTTTACCTGCTCTTTTGTAACAAAACAATGAGTAAGGTCTTTTACCTTACCTACCCAAGTGTCTTGAGATAACATTTGTTATGAATTGGCGCTACACAAATAAAGACCATTGATTGATTGATTGATTGATTGATTGATTGATTGATTGATTGATTGATTGATTGATTGATTGATTGATTGATTGATTGGAGTGGTTGGACTGGAGCCAGGTCCTCTGACGTAGGGAGGCCTGCACCACCAACAAAGTGTGGAACACATTTGCCAGCGTAGCTGCCCTCAATGTGCAAGGCGTGAAGCAGCAGTTCATGCACGGGTCCTCTCAGAGAACCTCCCTCAGATGCTTAATACCAAGGCAAGAGGGACACTTCCTCAAGATGTAGAAGGGCCATACAGGTAGCGCAGTTATGAGAATTAATCATAGCGCTATGCCAGATGCAGTGAGTCTAACTTAAAGGAAGAATGTTCGACATTTTACATATAAATACAGCAGAAATCAAGTATATCCTGTGTAAATATCTCTCTGAGTCATTACTGTCTACAATGAGTGAAAAGCCTGCAGTTGCGCCAGCTGTACTGTTGTCAGAGCCGTGTTTCCATCATGTTTACATGGACAGGACAGCAACAAAATGGCCTACTCGCTGCTTATTTGGATGTCACGTAAGTGTGCTTATATTACAATAATTGTATCAATTTATGTGCAATATGAAGCTAAGAGTTAACCAAAATGTGGTCACATTGGCCTGCTAACACAACAATGCAGGTCACAGGCAATCGTCTTGAGCATCTCCGCCACTTGAGCTTAATGGTGATTCATTATGGTGCATTCTTATTGGTTTAAATCAAGTTATGCAATGCTAATGCTTCTACAGTGACCTGCGTAAGCAAGAAGGTGAGTGGAGTGAGCGCACAAATGACACCAGTCATTAAACCTTTCCTGGGGTCATCAGTGGTCACACGTTACTTTGCTGATATAAACACTCGAACTGCACTTGTGGGAGATGAAGATGTTCAGTGACAAGAACTGCATTCAGGAAGGGTAAAATAGAACTGGAGTGATGTGAATTATCTGTGAATCATCACTTGTCTTTCTCAGGAGGAGCAAGACTGGAACCTCAGTGCTGTCCTGCAGTACCTGATTGATGCAAGCTAGACAGAAAATATAACGGAATTACGCTTATTTAATCAATCAAACTGCAGACTCTTGAGCCTTTAAATTTCCAAAGTAGGAATTCCATTTTCACATAGATCACATCACCCTGAGCTTAGCCTCTTTCATGTTCAGTTAAAAAATGGATCAATAATGAACTCACTGTGTCCTGCAAGGCAATAATGACAGGCAAGCATGACTACATTGTTCCTGTTTCTTTGCGCACTAGTTTTATTGCCAGATGCCTCACTACAAACTGAATGACAAGATCACTAACTCAAACAACAACAATGGGCATGAACATTGAGTGGATCCTATTTAGGGCTGAACGACATATCGTTTGACCATTGCAATTGCACCTTTGACTGAGTGTGACTGAGTCTAGTGCTGGTTTGAGCTATGGCTTTACAGTATATGTGGTCTGTTTATTAAGCGAATGTGGCACAGAGTTTTTCTTTTCAGCAGCTACAACTGCAGTGTATATATAGTCGGCAGCTAGTGGGAGATGGTAAACTGGGAGTCAATCAATCAATCAATCAATCTTTATTTGTATAGCGCCAATTCATAACAAGTGTTATCTCAAGACGCTTTACAAGAAGCAGGTAAAAGACCTTACTCTTTGTCTATTAATATTACAAAAGAGCAGGTAAAAAGACCATGCTCATTATAGTTGAGTGATGCGTAAGTCGGCAGGTAGTGGGAGATGATGACCACCCATTGTCCCATGGGTTCCATGCTGCTGTCATGGTCACTAGCAGGTGACTGAACCAAACTATGGTACTATATATCACAGAAAGAAAAAATATTGCAATGTCTGTTTATTCCTAAATCATGCAGCCATTAACTCTGTATGATTAAATAAATCAGCAAGCAAGAGAAAGGTCCTAAATAAATTATGGAGACTAGGAGACAGTAAGAGTTAGTACAGAAATTAAATTGAGTGCCAAACACTAAAAACACCGTTCTTGTCTCAGGTTAACTGAATCATCAAGAGTCAGAGTGGATAATGTCACCAACCTCCATGAATAGGTCAAAAAACCATATCAGTATACTACCGAAATGTAACAATAACAGGAGTAGTTACAGGTGAAGCCACCTTAAATTTCCCATGGAAGAGCCATGATGGTCTATGCTGGGTCCATGCTAGGACCTGGCAGAGTCTGTGACTGTAATGAGACCCCCTGCTGTGACGTAGTTAATAACGTTGTCAACGCAGGTGGATTTGTAACGCCCTTTAGTTCCACTTGTGGATACTTGTTGCAATCGTTAATCCATCCACCCAGAGGATCAGTGATTTGGAAAGTTAAAGTGATTGCTGCATCTGAAAACAGCTGGGCTTAATATTGAATGTGCCTTTCTGGCGTGCCTCGTGTCTCTCCCTCTCTCTGTGAGAAATGGCCTACTGTATCAACATGTAGGATAATGTAATCCTACATTATTTTTGCCTCTGCTATTTGGACATGGAATGTTTAATTATGCTTCCAGCATCTTTTTTTCTCTCTGCTCAAACCCTTCGTCCCAGCCCTCCTCAATGCGAGAGTTTTTTTCTGCCTGGAACAGAACATGTGAATAGGTTTAATATCTGTTCTTGGTCTGACATATAATTAAATAAATATATAGCCTATTCGCAACTGTTCAGCAAGAGTCCCGAAGCATCTCTGCAAAAGCAAGCGATAAATGTACCCGACATACTGTAAGAGTGCATTGATTTTCAAGCTACAGTAGCCTACTCTATCATTTAACATGCTTCACCCATTGTTTATTACTTATTCACAAAACATTCTAATCCCAGTTCACCTACAGTGCTCCAGGACTAATTTCTCCAAGTGAGGAAATAGAATATTTGCAGTTTGCATTATCCGGTTGAAATTAATTTACACATTTTTGAGCACTTCAAGATCTGATCAAGAGTTTCACAAGAAAGACATTAAAAATAAACATAATGCTCAGTTATCAATTTGACATTTATGGTGGCTTCGATTCACAGCGTCAACTAATGCACTGAGCTACGCTGGTGTAGGGGGGGGACACCTAGACTTTTGTACCCCACGTTCAGATGTCAGGCTTATAAAGACGCAATATATGTCTAAAATGTGACATTCAGTCATTCAGATATTGTGCGAGTCTCCCCCGAGAAAGAAGCACCGGAGCAGAGCCTCCGTGCAGTGCCCATGATAACCAGTAGGACTTACGCCGTGATCATTGCAGCATCTTATATTTTCTCTAGCAAGAAAACTCACTGTCAACATTTCACTGCTGTGTCCCCCCCTCCCCGAATTTATATTACCTTCCTCCATCTCACGGCAGCTAAAACTAGTGTGAGTTCAGTTTGCGCAATTAAGCACGAAGAACATCAAGTAGTAAATGTTCAGATGAATCCTGAGCTTTATCCAGTCTAAAATATTTATTTCAGAAGTTTAAAGTTTCATTCTGTTTCCTCTGGAGATTTTCCTCTGTCTCAATAGCACTACATCCAGAGGTGCCAGACCACCTCTCGAGCACTGCCGAGGTGCCCTTGAGCAAGGCACCGAACCCCCACCAGCTCAGGGGGCGCCTCCCGTGGGGGCTGCCACCGCACTCTGACATCTCTCCAATAATGCATGTCCACAGGTCTCGTTGTGCATGTGTGTGATTCAGGCCTGTGTGTGTGAGAAGCATGTCTCTAGATAACAGACAGAGTGCGAACCAGAATTTCCCCCTTGGGGATTAATAACAGCATATAATATAAAAAAATAATAATAATAAAAAAAGTCCGTAAGAACTACCAGAAAATACAGTAGTTCGCTTAGCTTAGCTTACTTAAGACTTTTTTGGGCATGTCTCTTTGCCGTTACTCAGGGGATGCGCTGTGAGCAGCATGCTGCATTCAGGGGAGCTCAGACAGTTGAGATGCATTCAGGTGCGCTCAGAAACGGGAGACGCAGGAACAAAAAATTATCTGGACAGACCGTTACAAGTTCAAATAATTGTTCAGTTGGTGTCCGATGTCAAGCTACCTCACAGAAGTGCTACGTTTACAAGTGTTAAATTATTAAAAAAAAGGTGAATAAAATAAAAAATAAGGGACATCCTGGATCTGTTTCTTTGATTTTCTTCATTTTTTCAATGTAGCCTATTATAGAAGTATCGGGACTCGGTATCAGCAGATACTCAAAATCAAATGACTCGGAATCTGATCGGGGCAAAAAAAAAAAAAAGATCGGGACATCCTTATAAATAACTAATAAACAGGCCCCCAGCCCCTGGGTCCTTAGCTTTCTGAAAATGTGGCCCCCTGAACGATATAATTGAATAGCCCTGCCTTAGATGTTCTGCGTTATTATTTTTCTAGACTTTTTTCGAGTTTGAAAAACTTGCAATTTCCATGTTTCCTGATATGCAGAGTAGATTCAGTATGCTGCATTTAATTTCATACTGACAGCAAACTGCATACAGAAAAAAAGGTGTGGAAAGAAAAAGTGTGGGGAAAATACACTCATCCACTGTGGTCATTAGCATTAGTCTTTTTGTTCAAACTTAATGGACAATTGCCATCCTAATCGGTCTCCCAGCCCCACTTTGTTACACACATTGAGTAAGGGGAAACAGTCAACGCACAAAGAGACAGAGGTTAAAGTACTTTTTCAGTTTCTCAACCTGAGGTTTTATCCATACAGAGATAATCCCCCTCTCAAAGATAAATTAAACGTCATAATGAGAATCGTATAATAACTGAGCAGCTACTGTGCGCCAACCATAAGCGCATAGGCTGCACCGCTGATGGTGCACAAGCTATGACGTACGCTGGAAGCAGTGCCAAGTGTGGAGAAACTACAACAAATAACAAACTGAGTACACCGCTGTGACAAATGTCAGAATGTAACGTGTGAGCTGCACGTAACAGGTGGAGATTAGGCTACCTGCGTTGACTGGTGGACTTATTGATCCGCAAGCGTCAGTGAAAGTGTTACGCGCGGTTTGACCCAAAGATGACCTGATGCCATGTGCAAGTGAGCTCATAAAGCGGAAATCTTTCATTGTTATTTCAACAACATATTTTAGTCATATTTATATGACATGACAGTGCTCACTAAAATAAATAACAATGTGTAAAAGTGTTTATACATTGAAATTCATTTTATTGTATCCTATAGTGAAGGAAGAATGAATACCTTTATTTTCACTGGGAAATCATAGTCAATTTGACTTTGTGAACAACAGCAGCTTATGTGATTGAGGATTAACTAATACATTTCTACTACAAGTGCATTAGTGTTTATTTATTTATGGCATTTATTCACTCTCAGCCTCTGTACATAGGGCACGTGCACAAACCGCTAGGCTATGGGCACCCCATTGTAAGGATTTTTTAATGTATCAGGTATTGTAACATCTGTTGGAGCACCTCTGCTGAAGTGATGTACAGCACCTTGGTTAACTACTGCTTTCAATAACCACCTGAATATCAAATAGACAGGCAAAAACCTGTAAACTAATGTATGAGGACTCTCACTTAAGTGTTCAAAATTATGTTTTAGGTACAGACAGAAGAAAGCGGTTTGAAAATAGAGCATTAAGATGAATGCTAACTAGTGTCCACATGGTAAACATAATATTTTGATGATTAAATCAAACATTTTGAGACATTTATATTAACGTCTTAATCTAGGTGTTTTGATATTCACAACGGCAAAATCTACACTGATTCCGTGCTGTGATGGACAGACCAGACCTTAAAAAGCAACATTGCCATTTTATTCACTGATGAGTTAAGATTGGACAATAACATTGTTAAATTTTAAGGCAAAGTCTATCAGGAAAAATGTCATTGCTGCATTCTCCTAATCGCCAATACGCTCTCGTGTTTCTCATCAAACTTCTTAAAATCCTGCTCAGATCTAAGTACTCTGATGGCTTATCACATAGTGAGCAGCAGGCTTAGCTTAAGTAAAGCGCCCAAAATGTATGATCAAAGCACACCAACCTTCCACCCAGCAAAAATTATGGTAAAGAAGGTTGTACAATGTTAGTTTTCTTATCAGGCTTAAGGGGTGTCAACTGAAAACACTGCCAAAAAGTCAACGATTAAGCCCTTTAAAATGTTCTCCTGCAACTTAATGCGAATTATGATGGCCACTAAAACTTGCACTGTTTAACAAATTGTGTTCAAATTTAGCATTTTGATTGGTACTTTTATTTATTTTAATATATTCTTAACCATGCCATGATGATCAGTGAAAGACACAAACATTCCCACTATGGAACAGGTGATGAAGCAAAGCACCATCAAGGCAGCGACAGTTCCAGAATCACCTCCTCTTTAGCCTTTTGCCTACAAAAATAGTGCAAGGCAGTTTGGCAAGAGAGTAGAATACATATTGAGAGAGAGAGAGAGAGAGAGAGAGAGGAAACGCTGCACAGACAATGACTATCCAGACCTCACTGAGTTTTGGGCCAATTGAGCAAGTTTTCACATTAAGTAATTAAGCTAAAAAAGTTATTATGTATGCTCTAGCTCTGTTGTCATTTATCCTCTAGCCAAAATCGTACTGTACAGATTTTTTTTTAAAGGCACTGTCTTGGTGCTAACTTTTGCTGCCATAACAGTGCTTTATTTCAGAACCAGGTACTGTGCAGTGTCTGCAGTGCCTTTTGATATGACTGTTTGTGTCCATTTATGTTATTAAGCACTAATTAAGATGTTGCACAATTATTCATGTTGCTAACACTCTTCCCCATGTGCTTGTGTTGGATAAATCTAAGATGATAGATAGATCAATTTTATTGTCTGTCCCAACAGTGACAGAAATTCTCCTTTGACAAGTCTCAAACAATAAACACAACTTACATTAAAAACACAAAGTGCAGCAAAGACATTAAAAGAGGACTGTTAAAAGCAACATGCATAAGTCACAGGAAAAATCAATGTACGCTCAAAATCCCTCTATTCATCTGCCACTTGTCATGCTTTGTGCAAAAATGTTAAGTTCTAAGTTTTGGTAAGTTCTATGTAAAAATGTAATGAAGGGTAAATGCAGCTAATATATCTAAAAGATACAGCTGCAGAACCCTATTAACCCAAATAGGGTATTTAAATGTGTGTTCACAAATAATGAGGCCTCTTGAGAAAAGAGTGCCATTCCACTCAGGGCTTAGAGTCCCTGCATGATAGGGATGAGTAGCGATGCACCGATCCAATCCTGGTATCGGATATCGGTCCAATGGATCTGTGACAATGTGCGGATCCATGGAGCCGATTCTCAAAGCTGAGCTATTCAATTGAGTTCTGTGCTGCTGTGTTTACACCAACCACGCGCCCCTAATACGTCATCATCAGTGCGCCGGCAGCTTTGAGCAAGGCGGAGAGCTAACCGGAGCTAACATAGCATGGAGAAGGCTACTAAAGGCTCGGCAGTTTGTAGATATTTTACACCAACAACTTCAACAGCGAATCGCTGAATATATGCAAAGCTAAACAATCAGGACAATCAGGACTGCAGAAAATATCATCGGTGTCGACCTTCCCCCCATCCAGGACTTATACCGGTCCAGGGCCAGGAAACGGGCAGGTAACATCACTGCAGACCCCTCACACCCCGGACACAAACTTTTCAAACTCCTCCCCTCCGGCAGGCGTTACAGATCACTGTACGCCAAAACAACCCGTCATAAGAACAGTTTCTTCCCCCAGGCTGTCACTCTGATGAACGCTAAACGCTAAATGTTTATCAGTCACAGAGTGTCAGACCTGTCGCTGTGAAATAACCCTGGAACAAAACTGTCACTGAATGTACATATACGCAAATATATATTATTTTTTATTTTTATTTAATTACCATCTACACGTACTCTTTAATGTAAATACTGTAAAAATATATACCTCATGTTCACTTCAGCATCGTTTTTGCACTACTCACCACTGCACTATTATCCTATTTAGCCGTGTACATATTAGTCTTTAATTCTGTTTATTTTTAAGTTTATTGTTGATATTTAATGTTTTTTACCTTTGTACAAAGAGAGCACAGTCTACCGAAGTTAAATTCCTTGTGTGTTAAACATACCTGGCCAATAAAGCTGATTCTGATTCTGTTTCTGATTCTAAAGTTTCGAGGGGTGGTGGTAGCGCTGCGAAGCATACGTGTGCATTGCGTGTCCGCTCCGGTTCGGCTCCTTGCATCCTCGCTTACATCACCCAACGGCTGCGTTCTCCGTTTGCTGCACGGAGAGCACAGCCGGACAGCTGGAGTGCCGAGACAGAGGAATTCCCGCAGTAAATTTACACATTAATGCGAGATAATACAATGTATGTGGTATAAAACTCTATATAAACCTTATAAACACATAAACAAACACACAGTAATTTTTCTGAACCGTCAAAACTGAGTGTTTTATTCTGAAAATAAACCGGAGCTTTTAATGTTGTTTAAGTGTCTGACTTCCCATCCGGCTTGTGCTTTTCTGTGCTAAATTGATGCGTCGTGCTCCGGCATGAGGCAGAAATAGAAGCCTTGCGTATCTGCTCCGAAGGGCTCCGGACTGCCGGAGCTGAGACGCAGCGCAGCAGAAGCACACACTGTGCAACCACTTATCATCAGAGTTAAAAGATGTAACTGCAATGACTTTCACCACAGACATCTGGAGCTCTGAAGTTTGCCCATTGTCACTTTTAAGTTTAACCAAAGTGCTGGTACATATAATTATTATTTTTTTATAATAAATAACTATTCAGTCAGCTTACACATATGTATTTATTTAATTTTGTGTTTCAATGTTGGAAAACCCTGATTGTGCCTTACATATAATTGATACCAAGTCTCACCCTGTCAGCCTAGAATACAGGTTATTAATTTAATACTTGTATCGGATCGGGATCGGTATCGGCAGATAATCCAGTCCTAGTATCGGTATCGGAACCTTAGAAGATGAGTGACTGATTACATTTTACCAGTTGAGCCTCACCTCTATAAAAAAAAAAACTTACGCCCCAGCATGAAGAGGCCAAACTAGAAACAAGGACATATTTGGCCATTAGGGACTATGCTTCTGTACAGTTTCTACTCTAGCTCAAAATCAAATTTCTTTCATTCCCAACATCCACCCACCCTGCCAGCAGTTTAATCATTTGTAGTATTGGACAGAGATAGTACAGCTCCTTTGTTTTTAATGGCAAATGTAGGGGCAGTCTATGATTGTCTAAATGCTAGATGTCTGTAGTAATAGCTGTATCAGACATCAGAATGACGAAGTTGTTTATTCTGTGTTTTGTCAATGTTTGCTTGTTGGAGGCTTTTCACTTTACTTTTGTGACAAAAAATGTGTCCTTTTTTTCTTTTTCCTCAGATAATAACTAATCCAGATCCAAGAGAGAGAGGGACGAGGGAGCACTGTTAAAGCTGCAGTTTACATTATGTTAACATTCAAATGTTTTCTTGCCAGCTGCTCTGTTGAAGTGTTTTCTATAAGATAAATGTGTATTTCTTACCTGCATGCATGTCATTATGAATAGATTTGATAATGTATTTTGGTGAAAGAAGTACATTTTTCTTGCATTTTATTGCTCTTTTGTACAAAGGCAGTTAAAGACTTGTATTAAGTATTACAACACTATATTATTCTAGTTGAATTCACTGGGCTCCATCTTGTCTGTGTATTTTTGGTGATTTTTTTATCTGCATTAGCCTACCGTGCATGACATAATGTTCGTGACTAATTTGGTCCATTTGCTCTCTATAAAAACAACAGCAAATAGTTCAACATCATAATTGTTCATATTACTATAATAAACTGATTTCTAAGCTTTCTTCAACGAGGATATAATCCTGCAACTTCAGCCAATTTGCATTCAACAAAATGTCCAACTGGCACAATACATCTTACCAGATCCTATAAAACTAGTTCAAGGTGTGAAAAATAATGACAAATAATAAACAAGTGTGAATTTGTGATCTCAAAACTATAAATTAGAGTAGGTCAAATTTAAGAAATAATTAGGCAACTGTTGATAAAATATTAAACAATCAAGCGAACACCTGCTCCATATGTAGACTATTTTGTGCAGCATAAACAAGCCAGAAGTTCAAAAAAGCACTAGTAAAGCCTCAGTTCTGTTTGGAGAAAACCACGTGGGAAAAGTTCTTTCTCTGGTCTCTTCAGAAAAATCACAGCACTCAAACTTATCTTTCATCGTATGCTGATGTTAAACTTTTACCATTCTATCTTTAACAGCATTGTAATAACGGGCTGTTTACGACTACCGCAAAGTAACTCATGTCCGACTAAGCTATGAAAACAAATAAAATAAAAACTTTCAAAAATAGTTAAATATAGCCTATTCTCGTTACACAAACATTAAACAGCGATACCAGCCACTCCATTAGTAGCCATATAGTACAAGTGTTTATCCGTGTTTTTTTATTCAAAACAATTCAACACTCAGTAGAAGATAACGCGTGTTAGTGAGTGCAGCTGCAGCAGGTAGCCTACATAGATACGAAAACAAAGCCAATGTGAACACTGCATAAGTGAAACTAACCAGTAGCCTATTCAAAATGCTTTACAACAGCAAACTGGAGGACGCGGACAGTACCGATTCTTATTTAATGAACGAATCTAAATACGCACGCTTCTGTAGAACACGCGTTAGACAACAAATCCTAATGAGCCTACACATCAACAATTTTTCTCCGCTTGCTTTCGGAATTTGTAGCGACGCTGGGGTTAGGTTTGAGGACGACAAACAAACTTAACTACAATTAGAAGGAGAAAATCTTACCGAGGCATCAGAAACAGCAGATAGTGGAGTTCCGCACTCGCTGACACACAGCCCGCCCCGTAGGAAAGGCAGAACTCCTTTATAAACGTTTTAAGACACCAAGGACATAATAAAAAGGCAAGAATCGCTGATTTGGATGTTGTTGTTGTTTTGATGTTCTAATTCCATGACGTCATATCCACCTGCTGGGTAGATAACGTTCATTGCATCGAAGTTCCTTCCAAGAAATATCATAGTCAAAGAAGAAAACAGTGGCACTTAGACGGTCGTTTCTACAGTGAAATGTAACGATATGCGTTAGTTTTAGCTCAAAGTCTGACAGGAGAGGGGATGTCATATATCTAAGCTGAATAATTACAACTGAGGCGAATACAATTCTGTTAATTCAGGAAATTCTACTGTCCTTTTTTGAGGTCAATCATACATTTTCCAAAGCGTCACTACAAAATAAAGGGGAGGTTTGGGGGGGGTGTAGACATTAGGCTACCATGACAGATTTTGTGTATCTACTGTGAGTTTAAACTAAAACAAGGGGTAGGCTATATGGTTTTTGAAGGGATAACCAAAGTGCTGACAGGTTCTTTCAAACTTGTGTTGTGGGTTTCTTGGATCATATGACACAGAATTATCACATTACACTTCAGCAATCCAGTTGAAAGCAACATTAATTTCAAGTCAAGACAAATGTATTAAGAACTTTATACCACAAAGTTAATTTTGCTCCAAAGCCAATACATTTATGATAGGTGAATGGCAGGAACGCTGTTGATAAACCCCTTAACAAAGTCTGTTTCTTAGTCAAGAGCGCCACCCTCTGACCATGCTCAGTCACAGAATTATTAGTTTCTTTACACAGAATATCCAATGAGTTTTATGTGAATTTATGAGGATTTAAGTAAATATTCTTAATTCTTTAAGTCACTACACTATTTCTTACCTATCGCTTTATAGAAAACAATACATAGGCTTCTTGGCAAATATTGATTAAAAAAACTCAGGGCAGCCAATTATGTAATAACAACAATAATAATAATACAAGCTTTTTACTGAGCTTCAAATAATAATGCTTAGGAAATTTAGAGCATTATTAATTCAGAAACCCCTCCAAAAGTATTATGCATGTTTTTAATCCAAACAAAAAGTCATTTATAAAAAAAGGGAACCATTGAAGACTTGTTTATTTTACAGACATTGTGTTACATATTGTATGAGTTATTGTAACTGCTGACACAAAACAAGTAAACAGAAAATCAGAGCATTATCTGCATTTTCTCCTGTGTTACAAACCTTGGGTGTTTGATATACCAATAAACTTTTAAAATACAACCTAAATTTAAATTAATAATAACAGTTTTCAACAGTTGACACCATAATTGTCATAAGCATAAGAGGTTTTCAAAATAAAATGAAGAAATTAGACATTATCACAAACTGTAAGTTACATTTTGCAAAAGTTAATGCATATCAAATTCAAATTCAAAAAACTTTATTTATCCCCGGGTGGCAATTCAAGGTCACACAGAGCAGGAAATGAACGACAGTGCAAGTATGCTAAACATTTAACAAGAAATAAAGTGTCAATAAAAATAAACTAAAACAAAATAAAGTGTCAAAAATTAAATACAAAATGTAAAATACAAAATTACAAGTTAAATATATAAAAAACGAGAGTGGAGGTATAAGTGGACCGTGATCGGACTAAAGATGTAATACAGACATATATGCATTAGTGAACAGATGTAAACAGAACTATTATGCAGTAACAGGAAATAAATATAAATATATATATATATACAGAGCTATGTGCAAGTAGGCAGATACTAAATAATAAAGTGATAGAGTGCATGTCAGATAATAGAACAGACTAAATATATACTAGAGCTATGTAAAAAAGATGAATACTGAAGAATAAAGTGACCGTAGTGCAATGATGGATAAGATATGAAAACTGATATCAGATAGAATACAGTGGAGTAGTGCATGAAGACCAAAAAAAAAGCATTAGACGGTTAAGGTGCATGGCATAAGGAAAAAAAACAAAAATCAAAATAGGAGTTCACAGCTTAGAAAGTCTGTAGGATGAGGGGTGTTTGAGTCCGTTTTTTGGGGAAGTGTGTGTGGGGGGGGGGGGGGTCAGGAGTTGAGGAGCTGGACAGCCCTGGGGACCGACCTGCTAACCTGAGTGTCTGCTGCTCATAGATGGTAGACAGAGTCCTTACAGGAAGTCCAATGATCTTACAGCAGACTTTGACCGTGCTCTGCAGGCGGTTTCTGTTCTGGAGGCTGGTGGAGTGGAACCAGCAGGTTGTGGAGAATGTAATGATGCTCTCGATGAAGGAGTAGTAGAAAGTCAGGAGGATGTTCTTGCTGACTCCAAAGGAATTGAGCTTCCTAAGGAGGTATTTCCGTTGCTGGCATTTCCTGAGAATCTCCTCTGTGTTGGAGGAGAATTTCAGCAGGCTGTCAAAGATGGTACCCAGATATTTGTACTCCTCGACTACTTCAACAGGCTTCCCGTGGATTATGGTGTTTGCTGCTGCAGCCAGTTCCCTCTGCTTGTTGGAGAAGGTCACCACCATGTCTTTGGTCTTGTTCACGTTCAGTTCTAAACAGGAGCTGTCACACCACTCCACAAACTCCTGAAGAGCTGGTCCGTGGTGCTGAGAGGGGCCTGACAGCAGAGACAGGAGAACTGTGTCGTCGGCGTACTTCACCAGATGACAGTTAGGCTGTGTGGTTCTGCAGTCATCGGTGTAGAGGATGAAGAGCAGAGGTGAGAGCACACAGCCCTGAGGGGAGCCCGTTGAGGTGTGTTGGAGGTCAGAGAAGGTGTTGTTGACCAGAACTCTCTGTGATCTGTTGGTCAGAAAGTCCAATATCCACAGGATTAGCTGGTCGCCCAGATGAAAGAGGGCTGAAAGTTTGTCAGCCAGGATGTGGGGCTGCAGGGTGTTGAATGCAGAGGAGAAGTCTGCAAACAGGAGTCTGGCTGAGGTGTTGGGGTGCTCCAGGTGTTTGTGGACAGTGTCTATTATGAATGTTTTTTGCATCATCGACGCCTCTGCCTGCGCGATAAGCAAATTGGAGCGGGTCCATCTGGGAGTCGGTTTCTCTGATGATGTGTTGTTTTATGATCCTCTCCATGGCCTTCATCACAAGAGAGGTGAGGGCCACAGGCCTGAGGTCGTTCAGAGATTTGGCGGGGCTTTTCTTGGGGATGGGGATAACTGTGGAGTGTTTCCACAGCTGGGGGACTGTACTGCTGTCCATTGAGCTCTGAAACAGGATCTGAAACACGCCCCCTAGCTGTTCGGCACAGTGCCTCAGGATGTGGCCACTGATGTTGTCTGGGCCAGGAGAGCTGTTCTCCCTTGTCCTCCTGAGGGCTCTCACCACATCCTCTGTGCTGAAGGTGAGAGCTGCAGAGTCACTGGGCTTGAGCATGGACACTGTTTCTTCCAGCTGGGTGGTGTTGTCCTTCTCGAATCTTGTGTAGAATGAGTTGAGGTCGTTGGGGAGAGATGACAAACTACTGCCTGCAATCTGGATGATTTTGTTGTTGCTGGCAGCAGTGTTCACAGCAGCCATGTTCTTAAGGCCCTGCCAAGCTGAGCGGAGGTTACCCTGCGTGAATTTTTCCTCCACTTTGTTCTTGTACTTCAGCTTGGCGGTTTTTATGGCATGCTTGACCTCTCTGTTGACCTCCTTTTTATCCATTTCGGAGCCGGTGAAGAAGACCCTTTTCTTCTTATTGAGGATCTCCTTGAGCTCTTTGGTGATCCAAGGTTTATTGTTGGGGAAGATTGTGACTGTTTTGGAGGGGATGATGTTGTCCACACAGAAGGAGATGTACGATGAAACAGTGTCCACTTGCTCATTAATGTCATCAGAGGGGGCTAGGAGGTTATCCCAGTCAGTGGATTCAAAGCATCCTTGTAGAGTAAGAATGCTTTCGTTGGTCCACTGCTTGATGTTCTTGACAACTTTCTTTGCCCTCCTTATAACAGGAGTGTATGCTGGAGCGAGAAGGATGGCATGGTGATCAGCAGAGCCAAGAGGGGGGAGGGCGACAGATCTGTATGCATTGAGAACTGAACCATAGCATTTATCCAGTGTCTTCCCCAGGCGTGACCCGGGGGCTGGGGGCCTGTTTATTAGTTATTTATAAGGATGTCCCGATCTTTTTTTTTTTTTTGCCCCGATCAGATTCCGAGTCATTTGATTTTGAGTATTTGCTGATACTGAGTCCCGATACTTCTATAATAGGCTACATTGAAAAAATGAAGAAAATCAAAGAAACAGATCCAGGATGTCCCTTATTTTTTATTTTTTTCACCTTTTTTTTAATCATTTAACACTTATAAACGTAGCACTTCTGTGAGGTAGCTTGACGTCGGACACCAACTGAACAATTATTTGAACTTGTAACGGTCTGTCCAGATAATTTTTTGTTCCTGCGTCTCCCGTTTCTGAGCGCACCTGAATGCATCTCAACTGTCTGAGCTCCCCTGAATGCAGCATGCTGCTCACAGCGCATCCCCTGAGTAACGGCAGAGAGACATGCCCAAAAAAGTCTTAAGTAAGCTAAGCGAACTACTGTATTTTCTGGTAGTTCTTACGGACTTTTTATTATTGAGTGTGTACTCAGGGGGAAGAAACAACCACACACACACACACACACACACACACACACACACAGATGGGCACAATGGGCCGCCATTTGAATAGGCCTGGCTTATGGCATACAGTATGTCCTTTTGCTGCCGGGGGCTGTATTATTTAAAGTGAAATGAAATGGAGAGAAAAATGTAGAAAGTAGCCTACATGTGAAGACACCTTGTGCAATGACTGCAGTTGCAGATGTATGTGGTTGGTTGAGGTGGCATGCTTTATATATAATATTTCTTTAACTATTATATAGGTTTCTTTCATTTGAGAGGAGGAGCATTATAAGGAAAGTCTTGAGTTTAGAAGATTGTACCATTTTTTAAATAACATAAAGCCAAAATCAAAATGGTTTAATGATGTAAGAAAGTGTTTTGTTGTTGTTGTTGTTGTTGTTTTTTTGTTTTTTTGTTTTTTTTTTGTTTTTGTTTTTTTTTGGGGGGGGGGGGTCCAATGAAACCTGTTAACAACATTTTAAAATATAATTTTTCATTGATATATAGCCTAGCTTCTTTTCCCATTGATGTTCAGGCTGTGCTGGTTTTCTAAATTATCCACTAGCCTCCTGAATTAATTTTATGTCCATAGCCGACATAGGACTGTACGCCGCTGTAGTATGTGCTTGTGAAGCTCTCTCGGATGGAGATGCTGCTGGGCCTCAGAGCAGTAAAATGTCTGATGGGGAAAAGTTGTCTAGTGTGGTAGGTGATAAAGGTCAGGTAAAAGACAGCAAACATGGAGACAAAGAAAAATAAATAACTGAATGTGACTTTGAAACGTGAGAAAGAAAATAGTTTGATTAATGAAGGTCAGGAAAAGGAGCTAAGCCAGGAAAATAATAATAGTGTCGTAGTGTGTGTGCTGATTATGCTGAGGATGAAGACATGTCTGATTAAGAGTTAAAAACTAAAAGTACAATTTAGTGATAATGATTTTTAAACAGTTTCATTTCTTTTTTAAACTCTTCTCTCTCCATGTGTGATTTCAAAATCTAGGTTTCACTGATTACTGTCTTGTTTATTGTTGTGTTTTTATCAACAATGTTCAACTGAACCGCGCTTCTTGTCATTTTAATATTGCACCGCTGCACCATAAGGCTTTAAGGTCTGCTCTGGAGACACTCATAGACAGTTAGTCTGATTTTAAAACTATTCAGCAGTGGTGGGACTTTGGCAAAAGTCAAATCGGGCAAGTGTGTCAACAGTACACTCGTAATTTCACCAGGGACATTACCAGATCTTTGCGAGATCTAAAGACTGAGTGGTAGAACTGCAGGGTTTGGTTGATGGCACAAGAATTAGGGACATTTAGATTCTCTAAAATCTCTAAAGTCAGCTTTAGCCAACCTGCTTGGCATTACAGCACAGGGGTTCTGGTCATGTCTCAGTTCCTGGATCTCAACCGGATGGACGCTCCGTCCCTGTTCTTTTTAGGTGTAGAGAAGAAAAACCCACAGAAGAAGATTTTTCACTCAGTACGATCCAACAGTGGACAATCCAGAGGTGTGTAAGCCCTCCTATGCTGGTCTCCCTCAGTTCAGTGCAGACAACAACATAGAATTTGAGGCCCAGCTGTCTTTCTCTGAACTGTATTCTGCTGTTAGGAGTCTGGAGAATGGTAGAGCTCAAGGAATTGATGGACTTCCTGTGGATTTTTATAAAGTCTTTAGGTCTGTGCTGGGGGATGATCTCCTGGAAGTTCTGAGAGACAGTTTGGGTTGTCTGCCTCTCAGCTGCAGGAAAGCAGTCATCACTCTGCTGCCAAAGAAGGGTGACCTGCAAGATTTGAAAACTGCATGGACTACAACGTCTAGACCTCCAGTGGGCCGAACTAGTTTTGCCGATACTAGTTTTGCCGATATCTATATAACTCAACACATAGGCTGCTGTATGATTAATTTTGTAAATCAAAATAAAGTACTTGTACCAAGAACTGCATGTTAACACATAAAAGATACAATTACACAACACAGAGGGGTTAACAGTAACAAAACAAGTCAGGCATAAATCATTATGCTATCCATGCATCATATGAAAAAAAAAATGTTGGCATTCACTAAAGATGAATTTAAGTTACAGATTTAGAACACAAAATCTCTGTGTCACGACCCCACCCTCTTTGCTCCCACTCTGCCTGCCTGTTCATTTCTAAGTCATCTCTGCTCTTCAAGGTGCATGGAGTTGGCATGTGGGTGGAGCTGGGAGGGTTGTCGTCAGCTGGTGCCTGCTCAGCTGAGTAAGGCCTTCTGAAAGGCATTTAGGCCTGCCTGAGAGAGGTTCTTTCTGTCTCTCTCAGCTGGGCATGCTGCAACAACCTCAGTTCATTCTTTTGTGGTTTGATGAAGTTCATATATGTAAGATTACTTTAGTTAATTAAAATACAATTTTGAATGATTAACTTTGTGTGGCCTGTTACCTTGTATGTTGTTTTGTCCCCCTCTGCTGGCTGTAATGTGTATCTGTTGTGAACCTGTTCACTAATTGCTTTTTGTTTCTCCCTAGGGTGTGTGTGGTTGGGGAATGATTGGGAGAAGGTTGATAAGGAGGCAGAAACTGGCCTGTTGCGGTCTCTCTCTCTCTGTTCCTGGCTCCTGAGAGTCATACCTAATGTTAATGTATTGATGATGCTTGTTAAGAATTGTGGTTACCAGTTTACCTGTTTTCCTGCTTTTGTTCTGGCTAAGGGACTAGGTAACATATTGTTTATGTAGTTAAGCGCAGAGGGTAAGTGCCCAGTCTGACGGTCGTTTGTGGGCTGGTCTGGGTTACTTAAACTGCCTTTTGTTTTGTTCGATGTCTCGGACTAGCTGGTTTTGTGTTATGTATTTGTGTTAATAAACTGTTTTCTTGATTGGATACATCATGACTAGTGTTTTTTATGTTCGACTCCTTAGTGAAACAAGTCTTAATTTAGGGGTCGTAACAGGGCTTGTACTAATTGAAAACTATTGTTTTCAATATAGTTGTTGTTAATGGCTTTTTGGATTTGTGGCCTAGTTGCAGTAGGCATTTGTTTATCTATCTATTTATCGATTGCGAGTCTGTATATTATCTTTTATTTTGAAATTGACCGGATGCTCTGTGCGTTTCCTTGGCTGACTTCCTGTCCGGGTTGTGATATTCCGTCTAGCTTGACGCGTGTCTGCAGCGTACTCTGTCGAAAATACTGTAGACCTGCAGCGTATTTGAAACGGAGCAGAGCAACGTGGCGCTGGTGGCACCCTCCGGAGACGGACCGCAGTGCCCGCTGTGTGAACACAATGATTGACAAGAGTGGCGGCTAACTACGGCTTAGTGCGCGGCGCTGACAGACCGCGGCGTGCACTGAGTATGTGTGAATGCGCCTTTAGTCTTGAGTTTAAACTGTCAGACTTTGTTGAATCTCCTACTTCGGAAGGACTGAATCACTGTACGAAAGACAATTTATTGTTAATCGCTGAACATTATAATGTATCTGTTTCAAAGCAGGCTAAAAAGCAAATTGTTAAAGAAGAGTTATGTGTTGCTTTGGTAGAACTGGGTTTGATACCAACAACTCCCAAGCAGTCAAGTCATGGTTCGGATGACACAGTAAGACTTAAGGAGTTGGAGGTCGAGTTACAGCGCATTTCTTTTTGAGTCGAAAAAACTTGAGCTTCGCACGCGTGAGTTAGAGCTTGGTGCTGTGTCTCATGGCCTGTAGCGGAGCGAGTGTGGGGGCAGAGGGTGCGGCCGCCCTGGGCCCACTGTTTGTCTCAAGGGGGCCACCTTGGGCCAAATTGAACATGCATTTTAGTTATTTAGTTGAATACTTCGAATAAAGTTAGTTTGACGTGGTCTAAGTAGCCTATCTCTTTTTTTGCCGCAATCAAGATACACAATGTATTTTGCAGAGCAGAGAGGGGCCCCCCAGCACTCCCAAGGGGGTTCTCAACTTCGGCAGCAAACAGCACCAGCGGGGTGCTGTGGCCTGTTTGCAGTGTCATTGATTCCACCCCATTGGCACCCCCTTTGCTGGGCCACCGCTGCTGTCTGGAGTTTTATACACCAGGGGTCTCATTTATAACTGTTGCGTACGCAAAAAACGGGGCCGGAAACTGCAGACGCCATTTCCCACGCAAAGTCTATGATCTATAAAAACAAACCTGACGGTAAAATGTGCGCACCGGTAAGCAAACTCTGACCCAGGCGTACGTACATTATGGAGGCATGGTAAATTGGCGACACAGATGGCGAAGTGGAGAATTGAAGCCTGCAGAATGTGTATTGATGTCTTCCACATTTTATTTCACTAAATATAAAACTTTACTGACAGATCCACGTCATCATAATCATTGAAACGGGCCGTTGTTTTATGTGCGTGCATGTAGTGAGCCGTTTTCAATAAGTAACTTTCAATATGACAATATTTAAACGTAAAAAAATTATAAATAAAAGTCCGCCACATACATATTTCATCAGCACCGTATCACCTTCATTATCCCGAACGGACCTCAGAGGACCGGACTGAACGTAATCACTCATGTAGAAATCAGATTTAAACTAACACAAAAAAACGTAGCGCCACCACATTTCATTAATGTCATTAAATATCGAGCATTTATCATCAAGTGTCATTTTTAGTTTGAATAAAGATGACTGAGTTGCAAGACGCACAGTGGTGTGTCAGTGGTGGCTTCACACATTTTCCATTCTCGTTACTCAGCACATCTTCATCACCTGCATCTATTTATTGTGTGAATTATTAAAGTGTGGACATTAAGTTGGGGCATCTCTGACACGATCATTAGGCCTTAATGTACTCATAATCGGTCTTTGACAGACGTGATCTTTTAGTTGGTGACGTCACGTCGGCGCCATTTTGGGGGACTAGTCTATTGTTACGGTGGCAACAAAACCAAAACACAACAGCGTGTGTGAGAGAAAGAGAGACAGAAACAACTTTGGACAGTAAACTTTATTTATGTTTATTTATGTTTACCTGTTCTCCAGTGTTGCTACTTTATATTTATTGAGTCTGATTGTTTTTGAAAAACACTGCACATTGTTCATTTGTTTACCTGTTCTTCAGTGTTGCTGCAGCCTCTGGATGTAATGCCTATCAAATACTTCATGGTTTGATTGTGCAAAAAATTGAACAAGGCCATAAAGGATGCCAAGTTTGGCAGACCCATATAATATTTGACTTTGTCATCATCATCTCCAAGTTTTCATCAGACTGGTAGGCATCTATCTCAGCTGTTTGCAGGCTGTTTCTCCTTTGCTGCTGGCGTTTACTCTGCCTGGCAAAGCGCGCAATGTTGTCTGCGTAATTTCTGTGTGGCCCAGATGTAGAGATGGTGCCCAGTCTGGATCGGTCTCCATCATTTCATAAGCAGGTTTGCCTGTAAAGACTTAGGGCCTGATTTACTAAGATCCCAATTAAAGAGTACTAAATTGCGTGTTCACTCCAAAAAATTGCGCGTTTGGCTTGTGGGCGTTTTGCGGGTGATCTACTAAGAACATTTGCGTGAATGATAACAGGTGCAAACCTTGAGGAGGCGGTAGTATTTAAGTCAGGCTTTTGCGTGTTCTACTGGGTTACGTCACGGAGAGTTTGGACGGAAAGCAGGATGACAGCAAGCGCAAAATAGGTATTAGTGGGAGAGGCAAATGAACGTACAGTATTTTCGAGTTATAGCAGATAAATCTGAATATAACAAAAAGAACATTTGGCTTATAAGAAAACCTCGGCATTAAACAGGGCCTCTCTTTTCCTCCCTCCATCTTTTGAATGAATTGTCATACATTGCGCAGGAGGTGCGAGCTGTGACCTATGTGGCAACGGAGCTCAGGCGAGCCCCTCGGGCTATTGTTGCGCACCAGACTACTGGCCAGCGCTGTGTCTGATCGGACATAATTGCCCTGGCAAGAGGTATCGAAGACGGGGGTACAAGCAGTGGTGAGGTCCCCCAATCCAAGTGCCTACAGCTTGGCAGCAGGGGGCTGTAGAGGTTGGAGACGAGCGCGATAGGGAGAGGAGCGCACCGGAGGAGATAAGCTGGAAAGACGCGCAACCCGAGAAAAAGGAAATGCCCAGTTTAAAATGTAATGTTGCCGAAAAGAGGGAAATAGGAAGACATAAATGTCAATGTTGAAATTCTTTAGAATGCAGAGGCTGTGAATGTTCAGTTATATAAGTTTAATCATGGTGTTTCTCTTTATTAACTATTATTGAATCGAAATAAAAAAAATAATGCATGCCATTTATTTTTATGTCATTCGAAACATGTTAACATGTTGGGGGAAAAACGTGATCTTTATACCTTCTTTTATTGAGCCTATGTCTCCTCCTAACTGCAGCCTGTTGTGTGTAACACTGGGCTCCTGGATTAGCACCTTCCTTTCAAAGGTGTTAAATTTAGACACCGTCACAATCACCACAATTTTTGCCAGGTTTGGTAAATCACAATGCGTGTACTAACTTAACTTATTTGAATTTTCTCCTCCCAGTATTTTGCACGCTGCGGCAGAAACGCCCCATATTGCATATTCATTAAGGCAAACGTACTAAATGGACAATGCGTGTTGTTTTGCTCATATGAAAGACGCAATCCTCACTGCGTGTCGTTAGTAGATCAGATAGCACATTTTTTGCTGGTGGTATCAAGTTTGCACACGTTTTAAGACACGCAAACCTTTAGTAAATCAGGCCCTAATACTTTTTAGAAATACAGACGATTACCTGTTATTTTAAGATCTTAATTAGACCGGATTATGCCGTTTCTGAAATCTACTGGCTACTAGGTTGGGTAAACATGGCATGACTCTGACTTAGCATTAGCTAATTTTGAGGACGATAAATAACTAATCTAGCAACATTATAAACACAACAAAACGATTTAACTTACCCTTATGAAAGTGCCGAGAGCAAACAAACATGAAGGGAGATATTTGAGCGAACGTGATGTTTTTTCCGTCTCACCGCTGCGACCCAGGCCACCCGAAGCCTCTACGATATCTCCTCTACCTGCGGGCCAACGCTCCTTTTCCAGGTGGGAAAGTTGAAAAAACCGACCTCGTTGTCAAGTTTTGACCTTTCCAGTCGTGTGACCTGCTACTGCAATTTTTTAAACAACATGTGTGAACCATTTCACCAACAAGGGAAGGAAAGCAAAGCAAAAATACGCGCAGACGTAACTTCTTGGATCAGCTCCGTTTGTAAACAATGCGCCTGACCTCACAAATGGCGGTCAGCGTGAGCAATACGTCACCGGTCAAAGACCGATTAGTCACAGAGCAGATGGAGTTTCACACGAAAAAATGTGGCCAACAATTAAAAGTTGTTGTTCATTGACCAAACCTTTGATTATTAATAATAATAATAATAATATAGAGTGAGGGAGACTGCTGACTGACCTGAGCAATCTGACAATATATGTGTGGGTCCTGTAAACATAAACATTGCAGATATACTCGTGCGTAATGATGAAAAGTTAATGTTTTGGCGCGTGAATGCAGCAGCAACGTGGTGTCATTCTCTGTCTTTTTCTTAAGTTTGTGACCCTCCTCCTGCAGCAAACTACCGCTATGTGCTTTCTAACCTTCACTTCATTAACAAGCTCCTCCTTTTCTGGGTCAGAAAGTATAGTTTATTTGTCTGAGCTTCCGGTTTTCGCCGCGATCCAGCGCTGGAAACCCTTTGATCTTCCCCCTCGTTTGTATGCATTTTCATTCACGAGCTGCTTTGCATTGACCGTGAAAGGTTGAATGTGGGCGTGTAGAGGGGGGAACATGGGGCTAATTTACGTGCGCACGTTTCCAGGTGGTGATTTATAAAGGAAACATTGCGTGCAGGTGAGCGTACGAACGGTTTTATAAATCTGAATTATTTTGTGCACACGCCATTTCAGGGGTTTTGGCGCACATACATTTTTAGTACGGATTCTACGCACCCTTTTATTAATGAGACCCCAGGTCTCTGCTTTATCGTTCCCTCTGTGTTCCCTCGATACATGTATCTCTGAGGGTGGTTAACAATGTTATACCTCTAACAGTTTTAGGTGAAAGTTAATAAATAGTTTAGTAGTGGTCACATTTCCCAAGGCTCCAAGACGTACAGGTCATGTTCAGTGGCGGTTTTTCTTGGAGGCCAAAGGAAGCCGGGCTTCCCCAATAAAATGTTCCATGAAAGAAAAAAATGTGTATTATCCCCACTTCCTTATGTTCTACTGAGTTTTTGTCATTTCGTTTTTCTCAAAACACTCCATCAACATAAACCTCTGCTCTGGTGGAACGCACAGAGCGAAACAGCGCCCCGGCTGCAGCAGTGCGAATCAATCAATCAATCAATCAATCAATCTTTATTTGTATAGCGCCAATTCATAACAAGTGTTATCTCAAGACGCTTTACAAAAAGCAGGTAAAAGACCTTACTCTTTGTCTATTAATATTACAAAAGAGCAGGTAAAAAGACCATGCTCATTGTTATGTTACAAAAAGCAGGTCAAAGACCTTACTTATTGCTATATTACAAGGACCCAGCTTAATCCATCATGAGCACTTTAGCAAAGCAGCAAAAGATACAGTGGTCAGAAAAAACTTCCTTATTAAAAGGCAGAAATCTTTGGCAGTGACACCCCGGCTCATGACAAAACAGCCTTCACAGCCTAGACTGCGCCGGGCTTGGAACGGGATAGGGGGAGATGGGATAAGATGCAGGAAGAGGGATAGGGAACAAGGGAAAAAGGGGGGGGTTGTTGTTCAGGTGGGCCGTCCACCTACGATCCCGAGGGAGGGGGGGAGGGTTGTTTTGGCAGGCCGTCCACCAACGATCCCGTGGAGCCTAAGAGGGCTCAGCAGGAGCAACAATCCCAAGGAACCTAAGAGAGCTCAGGAGCTCCCAGAAGAAGATGTGGTTAGTAACTGGGATTTAAAGGTAGTGACATGCAGTAATGTCATATGAATGCAGAGAGAGAGAGAGAGCAGGGGATAAGAGCTCAAGGTGCCAGTTCCCCCGGTAGTCTAGGCCTATAGCAGCATAACTATGAGCTGGTCTGTACCTGTGCCAGCCCTAACTATAAGATTTAACAAAAAGAAAAGTCTTAAGTCTATTCCTGAAAGTACATAGTGTGTCTGCCCCCCGGACCCCGACTGGTAGATGATTCCAGAGGAGCGGCGCCTGATAACTGAAGGCTCTACCTCCCATAGTACATTTAGAGACTGTAGGTACCATGAGCAGGCCTGCATTCTGGGGAGCGTAATGTTCTCGACGGGTAGTACGGCACTATTAACTCTTTAAGATAAGATGGTGCCTGACCATTTAGAGCTTTGTAAGTGAGAAGAAGGATTTTAAATTCTATTCTAGATTTTATAGGGAGCCAGTGCAGAGAAGCCAAAACAGGAGTAATGTGGTCCCTTTTCCTAGTTCTAGTCAGTACTCGAGCTGCAGCATTTTGGACTAGTTGAAGAGTCTTTAGAGAAATACCTGAGCACCCTGATAAAAGAGAATTACAGTAATCCAACCTGGAGGTAACAAATGCATGAACTAGTTTTTCTGCATCGTTTTGGGACAGGATCTGCCTGATCTTAGAGATATTACGAAGGTGGAAATAAGCTGTCCTTGAAATTTGTTTTATGTGAGAGTTAAAGGACATATCTTGATCAAATAAAACTCCTAGATTCCTAACAGTGGTGCTAGATGCCACACTGATGCCATTAAGGGCAGTTGTATCATTAGAAAAAGTCTCTCTGAGGTTCTTAGGTCCAAGCACAATAACTTCAGTCTTGTCTGAGTTAAGCAACAAAAAGTTTCTGGTCATCCAAGTCCTAATGTCCTTAAGGCAAGCTTCTAGTGTACATAACTGATTGGTGTCATCTGGCTTCATTGATACGTATAGCTGAGTATCGTCTGCATAACAATGAAAATCTATTGAATGTCTCCTCATAATATTACCCAGAGGAAGCATATATAATGTAAAGAGAATCGGTCCAAGCACTGATCCTTGTGGCACTCCATGGCTGACTTTGGTGTGCATAGAGGACTCATCATGAACATGTACAAACTGAGATCTGTCTGATAAATAGGATTTAAACTAGCTTAAAGCAGTCCCTGTAATTCCAAGGGATGCGCAGATGTAACGCTTAGTGATCACATTAAAACATACCCTCGAATCTACACTACTGTGATTGGCTGAACAGGAAGGAGACATCTGATAGGCTACAGACAATTCCCTGTTGAAAAAAATGCATTTGTGAATCGAACCACGGCAGGGGAGTCTCAAAAATCCCACACACAAATGCAATGAGGTTCACACAAGAAAAACAGTTTGTAAATGCAGACAGAACAGTTTGTGTATAAATGTAACAAGATCCAAATGTATCATATATTTGTGGATTTTTTTTACATTTATATAGAATGATACCTATTTGTGTGTGAATCGGAAATACGTTTGTGAATCTTGTTTTTTTATTTGTGGATTTTTTTTACATTTATGTAGAATGATATCTATTTGTGTGTGCATTGAAATACATTTGTGAATCCTTCTGTGTGCATTCATGAATATTGAGACTGATCTGACTCCATAGACAGTGAGCAAGTCGCGGAATGAACGGAGATGGAGACCTCGAGTTTCTCGTGAAAAATGATTTTACTAAGCTTCCCTTTGAGGTTCAACTATAAATTAAGCAGGACAGAACTTAATCCGACACCAAAGCTTGACCTTACTCGGGTGAGAGTTAAGGGAAATGCTCGCTCTTTTTGTGAAGGTAATTATGACTGGACTGAATGGCTAACGGGAAGTGCCAAACTTCAATATTATCTAAATTGCCATATGATCGCCTTTATAAATCATATTAGATCATATGGCGTTATGATCTCCATTGCAACCTGTCTGGCTTCCTCTGTGAAATTGGTCACGGACCGCCACTGGTCATGTTCACTCCTTACGGGCCAATAGCAGCTAGCTTAAACGCTGCTTGTTCACACAAATTAAATAAACAAGTCCTCAAAAAGTGGTAAAACTACAGATACTACAGGCATTTTGTTTGCTATTAAATATAAAGAGCAAATTCTGATAAGTTTTACAAATAGACTAAAATATTACTCAGTTAATGTTTGCAACTGAGAGATGCTTCTTCTTCGGTGGATTTTTAAAAGTGGTTGGCATCCATAATGTTGCATTACCGCCTACTAATGGTTTCAAATATAACTAGAGTCCCCTTTTCACTCCGGCATACACAAAATGCACAATACGAGTCCAATTTATGTAAGATTTTAACGTTTTCAACAGTCATCATGTCACTTTCTACACAGAACCTGCATTACATTACGATACTTTTCAGCCGAGTTCTGACCGTAAAGTCCCCTAGTCCTGATAGGTCTACATGTTTTTAAACAAAAAGCATAAAAAGGCTAACTAAATAACTAAAGCAGTGTTTTACTGGGGTAATGTACTGCTATAGAGTTGGACCTAGAGCCAGTTGGAAGTTCAGCAGAATCTGTCGAAGAGTAACATGGGAAATGGATGTCATGTGACAGAAGCGGAGCTGCAAGTCAGCTGAAAACCCTTATGTTTACTGATTGCTAAAGATGAGTAGCCTACTGTAGACTAAATCATATACTTCCTTTAAGATGGATAAATATGTATAATAATGTTAAAAAAATAGGCTACTGAATGACATTAAACAGTCTACTTCTGAAATGTGTGTTTGTCAAATTACAGCATTATTCCCAGTTTAATACAGTAAAAGTAAAGCATAAGGTCTATTATTAAATTGATGTTTAAGTATCACGGTAAATTACGGCAGTATCCTCAGCTTCATAAGGTTCAATTATTATTGGGAGGACAGAGAATATAGATTTTCTTCGGTAATTAAAGGCTTGAGCCAGTAGAGGGAGCTAACACACAACATTTATTCATTTAATTAAAAGAACATCAAAAACCACATTGACAAAAACTTCACTTGATTGTTCCTCTTTTAAAGGTAGGGTAGGCAATTTCCTCCAGATACACTTTTTAAGATGTTGGTTGAAATTGTCTTTAGGTCCTGACAGAAATTAATAATTCATGTGCTCTGAAAAAGAAACAAAGAAAATCCGTCATCTGTAGCAGTTGTAAACTCGTAAAAACTTTGACCAATGTCTGCACTCGGTTCGAGTTTTATGAACCAATCATTCCTCCCTGTCTCCCTGCTCGAATGCATGCACGAGCCCACACTTAGGGCCTGATTTACTAAAGGTTTAAGTGTCTTAAAACGTGTGCAAACTTGATACCACCAGCTAAAAATGTGCTATCTGATCTACTAACGACACACAGTGAGGATTGCGTCTTTCATATGAGCAAAACAAGACGCATTGTCCATTTAGCACGTTTGCCTTAATGAATATGCAATATGGGGCTTTTCTGCCCTAGCGTGCAAAATACTGGGAGGAGAAAATGCAAAGAAGTTAAGTTAGTACACGCATTGTTATTTACCAAGCCAGGCAAAAATTGCGGTGATTGTGACTGTGTCTGAATTTAACCCCTTTGAAAGGAAGGTGCTAATCCAGGACCCCAGTGTTACGCACAACACAGGCTGCTGTTATTGTAGTTAGGAGGAGACATAGGCACAATAAAAGAAGCCGTAAAGATCGTGTTTATCCCCCACACATGTTAACACGTTTCGAATGACAGAAAAATGAATGGCATGCATTTATTTTTTATTTCGATTCAATAGTTAACAAAGAGAAACACCATGATTAAACTAATATAACTGAACATTCACAGCCTCTGCTTTCTAAAGAATTTCAACATTGACATTTATGTCTTCCTATTTCCCTCTTCTCGCCAACATTACATTTTAAACTGGGGATTTTCTTTTTCTCGGGTTGCACGTCTCTCAGCTTGTCCCCTCCAGTGCGGTCCTCTCCCTAACGCGCTCGTCTCCTCCCTCTACAGCCCCCTGCTGCTACGCTGTAGGACGCTTGGATTGGGGGACCTCACCACTGCTTGTACCCCCGTCTTCGATACCTCTTGCCAGGGCATTTATATCTGATCAGACACAGCGATGGCCAGCTGTCTGGTGCGCAACAATGGCCCAAGTAGCGCGCCTGAGCGCCCGTGCCACAGAGGACACAGCTCGCAACTCCTGCGCAATGTATGGCAATTCATAAGGGAAGAAAAGAGAGGCCCTGTTTAATGCTGAGGTTTTCTTATAAACCAAATGTTCTTTTTGTTCAGATTTATCTGCTATAACTCGAAAATACTGTACGTTCATTTGCCTCTCCCACTAATACCTATTTTGCGCTTGCAGTCATCCTGCTTTCCGTCCAAACTCTCCGTGACGTAAACCAGCAGAACACGCAAAAGCCTAACTTAAAAACTACCGCCTCCACAAGGTTTGCACCTATTATCATCACCCGAAAAATGCCCACAAACCAAACGTGCAATTTTTTTGGAGTGAACACGCAATTTAGTACTCTTTAATTGGGATCTTAGTAAATCAGGCCCTTTAAGCATGAGCTGAAATCTGTTTCTGGACCAGTGGCGCTAGTGCATGTAAGTGAGGGACGAAGCTTTTGAGGGAGCACAGAGGGGAGGGGGTGGATGAAGACGGAGCATGGAGAGAATGCTACTTAAAAATCACCAACGAAAATTACCTACCCTACCTTTAAGCTGAATGTTTCATTTTCCAGTTAGAGCTGAAAACAAACAGTATGAACTTGTAATTTTCCCTCACAATTTCCTGGTTTGGGAAAGTACAACTATTTACTCTCCTAGTACTACTATACTGTTTGAGAATACACACATACTTTTACCGCCATATTTCAACAAGATGAGGCATCTTTCTCTCCAACGTGCGCTCGCTGCGCAACAAACTGGACGAACTTCTACTACTGATGGGGAGAAACAGAGACTTTTATACATCCTGTGTTTTGGGTTTCACAGAGACCTGGCTGTGTGGACTGATTCCGGACTCTGCGCTGCAGCTGGCAGGATTCAAACTCTTCAGAGCGGATCGGGACACACAACTTTCTGGGGAAAAAAAGGGTGGAGGAATCTGTTTCTATGTCAACAGTGGCTGGTGTTCAGATGTCACAGTGATCCAAAAGCACTGTTCTCCCGAGCTGGAATCTTTTTTCATTCATTGTAAACCTTTTTATTCTCCCCGCGAGTTCGCTTCATTCATCCTGGTAGGGGTCTACGTGCCTCCGCAGGCCAACGTGCAGGAAGCCCAGCGCTCTCTTGCAGACCAGATAATGTGTGTGGAGCGGACAAACACGGACTCCTTAGTTATTGTCCTTGGTGATTTTAACAAAGGTAATCTCAGTCATGAGCTTCCTAAGCATAGACAGTTTATTAAATGTCCGACCAGAGAGGGAAATGTTTTGGATCACTGTTACACCACAGTCAGCAACGCTTATCACGTCGTCCCCCACTCTGCACTGGGCCACTCTGACCACGTCATGGTCCATTTGATTCCTTCATACAAGCAGAAACTAAAGATCTGTAAGCCTGTTGTGAGGACATCAAAACAGTGGACCAGTGAAGCTGTGGAAGAATTACAGGCGTGCTTAGACTGTACTGACTGGGATGCTTTCAGGACTGCCTCAAAACAGTCTGGATGAGTACACAGAGGCTGTGATTGGTTTCTGCCAGGACTTGTGCTTAGTATCACGCAATACGGTGAGCTACAACAACGACAAGCCCTGGTTCACAGCTAAACTCAGACGGTTAAGGCAGGAAAAGGAGGTGGCTTTTAGGAGTGGGGACAGGGAGAGTTTTAAAAGGCTAAATGCACCTTCAGCAGGGTGGTGAGAGAAGCCAAGCGTCTTTTCTCTGAGAAACTACAACAACAGTTCTCAGATAGAGATGCTGGCTCAGTCTGGAAGGGTCTCAGACAGCTCACCAGCTACAAGTCTAAAGCCCCCCACTCGGTAAGTGACCTGCGTCTAGCCAACAACCTGAACAAGTTCTACTGTTGCTTTGAAAGACAATGGGACAGCCCGGAAACCTGTCGAAAATATCACGAAGAAAATGTCTGAAATTTTCATGAAAAAACGATGACCACGGACCTGTTGTCATTGTCATGAAAAAACGATGACCGCCGACCTGTCAAAAATATCATGAAAAAAATGTCTGAAATTTTAATGAAAAAAAGATGACTGCGGACCTGTTTAAAATATCATGAAAAAAATGTCTCAAATTTTCATATGAAAAAGATGACCGCGGACCTGTGTAAAATATCATGAAAAAAATGTCTGAAATTTTAATGAAAAAAAGATGACTGCGGACCTGTTTAAAATATCATGAAAAAAATGTCTCAAATTTTCATGAAAAAACGATGACTACAGACCTTTCGAAAATATCATGAAAAAAAGTGTCTCAAATTTTCATGAAAAAACGATGACCGCAGACCTGTCAAAAATATCATGAAAAAAATGTCTGAAATTTTCATGAAAAAACGATGACCACTGACCTGTCGAAAATATCATGAATTTTTTTTTTGAAATATTCATGAAAAATCAATTACCGCGGACCTGTGTAAAATATCATGAAAAAAATGTCTGAAATTTTCATGAAAAAACGATGACCGCAGACCTGTCGAAAATATCATGAAAAAAAAATGTATGAAATATTCATGAAAAAATATGACCGCGGACCTGTCGAAAATAACAGGAAGAAAATGTCTGAAATTTTCATGAAAAAACGATGACCACGGACCTGTTGTAAATTTCATGAAAAAACGATGACCGCGAACCTGTTGAAAATATCATGAAAAAAATGTCTGTAATTTTCATGAAAAAACGATTACCACGGACCTGTTGTCATTTTCATGAAAAAACGATGACCGCAGACCTGTCGAAAATATCATGAAAAAACGTTGACCGCGGACCTGTCGAAAATAACATGAAAAAAATGTCTGTAATTTTCATGAAAAAATGATGACCACAGACCTGTTGTCATTTTCATGAAAAAACGATGACCGCGGACCTGTCAAAAATATCATGAAAAAAATGTCTGTAATTTTCATGAAAAAACGATGACCACAGACCTGTTGTCATTTTCATGAAAAAACGATGACCGCGGACCTGTCAAAAATATCATGAAAAAAGTGTCTTTAATTTTCATGAAAAAACGATGACCACGGACCTGTTGTCATTTTCATGAAAAAACAATGACCGCGGACCTGTCAAAAATATCATGAAAAAAGTGTCTGAAATTTTCATGAAAAAACGATGACCGCAGACCTGTCAAAAATATCATGAAAAAAATGTCCGAAATTTTCATGAAAAAATATGACCGCGAACGTGTCGAAAATATCATGAAGAAAATGTCTGAAATTTTCATGAAAAAAATATGACCACGGACCTGTCGAAAATATCATGAAAAAAAATGTTTGAAATATTCATGGAAAAACGATGACCGCGGACCTGTCGAAAATATCATGAAAAGGTGTCTGAAATTTTCATGAAAAAACGATGACCGCGGACCTGTCGAAAATGTCATGAAAAAAATGTCTGTAATTTCATGAAAAAACGATGACCACAGACCTGTTGTCATTTTCATGAAAAAACGATGACCGCGGACCTGTCGAAAATATCATGAAAAAAATGTCTGAAATTTTCATGAAAAAACGATGACCACGGACCTGTTGTAAATTTCATGAAAAAACGATGACCGCGAACCTGTCGAAAATATCATGAAAAAAATGTCTGTAATTTTCATGAAAAAACGATGACCACGGACCTGTTGTCATTTTCATGAAAAAACGATGACCGCGGACCTGTCAAAAATATCATGAAAAAAGTGTCTGAAATTTTCATGGAAAAACGATGACCGCGGACCTGTCGAAAATATCATGAAAAAAATGTCTGTAATTTTCATAAAAAAACGATGACCACGGACCTGTTGTCATTTTCATGAAAAAACGTTGACCACGGACCTGTCGAAAATATCATGAAAAAAATGTCTGTAATTTTCATGAAAAAACGATGACCACAGACCTGTTGTCATTTTCATGAAAAAACGATGACCGCGGACGTGTCAAAAATATCATGAAAAAAATGTATGAAAAAAATGTCTGAAATTTTCATGAAAAAACGATGACCACAGACCTGTTGTCATTTTCATGAAAAAACGATGACCGCGGACCTGTTGTAAATTTCATGAAAAAACGTTGACCGCGGACCTGTCGAAAATATCATGAAAAAAATGTCCGAAATTTTCATGAAAAAAATATGACCCTGGCCTGTTGTCATTTTCATGAAAAAACGATGACCGCGGACCTGTTGTAAATTTCATGAAAAAACGTTGACCGCGGACCTGTCGAAAATATCATGAAAAAAATGTCTGAAATTTTCATGAAAAAATTGATGACCACGGACCTGTTGTAATTTTCATGACAAAACGATGACCACAGACCTGTTGTCATTTTCATGAAAAAAACGATGACCGCGGACCTGTCAAAAACATCATGAAAAAAGTGTCTGAAATTTTCATGAAAAAAAGCGATGACCGCGGACCTGTCGAAAATATCATGAAAAAAATGTCTGTAATTTTCATGAAAAAACGATGACCACAGACCTGTTGTCATTTTCATGAAAAAACAATGACTGTGGAAGTGTCAAAAATATCATGAAAAAAATGTCTGTAAAAAACGATGACCACGGACCTGTTGTCATTTTCATGAAAAAACGATGACCGCGGACCTGTTGTAAATTTCATGAAAAAACGTTGACCGCGGACCTGTCGAAAATATCATGAAAAAAATGTCTGAAATTTTCATGAAAAAAATATGACCCGCGGACGTGTCGAAAATAACATGAAGAAAATGTCTGAAATTTTCATGAAAAATTGATGACCACAGACCTGTTGTCATTTTCATGAAAAAACGATGACCACAGACCTGTTGTCATTTTCATGAAAAAACAATGACCATGGAAGTGTCAAAAATATCATGAAAAAAATGTCTGTGATTTTCATGAAAAAACGATGACCACGGACCTGTTGTCATTTTCATGAAAACACGATGACCTTGGACCTGTTGTCATTTTCATGAAAAAATGATGACCGCGGACCTGTTGTAAATTTCATGAAAAAACGTTGACCGCGGACCTGTCGAAAATATCATGAAAAAAATGTCTGAAATTTTCATGAAAAAACGATGGCCACAGACCTGTTGTCATTTTCATGAAAAAACGATGACCGCGGACCTGTTGTAAATTTCATGAAAAAACGTTGACCGCGGACCTGTCGAAAATATCATGAAAAAAATGTCTGAAATTTTCATGAAAAAAATATGACCAGCCGACGTGTCGAAAATAAAATGAAGAAAATGTCTGAAATTTTCATGAAAAAACGATGACCGCGGACCTGTCGAAAATGTCATGAAAAAAATGTCTGTAATTTCATGAAAAAACGATGACCACAGACCTGTTGTCATTTTCATGAAAAAACGATGACCGCGGACCTGTCGAAAATATCATGAAAAAAATGTCTGAAATTTTCATGAAAAAAAATATGACCCGCGGACGTGTCGAAAATAACATGAAGAAAATGTATGAAATTTTTATGAAAAAACGATGACCGCGGACCTGTCGAAAATGTCATGAAAAAAATGTCTGTAATTTCATGAAAAAACGATGACCACAGACCTGTTGTCATTTTCATGAAAAAACGATGACCGCGGACCTGTCGAAAATATCATGAAAAAAATGTCTGTAATTTTCATGAAAAAACGATGACCACAGACCTGTTGTCATTTTCATGAAAAAACAATGACCGCGGACGTGTCAAAAATATCATGAAAAAAATGTATGAAAAAAATGTCTGTAATTTTCATGAAAAAAACGATGACCACAGACCTGTTGTCATTTTCATGAAAAAACGTTGACCGCGGACCTGTCGAAAATATCATGAAAAAAATGTCTGTAATTTTCATGAAAAAACGATGACCACAGACCTGTTGTCATTTTCATGAAAAAACAATGACCGCGGACGTGTCAAAAATATCATGAAAAAAATGTATGAAAAAAATGTCTGTAATTTTCATGAAAAAACGATGACCACAGACCTGTTGTCATTTTCATGAAAAAACGTTGACCGCGGACCTGTTGTAAATTTCATGAAAAAACGTTGACCTGTCGAAAATATCATGAAAAAAATGTCTGAAATTTTCATGAAAAAACGATGGCCACAGACCTGTTGTAATTTTCATGACAAAACGATGACCACAGACCTGTTGTCATTTTCATGAAAAAACGATGACCGCGGACCTGTCAAAAACATCATGAAAAAAGTGTCTGAAATTTTCATGAAAAATTGATGACCGCGGACCTGTCGAAAATATCATGAAAAAAATGTCTGTAATTTTCATGAAAAAACGATGACCACAGACCTGTTGTCATTTTCATGAAAAAACAATGACCATGGAAGTGTCAAAAATATCATGAAAAAAAATGTCTGTAATTTTCATGAAAAAACGATGACCACGGACCTGTTGTCATTTTCATGAAAAAACGATGACCGCGGACCTGTCGAAAATATAATGAAAAAAATGTCTAAAATTTTCATGAAAAAAACGATGGCCACAGACCTGTTGTCATTTTCATGAAAAAACGATGACCGCGGACCTGTTGTAAATTTCATGAAAAAACGTTGACCGCGGACCTGTCGAAAATATCATGAAAAAAATGTCTGAAATTTTCATGAAAAATTGATGACCACGGACCTGTTGTAATTTTCATGACAAAACGATGACCACAGACCTGTTGTCATTTTCATGAAAAAACGATGACCGCTGTAGTGGAAAAATATTATCTGTCTGTATGCCTTGTTTGATCTTAAAAGGTTAGCATGTTCGTGCGCCATTTAGCAATTAGAAATGATTTGTCTTTATGGCCTTAGTCTGTATCTTCCAGCAGGGATACTCCCCTGGATCTGGGTACAGCGTGACCCTAAATCAGTTCCCTCTGATCAAAAGAGTTTCTGTTGGTGTTCCTTCGTACCAGGTGCCTTAACTAGCAGAAGGCGTAGCCACTAGGGCAAGCTGAAACCAATGACGACATATTACTCATGCATATGTACAATATACCTACACACTGTAAACTGTATAAATATGCTCTGCAACTGGGACTGCCCCGGGAATCTTTGATGCATTCGTGACTGCTGTCACCTCTGTAGCTGATTGCCCCTTTGCAAAGAACCTTTTTCACTTTATGCATTAAAATACACAAAGACAAAAGACTTTGACTTGAGATCCTTTATTACCAACAGAAAAATCCACAACAAACTTGGTGTCAGAAGTGGGATTCCAGGCTGATCGCCGTATCCACGGCAGACGGTGACTGATCATCCAGGACTTCGTCCTGCCTCAACCCTGAAATCTTGAAGGTCGAGAGGACCGACTGCGTGGACTGCGGCTGTCACCTCGGAATCCAACGGACGAGAAAACCTCCTAATTCACGGTAAAAACATTCTGATCTCACAAATTTAAAGGTCAAAGGTCACTGTGTATTTTGGGACAAAATTGAAGGGTTAAGTTTCTTCCATCTTACGGCCCTAAATAACTACGAGATAGTCTGAAGAAAGGAAGTTCAGTTAACTTCACCAAGTCCGGAGGAGTTCAGGTGACTCCTTGAATCCGGTAACTTGGAAAGACTAGTATAAAGGTAGTTAGAATAAAGGAAGTTCAGTTAACTTCGCCAAGACCGGAGGAGTTCAGGTGACTCCTTGAATCCGGTAACTTGGAAAAACCAGTGTAAAGGTAGAAATTTACACAGATTGATCGGGGACGCCTGATAATCTCACAGGACAGACACCATGGGGTCTGCAGGGAGTAAGATGGACGGGGCTGACCTACAAAGTCCAAATTTTGTGTTTATGAAAGGGAAATACGGGGAAAAATGTTTGTCATGTGTTGAATATTGGATAAAAGAATGTGGATTTCCTGACAAAGGAAGTCTCAGTGTGACACAACTGGTACAGTTGCAGACATGTTTGAAAAATAAGGAACAAAAGGTTAGGTCTAAGAAAAAAATTAACAAAAAAAAATTGGAGGAGATAGAGAAACAAATGGAATGTTGGAAAATATGTATGACAGAGGCAGAAGTCAGAGATAGGAAACAGACAAAAAAGGTTTTACCAAAAATGAAAAATGATGAAAAAGAAAAAACCAAATGCTTTCACTGATAACCCCACCACACCCCCTGTGTCTGCTCTTTATCCCTCTCTGACCGGTGGAGTTCGAGGCAAAGAAGATTGGGTTCCCATCTACACGGCTCCATCTGCCCTGCCCCCACAGCAACAGCAGCTCCCACCACCACAGCAACAGCAGCTCCCATCCCCACAGCTGCAGCAGCCCCTGCAGTTCTGGCAACAAAACCCACCACCATACCCCGAACAACACCCCATCATCAACCCCCACAACCCCTTTTTCGGACAACCTCAAAACGAGAAAAAAACAGAACTTTCCACTTCATCAACCCAACAGACTGAGGATGACAAACTGACGACAGCCTCCGGAGGATGTCTGACCCGATCAACACCTCCAGGGAGCCCAGACACATCCTCCACTGACAAATCCATGTTCGAATCCTTCATTGGCAAAACTCTGGCCGAACTCATCTCCCCAACACCCAAAGAAACACATAGAAGGTCCACAAGACAGAGAAAAGTGCCCGCTCACTTCCAAGCCCCCATGGTCGAGTACCCAGCCGGCGCAAACGGTGCCCCAGTCCTCATCTACAGACCCGCTGATGACGAAATGAAAACAGCCGCAAAAGACTGGCCACTCATGGAGAAAGGAGGGGAAGAATTTGCAAAATCCCTCCTCCTCTTCTGCAAAATGTGGAGACCCACTGCCGCAGAATTGAGAAAACTTCTCCTCGTGCATATGGGGCCCCAACACTACTCCAAGATTCAAGCAACTGTGGAAACAGACAACTTTGAGACACTGGCAGCCAAGCTGGTTGCATGGACAGATACTGGTGACTGGGAGATCTGGGTCACCACCATCTGTAACAAACTGAGAGAAAGTTTTGCTGTAAAAGTTGACTACAGACGACTGAGAGACTGTAAACAACAAGACCATGAAAGTGTGTCAGATTATTTCCACCGCCTCCTTGATGTCTGCATCCTTCACTCAGGACAAGTAAAACCCAACGTGTGGGAGGGTGCAGAAACTCCCTTTGAAAACATCATGAAAATGGCCTTTGGGGAAGGCCTCCACAAGCCCATCTTTGCCCAAGTTCGCTCCACCCTCGTGGGAGGCTGGGCTGAAAACAGACTGCCAGAGCTCCTCAAACACGCCAAACACGGTGAGCAAAGAGAGAAAGAAAAGAGAGACAAAACTGCCAGGAACCTTGACACTGCCACTTTGAATGCCCAGCTGGCTCTGGCCCACTTGGACAGCCGCCCTTTCAGAGGACAAGGCAGAGGCCGTGGACGCGGAAGGAGCCAAGGGCGCGGACGCGGACGTGGAAGACCCCGCACATATGACCCCAACAAATGTTTTAACTGCGATAAGCATGGCCACTGGGCCAAGGACTGTCCGGAAACACCGAGAGAGGGAGGCGGAGGAAACCGTCGTGTGGGCTGGCAGGATGACGAACAGGTTCCCTATGCCTCGGACTGACCGTCAGAGTTGGGAGCTGGTAATGTTGACACACACACACACACCACACCTGCTCCTAAAAGCAATGAAGATCCGCTTTGCACTGATACACTGCTTGGTTTAGTTCAACAAAGAATAAATGTTCTAGAAACCCCTCCCAAACCAAAGGAGGGTACTTATACATCTCTCTCTTCTGAAGCTTATGAAAAAATGCCTATGATAACATGTGACGTTAAAGGAAAGAATGTCAATTTTTTAGTGGATTCTGGTGCCACTCACTCTGTTTTGAAAATGTCTGAAATGTCTTTGCCTGAGAGTGGCCGCTTTTCATGGTCCACTAGCGCCTGTGGTTCTTGTGTTAAAGAAAAGTATGGGATCCCAGTCACCTGTTCATGGGAGTTTGAGGGAGTACAAACGAAAGCTAAACATTCGTTTTTAATGTCCAACATGTGCCCGGTTAACCTTCTGGGGAGAGATTTGATGTGTGCTTTTGGCATTGTGATAACCTCTACCCCCGAAGGCTTACGGGTCAGCAGGGCTGACACATGCTCCCCCTCCCCTGCTGAAGCCAGGGGAATATCACATTTTACTGGTGTTAATCTCAGCCCTAACACCCTGTATCTTTATCAATGGTGGATAAATTACACATCTGCTCAGTTTTTGACTAACACAGCAGTCACACTTGTTTCCAACACTGCTGAGAAGATGAGGCCAGAAAATTTACACTGCACCTCTCGTGTTTGCTCCGAAAGGTATAACCCGGAGTATGAAGAACCATTCTTTAAAGATTTAAATGACCAAATTACAGTAACTGACATTTACACGAATGAGACACGCTGTGCAGCATCTGTCAAGCTTACTCCAGCTCAGATGAAACTTTATGACGTAAACGGTTCACAACCCCACATCTCCCTCTCAAAGGCTCCCACTGATAGGTGGCGTGATCTGGGTCCGTTTGTAGCTCAGTGTAGTGCAGCAAATGACTGGCAGCCGGCCAGTTGAAGTTTGTGTGTGTTTTACTCTCACTCACTACAGGCATACAGACACCCTTTAACTCTTAAAGCTCACTGTCTCCGCTCCATTCACCTCATAGATGATATGTGCACTTCCTCATACCTATTTCAAGCGCTCTCACATGCAGAGATCTCTCCTTTGCTGGCACAAGTCCCTGGTACACTCTTGGCAGCCAACAAATACGATGTAGGCCTGATTAAAAACTGTGAACCTGTTCAGATAATCCCAAAGTCAACTTATAGACCCCAGCAACGCCAATACCCACTTAGAAAAGAAGCTATAGAGGGCATAACACCAGTTTTTGACTCCCTCCTCGAAGCTGGCATTATTATTCCATGTGAAGATTCACCAGTGCAGACTCCGATCTTTCCAGTAAAAAAGATCCGTCCTGCTGGACAGCCCACAGAGTGGCGTTTTGTGCAGGACCTACAAGCTGTAAACTCTGCCATCATTGCCCCCACTCCTAATGTTCCCAATCCATACACCATTCTCAGCCAGATTCCCTCTTCTGCTAAATGGTTTTCCGTTGTGGACCTGTCTAATGCTTTTTTCTCTGTCCCCGTTCAGAAAGACTCCCAGTTTTGGTTTGCTTTCCAGTTCGGGGGCAAGCGTTACACATGGACACGCCTGTGCCAAGGACTGACCTGCAGCCCTACACTTTTCTGTCAGGCCTTGTCTCGCAGTCTCTCCTCTCTCACACTTTCTCCAGGTTCAGTCTTGCTGCAGTACGTTGATGACCTTCTCATCGCAGCCCCAACAAAAGAACAGTGTGAGACAGACACCATTCTTCTTCTGCGCCATCTAGCTGAAGAAGGCCATAAAGCATCCCTGTCTAAACTAAAGTTTGTAAAACAGGAGGTGACCTTTTTAGGCCACATCCTCACACCACAGGGTAAATCTCTCTCCCCCTCTCGGGTTAAAGCTGTGGCAGAGACACCTAAACCCATGACTAAAAAACAAGTTCTTTCTTTCTTGGGTATGTGTTCTTACTGTCGACATTTTATTCCCAATTTCTCTGAGTTGGAGAGACCGCTGAGAGACATCGCGCACAAAAGAGACCTGACAGCTTCCAGCCCCATCCAGTGGACTGAGGAGGCAAACACTGCGTTTGAAAACCTTAAACTGTCCTTACAGTCCACACCCACTTTGGGGATCCCTGACCCGGAAAAAACCATTCACACAGTTTGTTGATGAAAAACATGGTTGCATGACTTCTGTTCTTTTACAGGAACATGGCGGTCAGCTCAAGCCTGTTGGCTATTTCTCTCGTCTTCTTGATCCGGTGGCCAGGGGTCTCCCAGCTTGTTTACGTGCTGTAGCCGCCTGCGAGTCAGCAGTTCTGGCCTCACGTGACTTTGTGGGTTACACCCACCTTGATCTTCTGGTTCCTCATTCTGTTGCATCTATCTTACAGGAACAGAAAACATCACACCTCACGCCAGCACGATGGCTCAGATATCACACCACACTTCTAGGTTTACCAAATGTTCATGTTAAAAAATGTACTGTGCTTAACCCTGCCACCCTCATGCCTTTACCGGGTGAGGGTGAACCCCATTCTTGCCTTGCAGAGCTCCAACACACCTGCACCCCGAGACCGGACCTGAAAGATGTACCTCTCACTAACCCTGATCTCATTTTCTATGTTGATGGTTCTGCTTTCAGAGATCCTGCACGGGGCACGGCCCATGCAGGATTTTCTGTTGTTGATGATGTCTCTGTTGTTTGTTCCTCTCCTTTGCCTTCTCATTACTCAGCACAAGCAGCAGAACTGGTGGCCCTGACAGAAGCCTGCAAAAGGGCAAAAGGCAAAACTGTTACCATCTACACAGACTCTCGCTACGCATTTGGAGTTGTGCATGACTTTGGTGCCCTTTGGAAACATCGCAAATTTCTCAAATCAGATGGTAAACCCATTTTACACCATCACAAAGTTGCAGCCTTGTTAGAAGCCATCCTCCTACCAGCTAGTATTGCTGTTTGCAAATGTACTGCACACACTTCTGCTCGAGATCCAGTGTCTCTAGGTAACGCTCGAGCAGATTCAGCTGCCAAGGCCGCAGCTGCCTCCACTCCTCACACTTCTTATCTACACACTGACTCAACTTCTTCACCCTCCCCTACAGCCTCCCTGTCTGCTCTGGTCTCTCTCTCTACCCCTGCAGAACGAAAGCTATGGTCTCAAAACGGCTGCCTCTTCTCTGCAGGTGTATGGAGAAGTCCAGATGATAAACCTTGTCTCCCTCGTAGACTGTTTTTGACCTATTGTAAGCTGGCCCATGGCTTAGATCACGTGTCTAAAGGTGGAATATGTGCTGCAGTTCAAAAACATTGGTTCACAAAAGGATTTTCTACTTTTGCAGCTGATTTTTGTAAAAACTGTTTGATATGTGCCCAAAATAATCCAGGTAGAACCAAACCTCTGACACAACAAGCTGCACACCCAGCACCAGACAGACCCTTTCAACATGTCATGATGGATTTCATCGAACTAACCCCCAGCGAGGGAAAAAGGTACTGTCTGGTACTGGTTGACATGTTTTCCAAATGGGTAGAAGCTTTTCCAGCCAAGCATGCCACTGCCTCAGTGGTAGCGAAAGCCTTGCTAACAGAAATCATTCCCCGGTGGGGAATCCCTGAAAAACTGTCCTCAGACAATGGCTCACATTTTGTAAACGAAGCCATTCAACAGCTGTCTGCGCAGCTGAAATTTGACCTCAAAACACATTGCTCTTACCACCCACAGTCAGGGGGAGCTGTAGAACGACAGAATGGTACACTGAAACAAAAGCTGGTTAAGTGTTGTCAGGAAACAAACCTCAGTTGGCCCAAATGTCTGCCTATTGTCTTGATGTACATGAGAATGCGCGTGCGCCTGCGATGCAACCTCTCTCCCTTTGAGATACTGTTTGCAGGTACACCAAATGTCGGCGTGGGACCTCCTGGACCTCCAATGGACACCGCCCTCTGTGAGGCGGACATGGTAAGTTACTGCATATCCTTAACAAAAGGTCTTTCTGATATCAGAGCACAGGTGAAGGAGACACTCCCACCCTCTGCTGACACACCACTGCACAACCTGAAGCCCGGTGATTACGTGGTCGTCAAGAACTTCAGAAGGAAATCTTGGCAGCATCAGCGGTGGCTCGGACCGTACCAGATCCTCCTCACCACCTACACGGCTGTGAAGGTTGCTGAGAGGGTCACTTGGATACACGCCACCCACTGCAAGCGAGTTCCTGAACCGACAATGGATCCAGAGACCTCCGGATAGAACTACAGACAACATCACGCCTGTCATTGACTGCGAGACAGAACATCCTCCGTTCCAGCTGCTTTCACGCCTGTCATAGACAAGGAGACAGCCTACAGCTCCTGCCATTGACTGAGAGGCAGAACATCATGGAAAGACCACGCCCCTGGCATCCTTTTCGAAACCACCCAGGCCTGTGTGGCGCCAGAGGCACTACATGTATACTCTTCATGATTGTAATGATCATCATCGCCCCATGGTTGTGGCATGACCTGCAAACAAAGAAAAGTATTGTGCCCACTGATCTTCCCCTGAATATCTCCAGGCGGTCTTCCACCACCTCTGCTCCTACGGTCACCTTCAACTGCCACGTCGGAAAAGATTGTGTCGTCAAAGTAGACTTCTGTTCAATGGTGCCCTGTGGTGCCAAGCACTCTCGCTGGACACGCAATCCAAAATACATCTGTGTCACAGAATCCACTTGTCCAAACAATCGGATGCGCGGTAGGAATCCCCAGCTTGATGAGCACAACCACCCCAGAGGCTGTCGTTGTCATACCTGGGGCTGGGTCATTGCTAATACAGGGACTGATTGGGGTTACAACCCCAGACCGGACCTCAAATCCCGACTCACCATTATCAGCCCCAACCCTCCCGCCGACTGTGACAAGACCAAAAACTGCAATCCTCTAATCATAACATTGAAACAGGCGAGAACTGCGGACACTGGTGTTTATGTCCTGGGCCTTTATCAACCCGGAACGGACGCTTTAGAGCGGTTTTACATTAAAGTGATTGAGAAAGATGTCTCTTCCGGCCCTTCTTCCTCCTCCTCAGATCCTCAGGTTTCAATTATAGATGTTGTCTCTCTCAAACAAACTTTTTCCATAGAAACTGGCTTTTCAGACTCCAACACCTGGCTTGACTGGGTACAATTTACAGCTCAATCCCTCGACAAGACTGACTGTTATGCATGTTCGGTCGCCAGACCGGCGGCCGTCACAGTCCCTTGTCCCTTAACCACGATTCCTGTCAACACCACTGGCTTCAGTATGACATCTTTTAACTGTGTTTGTCGCCTCTTCCTTAACTCCTCTATCTCCTCCCTAGATGACTCCTGCCACCCTCATCACTATGCCCACCCTCCCGTCTCCCCTTCCACCATCCCTCCCTTCTTCACTCCCTCTCCAGGTAACTACACCTGCCTCCATAGACTCCAACCAAACGGCGTGTCGCTAGGTAATATTACTCAGTCCTGTAACAAGACTTTCCATATCGACACATCCCTCCCCAACCATGGCTATTCCAATTACCACACCACAGCTCGCGCGGACCTCTGGTGGTGGTGCGGGGGTAAGACTTTGTATCCAATGCTCCCCACCAATTGGACCGGTACTTGTGCCATAGTCCAACTGGCTTCCCCCTTCTATCTCCTCCCCACCCCAAACGGCCTTATGCCTCCACATGCCACCCACCACCGTTCCAAGCGCTCCTCCCCAGGGGGAACCTTTGACCCACACATTTACATAGATTCCATCGGTGTCCCTCGGGGTGTTCCTGACGAATTTAAAGCTAGGGACCAGGTCGCTGCAGGATTTGAGTCTATGTTCTTTTGGTGGTCCACTTCTAACAAAAACGTAGATTGGATTAATTATATTTACTATAATCAACAAAGATTCATTAATTACACCAGAGACGCCGTCCAGGGTCTTCACGAACAACTAGACAAGACCAGCCTTATGGCCTGGCAGAACCGACTAGCCCTAGACATGTTGTTGGCCGAAAAAGGGGGTGTTTGTAAAATGTTCGGTGACTCCTGCTGTACCTTCATTCCCAACAATACTGCCCCTGACGGCTCGGTAACAAAAGCCCTGGCTGGCCTTACCTCCTTGAGCGAAGAATTCGCTGAAAACTCTGGCATTGATAACCCCTTCTCTTCCTGGATGAGTAATGTTTTTTGGCAAATGGAAGGCCCTGGCTATCTCCCTGTTAACCTCTATAGTCGTCGCAGCCGCTATCCTTGTGGCCTGCGGCTGTTGCTTCATTCCTTGTGCTCGCTCCCTGACTGAACGCCTTATCGCTACTGCCCTCTCCCGTCAATTGCCCGCCACTCCTCCCCCTACGTATTCCCTGCTTAACCAAGACGATGTCCCTGAGTTACCTGAACAACCCTCTTTCCCCAAACCTCACTCCTTTTCTTCCTCCTCTAGCTCTGATGACTCCTCCGCAGATGAGGACATGGTGTAATTGCCTTTATATGTGTTGTACATATCACTTTGAGACTTAATTTTTCACTCCTGTAAGCTTTGCACAAATATTTTAGATGTCTATGTCTTACAAAAAAAGATGCACTCCTACTCCTTTCTTCGTCTATTTTTATGATGTGTTCTCTCAAACCTACCTGGTGTGAGCGCACGGATGTTTGATGGACTTTGATTTTTGTTTGGTTTTGAAGTACAATTTTTTAAGATTTTGAAGTATGTTTTTCATATACATTTTTTTAAGATTTTGAAGTATGTTTTTCATATACACTTTTTTATGATTTTGAAGTATGTTTTTTTTATATACACATTTTTATGATTTTGAAGTATAGCTTTTCTTCTTATATACACATTTTTGTATTTTTCCATATTCTTTGTTGATTATTTGTAATCAAAAGAGGGGAATTGTAGTGGAAAAATATTATCTGTCTGTATGCCTTGTTTGATCTTAAAAGGTTAGCATGTTCGTGCGCCATTTAGCAATTAGAAATGATTTGTCTTTATGGCCTTAGTCTGTATCTTCCAGCAGGGATACTCCCCTGGATCTGGGTACAGCCTGACCCTAAATCAGTTCCCTCTGATCAAAAGAGTTTCTGTTGGTGTTCCTTCGTACCAGGTGCCTTAACTAGCAGAAGGCGTAGCCACTAGGGCAAGCTGAAACCAATGATGACATATTACTCATGCATATGTACAATATACCTACACACTGTAAACTGTATAAATATGCTCTGCAACTGGGACTGCCCCGGGAATCTTTGATGCATTCGTGACTGCTGTCACCTCTGTAGCTGATTGCCCCTTTGCAAAGAACCTTTTTCACTTTATGCATTAAAATACACAAAGACAAAAGACTTTGACTTGAGATCCTTTATTACCAACAGAAAAATCCACAACACCGCGGACCTGTCAAAAACATCATGAAAAAAGTGTCTGAAATTTTCATGAAAAAAGCGATGACCGCGGACCTGTCGAAAATATCATGAAAATAATGTCTGTAATTTTCATGAAAAAACGATGACCACCGACCTGTTGTCATTTTCATGAAAAAACAATGACCGTGGAAGTGTCAAAAATATCATGAAAAAAATGTCTGTAATTTTCATGAAAAAACGATGACCACGGACCTGTTGTCATTTTCATGAAAAAACGATGACCGCAGACCTGTTGTAAATTTCATGAAAAAACGTTGACCGCGGACCTGTCGAAAATATCATGAAAAAAATGTCTGAAATTTTCATGAAAAAAATATGACCCGCGGACGTGTCGAAAATAACATGAAGAAAATGTCTGAAATTTTCATGAAAAATTGATGACCACGGACCTGTTGTAATTTTCATGAAAAAACGATGACCACAGACCTGTTGTCATTTTCATGAAAAAATGATGACCACAGACCTGTTGTCATTTTCATGAAAAAACAATGACCATGGAAGTGTCAAAAATATCATGAAAAAAATGTCTGTAATTTTCATGAAAAAAACGATGACCACGGACCTGTTGTCATTTTCATGAAAAAACGATGACCGCGGACCTGTCGAAAATATAATGAAAAAAATGTCTAAAATTTTCATGAAAAAACGATGGCCACAGACCTGTTGTCATTTTCATGAAAAAACGATGACCGCGGACCTGTTGTAAATTTCATGAAAAAACGTTGACCGCGGACCTGTCGAAAATATCATGAAAAAAATGTCTGAAATTTTCATGAAAAATTGATGACCACGGACCTGTTGTAATTTTCATGACAAAACAATGACCACAGACCTGTTGTCATTTTCATGAAAAAACGATGACCGCGGACCTGTCAAAAACATCATGAAAAAAGTGTCTGAAATTTTCATGAAAAAAGCGATGACCGCGGACCTGTCGAAAATATCATGAAAAAAATGTCTGTAATTTTCATGAAAAAACGATGACAACAGACCTGTTGTCATTTTCATGAAAAAACAATGACCGTGGAAGTGTCAAAAATATCATGAAAAAAATGTCTGTAATTTTCATGAAAAAACGATGACCACGGACCTGTTGTCATTTTCATGAAAAAACGATGACCGCAGACCTGTTGTAAATTTCATGAAAAAAAGTTGACCGCGGACCTGTCGAAAATATCATGAAAAAAATGTCTGAAATTTTCATGAAAAAAATATGACCCGCGGACGTGTCGAAAATAACATGAAGAAAATGTCTGAAATTTTCATGAAAAATTGATGACCACGGACCTGTTGTAATTTTCATGAAAAAACGATGACCACAGACCTGTTGTCATTTTCATGAAAAAACGATGACCACAGACCTGTTGTCATTTTCATGAAAAAACAATGACCATGGAAGTGTCAAAAATATCATGAAAAAAATGTCTGTAATTTTCATGAAAAAACGATGACCACGGACCTGTTGTCATTTTCATGAAAAAACGATGACCGCGGACCTGTCGAAAATATAATGAAAAAAATGTCTAAAATTTTCATGAAAAAACGATGGCCACAGACCTGTTGTCATTTTCATGAAAAAACGATGACCGCGGACCTGTTGTAAATTTCATGAAAAAACGTTGACCGCGGACCTGTCGAAAATATAATGAAAAAAATGTCTAAAATTTTCATGAAAAAACGATGGCCACAGACCTGTTGTCATTTTCATGAAAAAACGATGACCGCGGACCTGTTGTAAATTTCATGAAAAAACGTTGACCGCGGACCTGTCGAAAATATCATGAAAAAAATGTCTGAAATTTTCATGAAAAATTGATGACCACGGACCTGTTGTAATTTTCATGACAAAACGATGACCACAGACCTGTTGTCATTTTCATGAAAAAACGATGACCGCGGACCTGTCGAAAATATCATGAAAAAAATGTCTGTAATTTTCATGAAAAAACGATGACCACAGACCTGTTGTCATTTTCATGAAAAAACAATGACCGTGGAAGTGTCAAAAATATCATGAAAAAAATGTCTGTAATTTTCATGAAAAAACGATGACCACGGACCTGTTGTCATTTTCATGAAAAAACGATGACCGCAGACCTGTTGTAAATTTCATGAAAAAACGTTGACCGCGGACCTGTCGAAAATATCATGAAAAAAATGTCTGAAATTTTCATGAAAAAAATATGACCCGCGGACGTGTCGAAAATAACATGAAGAAAATGTCTGAAATTTTCATGAAAAATTGATGACCACGGACCTGTTGTAATTTTCATGAAAAAACGATGACCACAGACCTGTTGTCATTTTCATGAAAAAACGATGACCACAGACCTGTTGTCATTTTCATGAAAAAACAATGACCATGGAAGTGTCAAAAATATCATGAAAAAAATGTCTGTAATTTTCATGAAAAAACGATGACCACGGACCTGTTGTCATTTTCATGAAAAAACGATGACCGCGGACCTGTCGAAAATATAATGAAAAAAATGTCTAAAATTTTCATGAAAAAACGATGGCCACAGACCTGTTGTCATTTTCATGAAAAAACGATGACCGCGGACCTGTTGTAAATTTCATGAAAAAACGTTGACCGCGGACCTGTCGAAAATATCATGAAAAAAATGTCTGAAATTTTCATGAAAAAAATATGACCCGCGGACGTGTCGAAAATGACATGAAGAAAATGTCTGAAATTTTCATGAAATATTGATGACCACGGACCTGTTGTAATTTTCATGAAAAAACGATGACCACAGACCTGTTGTCATTTTCATGAAAAAACGATGACCACAGACCTGTTGTCATTTTCATGAAAAAACAATGACCATGGAAGTGTCAAAAATATCATGAAAAAAATGTCTGTAATTTTCATGAAAAAACGATGACCACGGACCTGTTGTCATTTTCATGAAAAAACGATGACCGCGGACCTGTTGTCATTTTCATGAAAAAACGATGACCGCGGACCTGTTGTAAATTTCATGAAAAAACGTTGACCGCGGACCTGTCGAAAATATCATGAAAAAAATGTCTGAAATTTTCATGAAAAAACGATGGCCACAGACCTGTTGTCATTTTCATGAAAAAACGATGACCGCGGACCTGTTGTAAATTTAAATGAAAAAACGTTGACCGCGGACCTGTCGAAAATATCATGAAAAAAATGTCTGAAATTTTCATGAAAAAAATATGACCAGCCGACGTGTCGAAAATAAAATGAAGAAAATGTCTGAAATTTTCATGAAAAAACGATGACCGCGGACCTGTCGAAAATGTCATGAAAAAAATGTCTGTAATTTCATGAAAAAACGATGACCACAGACCTGTTGTCATTTTCATGAAAAAACGATGACCGCGGACCTGTAAGAAATATCATGAAAAAAATGTCTGTAATTTTCATGAAAAAACGATGACCACAGACCTGTTGTCATTTTCATGAAAAAACAATGACCGCGGACGTGTCAAAAATATCATGAAAAAAATGTATGAAAAAAATGTCTGTAATTTTCATGAAAAAACGATGACCACAGACCTGTTGTCATTTTCATGAAAAAACGATGACCGCGGTCCTGTCGAAAATATCATGAAAAAAATGTCTGTAATTTTCATGAAAAAACGATGACCACAGACCTGTTGTCATTTTCATGAAAAAACGATGACCGCGGACCTGTCAAAAATATCATGAAAAAAATGTATGAAAAAAATGTCTGTAATTTTCATGAAAAAACGATGACCACAGACCTGTTGTCATTTTCATGAAAAAACGATGTCCGCGGACCTGTCAAAAACATCATGAAAAATGTGTCTGAAATTTTAATGAAAAAAATATGACCCGCGGACGTGTCGAAAATAACATGAAGAAAATGTCTGAAATTTTCATGAAAAATTGATGACCACGCACCTGTTGTCATTTTCATGAAAAAACAATGACCGCGGATGTGTCAAAAATATCATGAAAAAAATGTATGAAAAAAATGTCTGTAATTTTCATGAAAAAACGATGACCACAGACCTGTTGTCATTTTCATGAAAAAACCATGACCGCGGATGTGTCAAAAATATCATGAAAAAAATGTATGAAAAAAATGTCTGTAATTTTCATGAAAAAACGATGACCACAGACCTGTTGTCATTTTCATGAAAAAACCATGACCGCGGACCTGTCAAAAATATCATGAATAAAATGTCTGTAATTTCCATGAAAAAACGATGACCACAGACCTGTTGTCATTTTCATGAAAAAACGATGACCGCGGACCTGTTGTAAATTTCATGAAAAAACGTTGACCGCGGACCTGTCGAAAATATCATGAAAAAAATGTCTGAAATTTGCATGAAAAAACGATGACCGCGGACCTGTTGAAAATATCATGTAAAAAATGTCTAAAATGTTCATGAAAAACCGATGACCTTTGTCATTTTCATGAAAAACCGATGACCTTTGTCATTTTCATGAAAAAACGATGACCGGGGATCTGTCGAAAATATCATGAAAAAAATGTCTGAAATTTTCATGAAAAAAACGATGACCGCGGACCTGTTGTCATTTTCATGAAAAAACGATGACCAGGGACCTGTCGAAAATATCATGAAAAAAATGTCTGAAATTTTCATTAAAAAAAAAGATGACCGCGGACCTGTTGTCATTTTCATGAAAAAACGATGACCAGGGACCTGTCGAAAATATCATGAAAAAAATGTCTGAAATTTTCATTAAAAAAAAAGATGACCGCAGACTTGTGTAAAATATCATGAAAAAAATGTCTGAAATTTTCATGAAAAAAAGATGACCGCAGACTTGTGTAAAATATCATGAAAAAAATGTCTGAAATTTTCATGAAAAAAAGATGACCGCAGACTTGTGTAAAATATCATGAAAAAAATGTCTGAAATTTTCATGAAAAAACAATGACAGCGGACCTGTGTAAAATATCATGAAAAAAATTTCTGAAATTTTCATGAAAAAACGATGACCACAGACCTGTTGTCATTTTCATGAAAAAACAATGACCGTGGAAGTGTCAAAAATATCATGAAAAAAATGTCTGTAATTTTCATGAAAAAACGATGACCACGGACCTGTTGTCATTTTCATGAAGAAACGATGACCGCGGACCTGTTGTAAATTTCATGAAAAAACGTTGACCGCGGACCTGTCGAAAATATCATGAAAAAAATGTCTGAAATTTTCATGAAAAAAATATGACCCGCGGACGTGTCGAAAATAACATGAAGAAAATGTCTGAAATTTTCATGAAATATTGATGACCACGGACCTGTTGTAATTTTCATGAATAAACGATGACCACAGACCTGTTGTCATTTTCATGAAAAAAATATGACCAGCCGACGTGTCGAAAATAAAATGAAGAAAATGTCTGAAATTTTCATGAAAAAACGATGACCGCGGACCTGTCGAAAATGTCATGAAAAAAATGTCTGTAATTTCATGAAAAAACGATGACCACAGACCTGTTGTCATTTTCATGAAAAAAAGATGACCGCGGACCTGTCAAAAATATCATGAAAAAAATGTCTGTAATTTTCATGAAAAAACGATGACCACAGACCTGTTGTCATTTTCATGAAAAAACAATGACCGCGGACGTGTCAAAAATATCATGAAAAAAATTTATGAAAAAAATGTCTGTAATTTTCATGAAAAAACGATGACCACAGACCTGTTGTCATTTTCATGAAAAAACGTTGACCGTGGACCTGTCGAAAATATCATGAAAAAAATGTCTGTAATTTTCATGAAAAAACGATGACCACAGACCTGTTGTCATTTTCATGAAAAAACAATGACCGCGGATGTGTCAAAAATATCATGAAAAAAATGTATGAAAAAAATGTCTGTAATTTTCATGAAAAAACGATGACCACAGACCTGTTGTCATTTTCATGAAAATACGTTGACCGCGGACCTGTCGAAAATATCATGAAAAAAATGTCTGAAATTTTCATGAAAAAAATATGACCCGCGGACGTGTCGAAAATAAAATGAGGAAAATGTCTGAAATTTTCATGAAAAAACGATGACCGCGGACCTGTCGAAAATATCATGAAAAAAATGTCTGTAATTTTCATGAAAAAACGATGACCACAGACCTGTTGTCATTTTCATGAAAAAACGATGACCAGGGACCTGTCGAAAATATCATGAAAAAAAATGTCTGAAATTTTCATGAAAAAAAGATGACCACAGACTTGTGTAAAATATCATGAAAAAAATGTCTGAAATTTTCATGAAAAAACAATGACAGCGGACCTGTGTAAAATATCATGAAAAAAATGTCTGAAATTTTCATGAAAAAACGATGACCACAGACCTGTTGTCATTTTCATGAAAAAACAATGACCGTGGAAGTGTCAAAAATATCATGAAAAAAATGTCTGTAATTTTCATGAAAAAACGATGACCACGGACCTGTTGTCATTTTCATGAAGAAACGATGACCGCGGACCTGTCGAAAATATCATGAAAAAAATGTCTGAAATTTTCATGAAAAAAATATGACCCGCTGACGTGTCGAAAATAACATGAAGAAAATGTCTGAAATTTTCATGAAATATTGATGACCACGGACCTGTTGTAATTTTCATGAAAAAACGATGACCACAGACCTGTTGTCATTTTCATGAAAAAAATATGACCAGCCGACGTGTCGAAAATAAAATGAAGAAAATGTCTGAAATTTTCATGAAAAAACGATGACCGCGGACCTGTCGAAAATGTCATGACAAAAATGTCTGTAATTTCATGAAAAAACGATGACCACAGACCTGTTGTCATTTTCATGAAAAAACGATGACCGCGGACCTGTCAAAAATATCATGAAAAAAATGTCTGTAATTTTCATGAAAAAACGATGACCACAGACCTGTTGTCATTTTCATGAAAAAACAATGACCGCGGACGTGTCAAAAATATCATGAAAAAAATGTATGAAAAAAATGTCTGTAATTTTCATGAAAAAACGATGACCACAGACCTGTTGTCATTTTCATGAAAAAACGTTGACCGCGGACCTGTCGAAAATATCATGAAAAAAATGTCTGTAATTTTCATGAAAAAACGATGACCACAGACCTGTTGTCATTTTCATGAAAAAACAATGACCGCGGATGTGTCAAAAATATCATGAAAAAAATGTATGAAAAAAATGTCTGTAATTTTCATGAAAAAACGATGACCACAGACCTGTTGTCATTTTCATGAAAATACGTTGACCGCGGACCTGTCGAAAATATCATGAAAAAAATGTCTGAAATTTTCATGAAAAAAATATGACCCGCGGACGTGTCGAAAATAAAATGAGGAAAATGTCTGAAATTTTCATGAAAAAACGATGACCACAGACCTGTTGTCATTTTCATGAAAAAACAATGACCGTGGAAGTGTCAAAAATATCATGAAAAAAATGTCTGTAATTTTCATGAAAAAACGATGACCACGGACCTGTTGTCATTTTCATGAAGAAACGATGACCGCGGACCTGTTGTAAATTTCATGAAAAAACGTTGACCGCGGACCTGTCGAAAATATCATAAAAAAAATGTCTGAAATTTTCATGAAAAAAATATGACCCGCGGACGTGTCGAAAATAACATGAAGAAAATGTCTGAAATTTTCATGAAATATTGATGACCACGGACCTGTTGTAATTTTCATGAATAAACGATGACCACAGACCTGTTGTCATTTTCATGAAAAAAATATGACCAGCCGACGTGTCGAAAATAAAATGAAGAAAATGTCTGAAATTTTCATGAAAAAACGATGACCGCGGACCTGTCGAAAATGTCATGAAAAAAATGTCTGTAATTTCATGAAAAAACGATGACCACAGACCTGTTGTCATTTTCATGAAAAAAAGATGACCGCGGACCTGTCAAAAATATCATGAAAAAAATGTCTGTAATTTTCATGAAAAAACGATGACCACAGACCTGTTGTCATTTTCATGAAAAAACAATGACCGCGGACGTGTCAAAAATATCATGAAAAAAATGTCTGAAATTTTCATGAAAAAAATATGACCCGCGGACGTGTCGAAAATAAAATGAGGAAAATGTCTGAAATTTTCATGAAAAAACGATGACCGCGGACCTGTCGAAAATATCATGAAAAAAATGTCTGTAATTTTCATGAAAAAACGATGACCACAGACCTGTTGTCATTTTCATGAAAAAACGATGACCGCGGACCTGTCGAAAATATCATGAAAAAAATGTCTGAAATTTTCATGAAAAAAAGATGACCGCAGACTTGTGTAAAATATCATGAAAAAAATGTCTGAAATTTTCATGAAAAAACAATGACAGCGGACCTGTGTAAAATATCATGAAAAAAATGTCTGAAATTTTCATGAAAAAACGATGACCACAGACCTGTTGTCATTTTCATGAAAAAACAATGACCGTGGAAGTGTCAAAAATATCATGAAAAAAATGTCTGTAATTTTCATGAAAAAACGATGACCACGGACCTGTTGTCATTTTCATGAAGAAACAATGACCGCGGACCTGTTGTAAATTTCATGAAAAAACGTTGACCGCGGACCTGTCGAAAATATCATGAAAAAAATGTCTGAAATTTTCATGAAAAAAATATGACCCGCGGACGTGTCGAAAATAACATGAAGAAAATGTCTGAAATTTTCATGAAATATTGATGACCACGGACCTGTTGTCATTTTCATGAAAAAAATATGACCAGCCGACGTGTCGAAAATAAAATGAAGAAAATGTCTGAAATTTTCATGAAAAAACGATGACCGCGGACCTGTCGAAAATGTCATGAAAAAAATGTCTGTAATTTCATGAAAAAACGATGACCACAGACCTGTTGTCATTTTCATGAAAAAACGATGACCGCGGACCTGTCAAAAATATCATGAAAAAAATGTCTGTAATTTTCATGAAAAAACGATGACCACAGACCTGTTGTCATTTTCATGAAAAAAACAATGACCGCGGACGTGTCAAAAATATCATGAAAAAAATGTATGAAAAAAATGTCTGTAATTTTCATGAAAAAACGATGACCACAGACCTGTTGTCATTTTCATGAAAAAACGTTGACCGCGGACCTGTCGAAAATATCATGAAAAAAATGTCTGTAATTTTCATGAAAAAACGATGACCACAGACCTGTTGTCATTTTCATGAAAAAACAATGACCGCGGATGTGTCAAAAATATCATGAAAAAAATGTATGAAAAAAATGTCTGTAATTTTCATGAAAAAACGATGACCACAGACCTGTTGTCATTTTCATGAAAATACGTTGACCGCGGACCTGTCGAAAATATCATGAAAAAAATGTCTGAAATTTTCATGAAAAAAATATGACCCGCGGACGTGTCGAAAATAAAATGAGGAAAATGTCTGAAATTTTCATGAAAAAACGATGACCGCGGACCTGTCGAAAATATCATGAAAAAAATGTCTGTAATTTTCATGAAAAAACGATGACCACAGACCTGTTGTCATTTTCATGAAAAAACAATGACCGCGGACGTGTCAAAAATATCATGAAAAAAATGTCTGAAATTTTCATGAAAAAAATATGACCCGCGGACGTGTCGAAAATAAAATGAGGAAAATGTCTGAAATTTTCATGAAAAAACGATGACCGCGGACCTGTCGAAAATATCATGAAAAAAATGTCTGTAATTTTCATGAAAAAACGATGACCACAGACCTGTTGTCATTTTCATGAAAAAACGATGACCAGGGACCTGTCGAAAATATCATGAAAAAAATGTCTGAAATTTTCATGAAAAAAAGATGACCGCAGACTTGTGTAAAATATCATGAAAAAAATGTCTGAAATTTTCATGAAAAAACAATGACAGCGGACCTGTGTAAAATATCATGAAAAAAATGTCTGAAATTTTCATGAAAAAACGATGACCACAGACCTGTTGTCATTTTCATGAAAAAACAATGACCGTGGAAGTGTCAAAAATATCATGAAAAAAATGTCTGTAATTTTCATGAAAAAACGATGACCACGGACCTGTTGTCATTTTCATGAAGAAACAATGACCGCGGACCTGTTGTAAATTTCATGAAAAAACGTTGACCGCGGACCTGTCGAAAATATCATGAAAAAAATGTCTGAAATTTTCATGAAAAAAATATGACCCGCGGACGTGTCGAAAATAACATGAAGAAAATGTCTGAAATTTTCATGAAATATTGATGACCACGGACCTGTTGTCATTTTCATGAAAAAAATATGACCAGCCGACGTGTCGAAAATAAAATGAAGAAAATGTCTGAAATTTTCATGAAAAAACGATGACCGCGGACCTGTCGAAAATGTCATGAAAAAAATGTCTGTAATTTCATGAAAAAAACGATGACCACAGACCTGTTGTCATTTTCATGAAAAAACGATGACCGCGGACCTGTCAAAAATATCATGAAAAAAATGTCTGTAATTTTCATGAAAAAACGATGACCACAGACCTGTTGTCATTTTCATGAAAAAAACAATGACCGCGGACGTGTCAAAAATATCATGAAAAAAATGTATGAAAAAAATGTCTGTAATTTTCATGAAAAAACGATGACCACAGACCTGTTGTCATTTTCATGAAAAAACGATGACCGCGGACCTGTCGAAAATATCATGAAAAAAATGTCTGTAATTTTCATGAAAAAACGATGACCACAGACCTGTTGTCATTTTCATGAAAAAACAATGACCGCGGATGTGTCAAAAATATCATGAAAAAAATGTATGAAAAAAATGTCTGTAATTTTCATGAAAAAACGATGACCACAGACCTGTTGTCATTTTCATGAAAATACGTTGACCGCGGACCTGTCGAAAATATCATGAAAAAAATGTCTGAAATTTTCATGAAAAAAATATGACCCGCGGACGTGTCGAAAATAAAATGAGGAAAATGTCTGAAATTTTCATGAAAAAACGATGACCGCGGACCTGTCGAAAATATCATGAAAAAAATGTCTGTAATTTTCATGAAAAAACGATGACCACAGACCTGTTGTCATTTTCATGAAAAAACGATGACCGCGGACCTGTCAAAAATATCATGAAAAAAATGTATGAAAAAAATGTCTGTAATTTTCATGAAAAAACGATGACCACAGACCTGTTGTCATTTTCATGAAAAAACGATGTCCGCGGACCTGTCAAAAACATCATGAAAAAAGTGTCTGAAATTTTCATGAAAAAACGCTGACCGCGGACCTGTCGAAAATATCATGAAAAAAATGTCTGTAATTTTCATGAAAAAACGATGACCACAGACCTGTTGTCATTTTCATGAAAAAACAATGACCGCGGACGTGTCAAAAATATCATGAAAAAAATGTATGAAAAAAATGTCTGAAATTTTCATGAAAAAACTATGACCACAGACCTTTTGTCATTTTCATGAAAAAACGATGACCGCGGACCTGTTGTAAATTTCATGAAAAAACGTTGACCGCGGACCTGTCGAAAATATCATGAAAAAAATGTCTGAAATGTTCATGAAAAAACAATGACCGCGGACCTGTCGAAAATATTATGAAAAAAATGTCTGAAATGTTCATGAAAAAACGATGACCGCGGACCTGTCGAAAATATCATGAAAAAAATGTCTGAAAATTTAATGAATAAAACGATGACCGCGGACCTGTTGTCATTTTCATGAAAAAACGATGACCACAGACCTGTCAAAAATATCATGAAAGAAATGTCTGAAATTTTCATGAAAAAACGATGACCGCGGACTTGTTGTCATTTTCATGAAAAAACGATGGCAGACCTGTCGAAAATATCATGAAAAAAATGTCTGAAATTTTAATGAAAAAACAATGACAACGGACCTGTCCAAAATATCATAAAAAAATGTCTGAAATTTTCATGAAAAAACAATGACCGCGGACCTGTGTAAAATATCTTGAAAAATATGGAAATTTTCATGAAAAAAAAATGACCGCGGACCTGTCGAAAATATTATGAAAAAAATGTCTGAAATGTTCATGAAAAAACGATGACCGCTGACCTGTCGAAAATATCATGAAAAAAATGTCTGAAAATTTAATGAATAAAACGATGACCGCGGACCTGTTGTCATTTTCATGAAAAAACGATGACCACAGACCTGTCAAAAATATCATGAAAGAAATGTCTGAAATTTTCATGAAAAAACGATGACCGCGGACTTGTTGTCATTTTCATGAAAAAACGATGGCAGACCTGTCGAAAATATCATGAAAAAAATGTCTGAAATTTTAATGAAAAAACGATGACCGGGGACCTGTTGAAAATATCATGTAAAAAATGTCTAAAATGTTCATGAAAAACCGATGACCTTTGTCATTTTCATGAAAAAACGATGACCGGGGATCTGTCGAAAATATCATGAAAAAATGTCTGAAATTTTCATTAAAAAAAAAGATGACCGCGGACCTGTTGTCATTTTCATGAAAAAACGATGACCGGGGACCTGTCGAAAATATCATGAAAAAAATGTCTGAAATTTTCATTAAAAAAAAAGATGACCGCGGACCTGTTGTCATTTTCATGAAAAAACGATGACCGGGAATCTGTCGAAAATATCATGAAAAAAAGTGTCTGAAATATTAATTAAAAAACGATGACCGCTGACCTGTCGAAAATATCATGAAAAAAATGTCTAAAATTTTCATGAAAAAACGAGGACCGCGGACCTGTCGAAAATATCATGAAAAAAATGTCTGAAATGTTCATGAAAAACCGATGACCTTTGTCATTTTCATGAAAAAACGATGACCGGGGATCTGTCGAAAATATCATGAAAAAAATGTCTGAAATGTTCATGAAAAAAACGATGACCGCAGACCTGTTGTCATTTTCATGAAAAAACAATGACAGCGGACCTGTGTAAATTATCATGAAAAAAATGTCTGAAATTTTCATGAAAAAACGATGTCCCCGGACCTGTGTAAAAAATCATGAAAAAAATGTCTGAACTTTTCATGGAAAAACGATGACCGCGGACCTTTCGAAAATATCATGAAAAAAATGTCTGTAATTTTCATGAAAAAACGATGACCACAGACCTGTTGTCATTTTCATGAAAAAACAATGACCGCGGAAGTGTCAAAAATATCATGAAAAAAATGTCTGAAATTTTCATGAAAAAACGATGACCACAGACCTGTTGTCATTTTCATGAAAAAACGATGACCGCGGACCTGTTGTAAATTTCATGAAAAAACGTTGACCGCGGACCTGTCGAAAATATCATGAAAAAAATGTCTGTAATTTTCATGAAAAAACGATGACCACAGACCTGTTGTCATTTTCATGAAGAAACGATGACCGCGGACCTGTTGTCATTTTCATGAAAAAAAGATGACCGCAGACCTGTCGAAAATATCATGCAAAAAAAATGACTGAAATTTTCATGAAAAAACAATGACCGCGGACCTGTCGAAAATATCATGAAAAAAATGTCTGAACTTTTCATGAAAAAACGATGACCGCGGACCTGTTGTCATTTTCATGAAAAAACGATGACCGCGGACCTGTGTAAAATATCATGAAAAATATATCTGAAATTTTCATGAAAAAACAATGACCGCGGACTTGTTGTCATTTTCATGAAAAAACGATGGCAGACCTGTCGAAAATATCATGAAAAAAATGTCTGAAATTTTAATGAAAAAACAATGACAGCGGACCTGTCCAAAATATCATAAAAAAAATGTCTGAAATTTTCATGAAAAAACAATGACCGCGGACCTGTGTAAAATATCTTGAAAAATATGGAAATTTTCATGAAAAAAAAATGACCGCGGACCTGTCGAAAATATTATGAAAAAAATGTCTGAAATGTTCATGAAAAAACGATGACCGCTGACCTGTCGAAAATATCATGAAAAAAATGTTTGAAAATTTAATGAATAAAACGATGACCGCGGACCTGTTGTCATTTTCATGAAAAAACGATGACCACAGACCTGTCAAAAATATCATGAAAGAAATGTCTGAAATTTTCATGAAAAAACGATGACCGCGGACTTGTTGTCATTTTCATGAAAAAACGATGGCAGACCTGTCGAAAATATCATGAAAAAAATGTCTGAAATTTTAATGAAAAAACAATGACCGGGGACCTGTTGAAAATATCATGTAAAAAATGTCTAAAATGTTCATGAAAAACCGATGACCTTTGTCATTTTCATGAAAAAACGATGACCGGGGATCTGTCGAAAATATCATGAAAAAATGTCTGAAATTTTCATTAAAAAAAAAGATGACCGCGGACCTGTTGTCATTTTCATGAAAAAACGATGACCGGGGACCTGTCGAAAATATCATGAAAAAAATGTCTGAAATTTTCATTAAAAAAAAAGATGACCGCGGACCTGTTGTCATTTTCATGAAAAAACGATGACCGGGAATCTGTCGAAAATATCATGAAAAAAAGTGTCTGAAATATTAATTAAAAAACGATGACCGCGGACCTGTCGAAAATATCATGAAAAAAATGTCTGAAATTTTCATGAAAAAACAAGGACCGCGGACCTGTCGAAAATATCATGAAAAAAATGTCTGAAATGTTCATGAAAAACCGATGACCTTTGTCATTTTCATGAAAAAACGATGACCGGGGATCTGTCGAAAATATCATGAAAAAAATGTCTGAAATGTTCATGAAAAAAACGATGACCGCAGACCTGTTGTCATTTTCATGAAAAAACAATGACAGCGGACCTGTGTAAATTATCATGAAAAAAATGTCTGAAATTTTCATGAAAAAACGATGTCCCCGGACCTGTGTAAAAAATCATGAAAAAAATGTCTGAACTTTTCATGGAAAAACGATGACCGCGGACCTTTCGAAAATATCATGAAAAAAATGTCTGTAATTTTCATGAAAAAACGATGACCACAGACCTGTTGTCATTTTCATGAAAAAACAATGACCGCGGAAGTGTCAAAAATATCATGAAAAAAATGTCTGAAATTTTCATGAAAAAACGATGACCACAGACCTGTTGTCATTTTCATGAAAAAACGATGACCGCGGACCTGTTGTAAATTTCATGAAAAAACGTTGACCGCGGACCTGTCGAAAATATCATGAAAAAAATGTCTGTAATTTTCATGAAAAAACGATGACCACAGACCTGTTGTCATTTTCATGAAAAAACGATGACCGCGGACCTGTTGTCATTTTCATGAAAAAAAGATGACCGCAGACCTGTCGAAAATATCATGCAAAAAAATGACTGAAATTTTCATGAAAAAACAATGACCGCGGACCTGTCGAAAATATCATGAAAAAAATGTCTGAACTTTTCATGAAAAAACGATGACCGCGGACCTGTTGTCATTTTCATGAAAAAACGATGACCGCGGACCTGTGTAAAATATCATGAAAAATATATCTGAAATTTTCATGAAAAAACAATGACCGCGGACCTGTCGAAAATATCATAAAAAAAATGTCTGAAATTTTCATGAAAAAACAATGACCGCGGACCTGTGTAAAATATCTTGAAAAATATGGAAATTTTCATGAAAAAACAATGACCGCGGACCTGTCGAAAATATTATGAAAAAAATGTCTGAAATGTTCATGAAAAAACGATGACCGCGGACCTGTCGAAAATATCATGAAAAAAATGTCTGAAAATTTAATGAATAAAACGATGACCGCGGACCTGTTGTCATTTTCATGAAAAAACGATGACCACAGACCTGTCAAAAATATCATGAAAGAAATGTCTGAAATTTTCATGAAAAAACGATGACCGCGGACTTGTTGTCATTTTCATGAAAAAACGATGGCAGACCTGTCGAAAATATCATGAAAAAAATGTCTGAAATTTTCATGAAAAAACGATGACCGCGGACCTGTTGAAAATATCATGTAAAAAATGTCTGAAATGTTCATGAAAAACCGATGACCTTTGTCATTTTCATGAAAAAACGATGACCGGGGATCTGTCGAAAATATCATTAAAAAAATGTCTGAAATTTTCATTAAAAAAAAAGATGACCGCGGACCTGTTGTCATTTTCATGAAAAAACGATGACCGGGGACCTGTCGAAAATATCATGAAAAAAATGTCTGAAATTTTCATTAAAAGAAAAGATGACCGCGGACCTGTTGTCATTTTCATGAAAAAACGATGACCGCGGACCTGTCGAAAATATCATGAAAAAAATGTCTGAAATTTTCATGAAAAAAAGATGACCGCGGACTTGTGTAAAATATCATAAAAAAAATGTCTGAAATTTTCATGAAAAAAAAATGACTGCGGACCTGTGTAAATTATCATGAAAAAAATGTCTGAAATTTTCATGAAAAAACGATGTCCCCGGACCTGTGTAAAATATCATGAAAAAAATGTCTGAAATTTTCATGAAAAAACGATGACCGCGGACTTGTGTAAAATATCATGAAAAAAATGTCTGAAATTTTCATGAAAAAACAATGACTACCTGTGTAAAATATCATGAAAAAAATGTCTGAAATTTTCATGAAAAAACAATGACCGCGGACCTGTGTAAAATATCATGAAAAATATGTCTGAAATTTTCATGAAAAAATGATGACCGCAGACCTGTCGAAAATATCATGAGAAAAAGTGTCTGAAATTTTCATGAAAAAACGATGACCGCGGACCTGTCGAAAATATCATGAAAAAAATGTCTGAAATTTTAATGAAAAAACGATGACCGCGGACCTTTCGAAAATATTATGAAAAAAATGTCTGAAATTTTCATGAAAAACCGATGACCTTTGTCATTTTCATGAAAAAACAATGACCGCGGACCTGTGTAAAATATCATGAAAAAAATGTCTGAAATATTCATGAAAAAACGATGACCGCGGACATGTTGTCATTTTCATGAAAAAACAATGACAGCGGACCTGTCGAAAATATCATGAAAAAAATGTGTGAAATTTTCATGGAAAGACGATGACCGCGGACCTGTCGAAAATATTATGAAAAATATGTATGAAAAAAATGTCTGAAATTTTCATGAAAAAACTATGACCACAGACCTGTTGTCATTTTCATGAAAAAACGATGACCGCGGACCTGTTGTAAATTTCATGAAAAAACGTTGACCGCGGACCTGTCGAAAATATCATGAAAAAAATGTCTGAAATGTTCATGAAAAAACAATGACCGCGGACCTGTCGAAAATATTATGAAAAAAATGTCTGAAATGTTCATGAAAAAACGATGACCGCGGACCTGTCGAAAATATCATGAAAAAAATGTCTGAAAATTTAATGAATAAAACGATGACCGCGGACCTGTTGTCATTTTCATGAAAAAACGATGACCACAGACCTGTCAAAAATATCATGAAAGAAATGTCTGAAATTTTCATGAAAAAACGATGACCGCGGACTTGTTGTCATTTTCATGAAAAAACGATGGCAGACCTGTCGAAAATATCATGAAAAAAATGTCTGAAATTTTAATGAAAAAACAATGACAGCGGACCTGTCCAAAATATCATAAAAAAAATGTCTGAAATTTTCATGAAAAAACAATGACCGCGGACCTGTGTAAAATATCTTGAAAAATATGGAAATTTTCATGAAAAAAAAATGACCGCGGACCTGTCGAAAATATTATGAAAAAAATGTCTGAAATGTTCATGAAAAAACGATGACCGCTGACCTGTCGAAAATATCATGAAAAAAATGTCTGAAAATTTAATGAATAAAACGATGACCGCGGACCTGTTGTCATTTTCATGAAAAAACGATGACCACAGACCTGTCAAAAATATCATGAAAGAAATGTCTGAAATTTTCATGAAAAAACGATGACCGCGGACTTGTTGTCATTTTCATGAAAAAACGATGGCAGACCTGTCGAAAATATCATGAAAAAAATGTCTGAAATTTTAATGAAAAAACGATGACCTGGGACCTGTTGAAAATATCATGTAAAAAATGTCTAAAATGTTCATGAAAAACCGATGACCTTTGTCATTTTCATGAAAAAACGATGACCGGGGATCTGTCGAAAATATCATGAAAAAATGTCTGAAATTTTCATTAAAAAAAAAGATGACCGCGGACCTGTTGTCATTTTCATGAAAAAACGATGACCGGGGACCTGTCGAAAATATCATGAAAAAAATGTCTGAAATTTTCATTAAAAAAAAAGATGACCGCGGACCTGTTGTCATTTTCATGAAAAAACGATGACCGGGAATCTGTCGAAAATATCATGAAAAAAAGTGTCTGAAATATTAATTAAAAAACGATGACCGCTGACCTGTCGAAAATATCATGAAAAAAATGTCTAAAATTTTCATGAAAAAACGAGGACCGCGGACCTGTCGAAAATATCATGAAAAAAATGTCTGAAATGTTCATGAAAAACCGATGACCTTTGTCATTTTCATGAAAAAACGATGACCGGGGATCTGTCGAAAATATCATGAAAAAAATGTCTGAAATGTTCATGAAAAAAACGATGACCGCAGACCTGTTGTCATTTTCATGAAAAAACAATGACAGCGGACCTGTGTAAATTATCATGAAAAAAATGTCTGAAATTTTCATGAAAAAACGATGTCCCCGGACCTGTGTAAAAAATCATGAAAAAAATGTCTGAACTTTTCATGGAAAAACGATGACCGCGGACCTTTCGAAAATATCATGAAAAAAATGTCTGTAATTTTCATGAAAAAACGATGACCACAGACCTGTTGTCATTTTCATGAAAAAACAATGACCGCGGAAGTGTCAAAAATATCATGAAAAAAATGTCTGAAATTTTCATGAAAAAACGATGACCACAGACCTGTTGTCATTTTCATGAAAAAACGATGACCGCGGACCTGTTGTAAATTTCATGAAAAAACGTTGACCGCGGACCTGTCGAAAATATCATGAAAAAAATGTCTGTAATTTTCATGAAAAAACGATGACCACAGACCTGTTGTCATTTTCATGAAAAAACGATGACCGCGGACCTGTTGTCATTTTCATGAAAAAAAGATGACCGCAGACCTGTCGAAAATATCATGCAAAAAAATGACTGAAATTTTCATGAAAAAACAATGACCGCGGACCTGTCGAAAATATCATGAAAAAAATGTCTGAACTTTTCATGAAAAAACGATGACCGCGGACCTGTTGTCATTTTCATGAAAAAACGATGACCGCGGACCTGTGTAAAATATCATGAAAAATATATCTGAAATTTTCATGAAAAAACAATGACCGCGGACTTGTTGTCATTTTCATGAAAAAACGATGGCAGACCTGTCGAAAATATCATGAAAAAAATGTCTGAAATTTTAATGAAAAAACAATGACAGCGGACCTGTCCAAAATATCATAAAAAAAATGTCTGAAATTTTCATGAAAAAACAATGACCACAGACCTGTTGTCATTTTCATGAAAAAACAATGACCGCGGAAGTGTCAAAAATATCATGAAAAAAATGTCTGAAATTTTCATGAAAAAACGATGACCACAGACCTGTTGTCATTTTCATGAAAAAACGATGACCGCGGACCTGTTGTAAATTTCATGAAAAAACGTTGACCGCGGACCTGTCGAAAATATCATGAAAAAAATGTCTGTAATTTTCATGAAAAAACGATGACCACAGACCTGTTGTCATTTTCATGAAAAAACGATGACCGCGGACCTGTTGTCATTTTCATGAAAAAAAGATGACCGCAGACCTGTCGAAAATATCATGCAAAAAAATGACTGAAATTTTCATGAAAAAACAATGACCGCGGACCTGTCGAAAATATCATGAAAAAAATGTCTGAACTTTTCATGAAAAAACGATGACCGCGGACCTGTTGTCATTTTCATGAAAAAACGATGACCGCGGACCTGTGTAAAATATCATGAAAAATATATCTGAAATTTTCATGAAAAAACAATGACCGCGGACCTGTCGAAAATATCATAAAAAAAATGTCTGAAATTTTCATGAAAAAACAATGACTACCTGTGTAAAATATCATGAAAAAAATGTCTGAAATTTTCATGAAAAAACAATGACCGCGGACCTGTGTAAAATATCATGAAAAATATGTCTGAAATTTTCATGAAAAAATGATGACCGCAGACCTGTCGAAAATATCATGAGAAAAAGTGTCTGAAATTTTCATGAAAAAACGATGACCGCGGACCTGTCGAAAATATCATGAAAAAAAATGTCTGAAATTTTAATGAAAAAACGATGACCGCGGACCTTTCGAAAATATTATGAAAAAAATGTCTGAAATTTTCATGAAAAACCGATGACCTTTGTCATTTTCATGAAAAAACAATGACCGCGGACCTGTGTAAAATATCATGAAAAAAATGTCTGAAATATTCATGAAAAAACGATGACCGCGGACATGTTGTCATTTTCATGAAAAAACAATGACAGCGGACCTGTCGAAAATATCATGAAAAAAATGTGTGAAATTTTCATGGAAAGACGATGACCGCGGACCTGTGTAAAATATCATGAAAAATATGTCTGAAATTTTCATGAAAAAACAATGACCGCGGACCTGTGTAAAATATCATGAAAAATATGTCTGAAATTTTCATGAAAAAACAATGACCGCGGACCTGTCGAAAAAATCATGAAAAAAATGTCTGAACTTTTCATGGAAAAACGATGACCGCGGACCTGTCGAAAATATCATAAAAAAATGTCTGAAATTTTCATGAAAAAACAATGACCGCGGACCTGTGTAAAATATCTTGAAAAATATGGAAATTTTCATGAAAAAACAATGACCGCGGACCTGTCGAAAATATTATGAAAAAAATGTCTGAAATGTTCATGAAAAAACGATGACCGCGGACCTGTCGAAAATATCATGAAAAAAATGTCTGAAAATTTAATGAATAAAACGATGACCGCGGACCTGTTGTCATTTTCATGAAAAAACGATGACCACAGACCTGTCAAAAATATCATGAAAGAAATGTCTGAAATTTTCATGAAAAAACGATGACCGCGGACTTGTTGTCATTTTCATGAAAAAACGATGGCAGACCTGTCGAAAATATCATGAATGTCTGAAATTTTAATGAAAAAACGATGACCGGGGACCTATTGAAAATATCATGTAAAAAATGTCTAAAATGTTCATGAAAAACCGATGACCTTTGTCATTTTCATGAAAAAACGATGACCGGGGATCTGTCGAAAATATCATGAAAAAATGTCTGAAATTTTCATTAAAAAAAAAGATGACCGCGGACCTGTTGTCATTTTCATGAAAAAACGATGACCGGGGACCTGTCGAAAATATCATGAAAAAAATGTCTGAAATTTTCATTAAAAAAAAAGATGACCGCGGACCTGTTGTCATTTTCATGAAAAAACGATGACCGGGAATCTGTCGAAAATATCATGAAAAAAAGTGTCTGAAATAATAATTAAAAAACGATGACCGCTGACCTGTCGAAAATATCATGAAAAAAATGTCTAAAATTTTCATGAAAAAACGAGGACCGCGGACCTGTCGAAAATATCATGAAAAAAATGTCTGAAATGTTCATGAAAAACCGATGACCTTTGTCATTTTCATGAAAAAACGATGACCGGGGATCTGTCGAAAATATCATGAAAAAAATGTCTGAAATTTTCATGAAAAAAACGATGACCGCAGACCTGTCGAAAATATCATGAAAAAAATGTCTGAAATTTTCATGAAAAAACGATGACCGCGGACCTGTTGAAAATATCATGTAAAAAATGTCTGAAATGTTCATGAAAAACCGATGACCTTTGTCATTTTCATGAAAAAACGATGACCGGGGATCTGTCGAAAATATCATTAAAAAAATGTCTGAAATTTTCATTAAAAAAAAAGATGACCGCGGACCTGTTGTCATTTTCATGAAAAAACGATGACCGGGGACCTGTCGAAAATATCATGAAAAAAATGTCTGAAATTTTCATTAAAAAAAAAGATGACCGCGGACCTGTTGTCATTTTCATGAAAAAACGATGACCGCGGACCTGTCGAAAATATCATGAAAAAAATGTCTGAAATTTTCATGAAAAAAAGATGACCGCGGACTTGTGTAAAATATCATAAAAAAAATGTCTGAAATTTTCATGAAAAAAAAATGACTGCGGACCTGTGTAAATTATCATGAAAAAAATGTCTGAAATTTTCATGAAAAAACGATGTCCCCGGACCTGTGTAAAATATCATGAAAAAAATGTCTGAAATTTTCATGAAAAAACGATGACCGCGGACTTGTGTAAAATATCATGAAAAAAATGTCTGAAATTTTCATGAAAAAACAATGACTACCTGTGTAAAATATCATGAAAAAAATGTCTGAAATTTTCATGAAAAAACAATGACCGCGGACCTGTGTAAAATATCATGAAAAATATGTCTGAAATTTTCATGAAAAAATGATGACCGCAGACCTGTCGAAAATATCATGAGAAAAAGTGTCTGAAATTTTCATGAAAAAATGATGACCGCAGACCTGTCGAAAATATCATGAGAAAAAGTGTCTGAAATTTTCATGAAAAAACGATGACCGCGGACCTGTCGAAAATATCATGAAAAAAATGTCTGAAATTTTAATGAAAAAACGATGACCGCGGACCTTTCGAAAATATTATGAAAAAAATGTCTGAAATTTTCATGAAAAACCGATGACCTTTGTCATTTTCATGAAAAAACAATGACCGCGGACCTGTGTAAAATATCATGAAAAAAATGTCTGAAATATTCATGAAAAAAACGATGACCGCGGACATGTTGTCATTTTCATGAAAAAACAATGACAGCGGACCTGTCGAAAATATCATGAAAAAAATGTGTGAAATTTTCATGGAAAGACGATGACCGCGGACCTGTCGAAAATATTATGAAAAATATGTCTGAAATTTTCATGAAAAAACAATGACCGCGGACCTATGTAAAATATCATAAAAAAAATGTCTGAAATTTTCATGAAAAAACAATGACCGCGGACCTGTGTAAAATATCATGAAAAAAATGTCTGAAATTTTCATGAAAAAAACAATGACCGCGAACCTGTGTAAAATATCATGAAAAATATGTCTGAAATTTTCATGAAAAAACAATGACCGCGGACCTGTCGAAAAAATCATGAAAAAAATGTCTGAACTTTTCATGGAAAAACGATGACCGCGGACCTGTCGAAAATATCATAAAAAAAATGTCTGAAATTTTCATGAAAAAACAATGACCGCGGACCTGTGTAAAATATCTTGAAAAATATGGAAATTTTCATGAAAAAACAATGACCGCGGACCTGTCGAAAATATTATGAAAAAAATGTCTGAAATGTTCATGAAAAAACGATGACCTTTGTCATTTTCATGAAAAAACAATGACCGCGGACCTGTGTAAAATATCATTAAAAAAATGTCTGAAATTTTCATGAAAAAAAGATGACCGCGGACCTGTCGAAAAAATCATGAAAAAAATGTCTGAACTTTTCATGGAAAAACGATGACCGCGGACCTGTCGAAAATATCATGAAAAAAATGTCTGAAATTTTCATGAAAAAACGATGACCGCGGACATGTTGTCATTTTCATGAAAAAACAATGACAGCGGACCTGTCGAAAATATCATGAAAAAAATGTGTGAAATTTTCATGGAAAGACGATGACCGCGGACCTGTCGAAAATATTATGAAAAATATGTCTGAAATTTTCATGAAAAAACAATGACCGCGGACCTATGTAAAATATCATAAAAAAAATGTCTGAAATTTTCATGAAAAAACAATGACCGCGGACCTGTGTAAAATATCATGAAAAAAATGTCTGAAATTTTCATGAAAAAAACAATGACCGCGGACCTGTGTAAAATATCATGAAAAATATGTCTGAAATTTTCATGAAAAAACAATGACCGCGGACCTGTCGAAAAAATCATGAAAAAAATGTCTGAACTTTTCATGGAAAAACGATGACCGCGGACCTGTCGAAAATATCATGAAAAAAATGTCTGAAATGTTCATGAAAAACCGATGACCTTTGTCATTTTCATGAAAAAACGATGACCGCGGACCTGTCGAAAATATCATGAAAAAAATGTCTGAAATTTTAATGAAAAAACGATGACGATTGAGGAAAATGGCCGCGCAGGTGTGAGCAGCATGCACAGGACCCACCACAGTATGCTTTAAAAATACCACTTATGCTCTACCCAGAGAAATCTAATATAACGACTTAATTGCTATCTTATCCGTAGCTCGTCTCTTTTCTTTTTTTTTTATATATTGCTCGTTTATTTCCTAACTTCCTGCTGCAAAATAGTTACCTCTGCCTACAAACAATTGCATAAGCAGGTGTCCGCAATTCCAAGCAGCCTATCACTCAGACTGCGGCAAACTGCCGATATGGACCCAGGCGAGATTACCCTACAGACTTTATGGAAGGCTGTTCAAGAAAGTAAAACGGAGCTGCTACAACAATTTGATAAGAAAACGAGTGTCATTCAGAGCAACCTCGACTCGATTAGAGGCTCCCTGACCACGCTCGGTGAACAGGTAGAGGAGATGCAGCAACGTATTAGCGCCAATCAAGACAACATTGAAACGGCATCTGAATCAATCAACAAACTAGACAAAGATGTGGCGCTTGTGAAACAAAAACTACAGCAGGCTGAATACGACGAAAGGCGTCTAAACCTTCGCTTGGTAGGCCTGCCGGAGGCAGCGGAGCAGCAGGACCTAGTAGGCTTCCTGAGTGCCTGGATACCATGGCTGTTTGGAGAGAGACACTTTGGAGGTCCGCTGCTCATCAAAAGTGCGTTTCGCTTGCAATCTAAAACACCGAACCGAGGAAAACCCATGTCAGTCCTAATCAAGTTTCTGAGATCACGGGATAAAGACATTATCTTAAAACTGGCACGAGAAAAAGGAGAGCTTCACTACGGGGAGAAAAAGACCAGAATATACTTTTTCCAGGATTACAGCCCGGAGGTGATGATCCAGCGGAAACTGTTTGACGACGTGAAGCGGACCCTCCGCAACAAGAAACTGAGCTACTACATGAAATTCCCTGCCACACTCCGAGTGGTACACAACGGAGCTACCAGAGAATTCCAATCTGTAGAAACGGCGCAGAAGTTTGTCAGCGAACTCGAACAATCTTAAAGGGCCGTAAACCTTCGGAAAATACCACGGAGGGCAAACATCTATAAGATAAGTAATGAAACGATCATAATGTGTGACTGTTTGCCTTTGTGGCATGGCTCTCCAAATATCTGAATGAACTTTACTGACCACCTGAGCATGCCTACTATGCCTCGGGGCCCGCCCTTTATGGGCTCGTGAAGTGGATTATGTGAATGGACTGAAAAAAAAAAAAATTAAATATATAGCCTATAGAGCGGTGAAATCTTTATGTGTGAACCATTGAGATTATGTTAACAACTGGGCGATGGGTGAGAGAGGTGGAGGTAGTTTTTTTTGGTTTAAGTTTGTTGTTATTATTATTTTTTCTCTCACTTATGAAATCGGCTACCTTATGAGCAGAGGGAGGGACGGTAAAAGTGGGTGCGCTTGCGGTTGTGTGTATTTAGATTGTCCCTAGCTCTCCGCACTAAAATCTCCTGTATCACACTGGAGCTAGGCTACACATTGGGGTAGAGCTTTACAGATCACAAATAGTGGTGAGAGACCTGGCAATGTTAAGGGGTCTTTAACTGGGATCACAAGACTGTGTTTCTTTCTTTTTCCCTCGTTTTTTTTTGCTTTATTCCTTTCCTTTTTTCCCCTCTTTTCCATTAAAGACAGTATTAGAATTACTAAATGAGACCAATCTGACTCTCAGTGGGTGTGTACCGGGGATTGGGAGGGGAGGGGGGGAGCCCAGTGTAAAAAAACATGAACTATGTGAAATTAATGGATTTGATCTCACAAATTGCTTCAAGTACAAGATATATCTAGAGTCAATGCCCTTTACTTTATTTCCGTGTTATTCTATGTATTTTACTTTATGCCTTTTTTGTCTGTACACCTGTTTAATTGTGTATTTATCCACTCCCCTGATGCTTTTAGGCCTATATGTGGATACACTGGCTGTACTAATACACTCAAGCTGGTTTTATAATGACTAGTACTTTAACATTTATGACATTTAATGTAAAAGGCATCAATAACCCTATGAAAAGGAAAAAGATTTTAAACTATTTAAAGACACAAGACTGTAGCATTGCTTTTTTTACAGGAATCACACTTGACAGATGCAGAACATTTAAAACTAGAATGGGAAATTCCTGAAGAAATTTCAGTGTGAGAGCTGCAGAGCATGGTTAAGCTACCATATGAGCAGTGGCTGTTGTAGCTATTGCTACCACAGTCTCATTTGCAGCTTTTATAACATAACCAGCTCCTCTCAGGACTCGAACCCATGACCTTCGGATTACCTGAGCAGCAGTTTTATGAAGTGAGCTACAGAGAAGACAAGACAGCACAAAACTATTCCAGAACATGAGGCGATGACAAAACAATGGAAACACTTTTTTTAACCTTAATCTTAAAACACATTTATTTTCAAAATGTGGAAAGTAAATGTAAAAAAGATTGAGCAGTGAATATCTAAATCAGTGACTGCTGACACCACAGGAAAAAGTTTCCATCATGAAGCTCATTTGCAGCTTTTATAACATAACCAGCTCCTCTCAGGAATCGAACCCCCAATCATCGGATTACCTGGGCAGCAGTCTTACCCACTGAGCTACGGAGAAGACAGGACACCATCAAACCATACCACAAGATGAGGCAATGACAAAACACTGCAAAAACTTTTTTAAGATCTTAAACTTCAAACACTTTTATTTTCAAAATGTTGAACATAAGTATCACAACTATAGAGAGTAGTGAACTTCTAAATTGAATACAGCTTGCAGCACAGCAAACAATCAGCATGATCAAAAACATGCTGTGTAAATATTACTTCCCTAAGGCTAATGGTAAACGAGTAATGAGCCCTGAAAACAAAACTCTTAATGACTGACCAGATGGTGGCGCTATAGGATCATTTATGAGTATATTGAGCATACAACAAGTAACCATAGGGCCAAGTTTGAATACTATAGCACTTTTAGTTTTTGAGATATCAGCTTTCAGGACCTGCTCCAATTGATATTTAATATTTCTAAAGTTCATTTAATATCACTCAAACATTTAAGTGTTGAGAAAAGCAAAAGCCCTCACAACACACGACACGCATGTTAGTGAGGGGCTTATGTGTATTCTCGGGAATTGAACCCAGTATCTTCGAGTTAGGTGGACTTGCCATCAGCCTAAGCCTTTGCGCCACAGTAAAGACAAAGGTTCAGCATGCGCTTTCACTACATGAGGCAATGACATCACATGGGGAAAACTCTTTTAAGCTTTAAATGCATCAAATTTTCAAAATTTCATCATAAAATTTTGAAAATAATCATACAATATCCTGATGCTTTCCTGAGGGCTGTTCACAAATTTGGTGAAGTTTGATCAAACATTTAGCGAAATAGAAAATGTTTTGCCTACAGTACTGATTACAGTAAAACGTTTACTGTCCTCACGGGCACACCATTTAAGTGATCTTTATGAAATTCGTTTTGTGGGGTGTAAAGTATCTCACCAATGGCTGTACCAATTTTGGTATGATTTGGGTAAAGGCTCGATGAGTTACAGTAGTTAATTGATTATACATATTTTGAAAAATATAGAGTGAAGAACTTCTGAATTGACCCTAGGTTGCAGCGCGGCAAACGATCAGTAGCATCCAAGGAACACGCTGTGCGAATATTATTTTCATACAGCTAACTGGTAGCAACTTATTAGCATTGAAAGCAAAACGCTTAATATCTCACCACATGGTGGCGCTATGAGTACCATCGTTTAGTATGTTAAACATTTTACCATTAGGGACCATATTACGAAGTTTGAGTACTTTAGCACTTGTAGTTTTTCAGTTATGAGCTTTCAAAGATGCGTCCCATAGGATTCAATTCATATTTTTACAGTTTAAAATATTCATATAAAATCACTGTACCATTGTAGCATCAATTAAAGTAGTAGCACACTTCTCCTCACCAAACTCTACCATTTCCAGTTGGAACCATGTTTCTAGCACAAACCGTATAGGAGGAGATACAAGCCAAAAAACGGCAGAATAATAATAATTAAAACCGCAAGCGGTGATGAAGGGCCCGAAGCACTTCGTGCATGTCGGGGTGTGTTGCGACCGCGGGAGTGCAACTGCGAGACGTGACCAAGCAGCAGGCCTTACAGTTTGATTTGTGTTAAAGTGAAAGTTTGACAGTTCACCAAGGCCACGCCCTTTTATGTAAAATCATGCAGAGTACTACGAAAGATCTTAAACATGTCTAGAACACACTGACACTGAGTTCGCAGTGATTGCATGAACAGGGTCTCAGGGAAGTATGTTAAAATAGGAAGACTGAAAATGCAAAATGTGGTCATTATTTATACATTCAAAAAATGATAGTTGACTTCCTTTTGGGTTTTGACAATGGGCACTGCGGCATTTTATGTAAGTCCTGACATGGTTAATATGCAGAAAAAATGTCATGCATGTCAGGGAAAAATCCTCTGGGGGGGGCCTTTTGAAAGAATTTCATGGGAGTGCATGAGACATCAAAGTTTGACCGCATGCCACGGCCACGCCCTTTGACGAAATAACGTACAGAGCACAACGGGAGAACTTCAACATGTGAAGAACACACTGACACTGAGTTTGCATCAATGGGATGAACGCTTTCGAAGGAGTTCGTTCAAATAGGTAACCTGTGAAATGCGAATTTCAGCCATTTTTGTTGCATTCAAAAAAATATGGCGGACTTCCTGTAATGTTTTGACTATGGGTGTAAGAGGATTTTATGTAGGTCCTGACGTGGTTAATGGGTATACAAATGTTCATGCATGTAGGACAAAAAAACATCTATGGGGAGGCCTTTTTGAAAATTTCAAGGGGGCGCCACTGAGCCATTTAGCCACGCCCACTTACTATACCCACATGACAAGTTTAACTTTCCTACTGAGATCATGTGTATGACGTTTGGTGACTCTACTACTATATTAAGCCCCTCAACAAACTACTTCCTGTTTGTGGCGAACGACGCGTCTGTATGGTGAGAGCGTTTGACGCAGACATTTGAGCTTGAAAAGGTAGTATGGCCAAGGTCTTAGGACGGTCCACAACCCTTTTGAAGAGGATATGATCAACTGTGTAGCAATGGCTAGTGCTAATTTACAAGCAGTAACTTCCTGTTGTCAACAGGTGGCGCTGTAAGTAATACAAACATTTTAAGCATGTATGTGTTCAGGGCAGGACCTTTATCATGCATGACACATTTGGTGATGATTGACCTCTGCATGGCAGACATATAGGCATTTTGTGGTTAAAAAATGGATTAAAAAAAACATGCAAATTTGACCGCACGCCAGGGCCACGCCCTTTTATGTAGAATCTTGGTTCCACATAACTTTGGATCTTTAACATGTCTAGAACACACTGACACTAATTTCGTAATGATCTGATAAATGGTGGCTCGAGGAAATACGTTCAAATAGGTAGCCTGTGAAATGCAAAATTGAGGCATTTTTTTACACACAAAAAAAATGATGGCGGACTACCTGTTAGTTTTTGAATATGGGTGCCAGAGGATTTTATGTAGGTTCTGACATGGTTAATGTGCTTGAAAATTGTTATGCATGTACGTGAAAAAAATTCTATGAAGAGGCCTTTTGGAAAGGTTAAAAGTGGCGCGACGAGACATCAAAGTTTGACCGCATGCCACGGCCACGCCCTTTAAGTTTTGGAAGAGTAGAGCACAATTTAATATGTTGAACATGTGTAGAACACAGTAACACTGAGTTGTCATCAATCGGATGAGCGCTTTCGAACAAGTTAATTCAAATAGGTGTCCTGTAAACGATCGGAAATCGCGTTTTTTTTACTTTCAAAAAATCCTACTGGACTTCCTGTTGGATTTCGAGCATGGGTGCAAGAGGGTTTTTTGTTGGTCTTGGCAAGATGGATATGCATAGAAAAATTCAGAATTGTAGGTTCAACGTGCCGCCGGGGCTGAGTGTTTGAAATATTATAGGAGGCGCCACTGAGCCATTAAGCCACGCCCACTCATTTTAATAATACAAAAAGTTTGACTTCACCACCAGGATTATATGTATGACGTTTCGGGAGTGTAGGACAATGTTAAGCCTGTGAAAAAATTACTTCCTGTTTGATGGCGAACGATACGTCCGTAGAATGACAGCGTTGGACGTAGGCGTTTGAGCTTGAAAGTCTTGTATGGCCAAGGTGTTAGCATGGTCCACAACAATTTTGAGGGGGAATTGAGCTACTGTGCAGCAATGGCTAGTGGTAATTGAAAAGTAGTGACTTCCTGTTGTCAACAGGTGGCGCTGTGACTTATCAAAACATTTCAATCATGGATATGTTCAGGGCAGGCTATATATCATGCATGATTTTTTTTGGTGATGATTGATGACTCCCCATTAGAGTTATAAGCATTTGATTTTTTGGCAATGTGCCAAAACGCACGTTAAACTTTGAACGCACGCCACGGCCACGCCCTTTGAGTTTTGGAAGAGTTGAGCACAATTTAATATGTTGAACATGTCTAGAATACAGTAACACTGAGTTTTCGTCAATCGGATAAACGCTTTCGAACAAGTTAATTCAAATAGGTGACCTGTGAAACGCCAATTTGAGCCATTTTGAGCCATTTTTTTAAAATTCAAAAAAATATGGCCGACTTCCTGTAATATTTTGACTATGGGTGTAAGAGGATATTATGTAGGTCCTGACATGGTTAATGTGCATACAAATTTTCATGCATGTACGACCAAAAAACATCTATGGGGAGGCCTTTTTGAAAATTACAAGAGGGCGCCACTGAGCCATTTCGCAAACTTATTTTACGAAAATGCGAAAATATCAAATTTTTCGCCAGACCTGATAACCTTGCACATTTTGGTGAGTTTTCATTCACGTTCAGGCCCTCAAAAGTGGCTGCAAAGAGGAGGAACAAAAAAAAGAAGAAGAAGAAGAAGAATTAAAACCGCAAGCGGTGATGAAGGGCCCGAAGCACTTCGTGCATGTCGGGGTGTGTTGCGACCGCGGGAGTGCAACGGCGAGACGTGACCAAGCAGCAGGCCTTACAGTTTGATTTGTGTAAAGGTGAAAGTTTGACAGTACACCGAGGCCAGGCCCTTTTATGTAAAATCATGCAGAGTACAACGAAAGATCTTAAACATGTCTAGAACACACTGACACTGAGTTCGCAATGATTGCATGAACATGATCTCAGGGAAGTATGTTAAAATAGGAAGACTGAAAATGCAAAATTTGGTCATTATTTATACATTCAAAAAAATGATGGTGGACTTCCTTTTGGGTTTTGACAATGGTCACTGCGGCATTTTATGTAAGTCCTGACATGGTTAATATGCAGAAAAAATGTCATGCATGTCAGGGAAAAAACCTCCTGGGGGGGGGCCTTTTGAAAGAATTTCATGGGAGTGCACGAGACATCAAAGTTTGACAGTACACCATGGCCACGCCCTTTTATGTAGAATCTTGGTTTCACATAACTTTGGATCTTTAACATGTCTAGAACACACTGACACTAATTTCGTAATGATCGGATAAATGGTGGCTCGGGGAAATACCTTCAAATAGGTAGCCTGTGAAATGCAAAATTAAGGCATTTTTTTACACACAAAAAAAAATATGGCGGACTTCCTGTAATGTTTTGACTATGGGTGTAAGAGGATTTTATGTAGGTCCTGACATGGTCAATATGCATAAAAATTGTCATGCATGTAGGACAAAAAAACATCTTTGTGGAGGCCTTTTTGAAAATTTCAAGGGGGCGCCACTGAGCCATTTAGCCACGCCCACTTACTATACCCACATGACAAGTTTAACTTTCCTACTGAGATCATGTGTATGACGTTTGGTGACTCTACGACTATATTAAGCCCCTCAACAAACTACTTCCTGTTTGTGGCGAACGACGCGTCTGTATGGTGAGAGCGTTTGACGCAGACATTTGAGCTTGAAAAGGTAGTATGGCCAAGGTCTTAGGACGGTCCACAACCCTTTTGAAGAGGATATGATCAACTGTGTAGCAATGGCTAGTGCTAATTTACAAGCAGTAACTTCCTGTTGTCAACAGGTGGCGCTGTAAGTAATACAAACATTTTAAGCATGGATGTGTTCAGGGCAGGACCTTTATCATGCATGACACATTTGGTGATGATTGACCTCTGCATGGCAGACATATAGGCATTTTGTGGTTAAAAAATGGATTAAAAAAAACATGCAAATTTGACCGCACGCCAGGGCCACGCCCTTTTATGTAGAATCTTGGTTTCACATAACTTTGGATCTTTAACATGTCTAGAACACACTGACACTAATTTCGTAATGATCTGATAAATGGTGGCCTGAGGAAATACGTTCAAATAGGTAGCCTGTGAAATGCAAAATTAAGGCATTTTTTTACACACAAAAAAAATGATGGCGGACTACCTGTTAGTTTTTGAATATGGGTGCCAGAGGATTTTATGTAGGTCCTGACATGGTTAATGTGCTTGAAAATTGTTATGCATGTACGTGAAAAAAATTCTATGGAGAGGCCTTTTGGAAAGGTTAAAAGTGGCGCGACGAGACATCAAAGTTTGACCGCACGCCACGGCCACGCCCTTTGAGTTTTGGAAGAGTAGAGCACAATTTAATATGTTGAACATGTCTAGAACACAGTAACACTGAGTTTTCATCAATGGGATGAGCGCTTTCGAACAAGTTACTTCAAATAGGTGTCCTGTAAACGATCGAAAATCGCGTTTTTTTGACTTTCAAAAAATCCTACTGGACTTCCTGTTGGATTTCGAGCATGGGTGCAAGAGGGTTTTTTGTTGGTCTTGGCAAGATGGATATGCATAGAAAAATTCAGAATTGTAGGTTCAACGTGCCGCCGGGGCTGAGTGTTTGAAATATTATAGGGGGCGCCACTGAGCCATTAAGCCACGCCCACTCATTTTAATAATACAAAAAGTTTGACTTCACCACCAGGATTATATGTATGACGTTTCGGGAGTGTAGGACAATGTTAAGCCTGTGAAAAAAGTACTTCCTGTTTGATGGCGAACGATACGTCCGTAGAATGACAGCGTTGGACGTAGGCGTTTGAGCTTGAAAGTCTTGTATGGCCAAGGTGTTAGCATGGTCCACAACAATTTTGAGGGGGAATTGAGCTACTGTGAAGCAATGGCTAGTGGTAATTGAAAAGTAGTGACTTCCTGTTGTCAACAGGTGGCGCTGTGACTTATCAAAATATTTCAATCATGGATATGTTCAGGGCAGGCTATATATCATGCATGATTTTTTTGGTGATGATTGATGACTCCCCATTAGAGTTATAAGCATTTATGTTTTTGACAATGTGCCAAAACACACGTTAAACTTTGAACGCACGCCACGGCCACGCCCTTTGAGTTTTGGAAGAGTTGAGCACAATTTAATATGTTGAACATGTCTAGAACACAGTAACACTGAGTTTTCGTCAATCGGATGAACGCTTTCGAACAAGTTAATTCAAATAGGTGACCTGTGAAATGCCAATTTGAGCCATTTTGAGGCATTTTCTTAAAATTCAAAAAAATATGGCCGACTTCCTGTAATGTTTTGACTATGGGTGTAAGAGGATTTTATGTAGGTCCTGACATGGTTAATGTGCATACAAATTTTCATGCATGTACGACAAAAAAACATCTATGGGGAGGCCTTTTTGAAAATTTCAAGGGGGCGCCCTTGAGCCATTTTGCGAACTTTTTTTACGAAAAGGCGAAAATATCAAATTTTTCGCCAGACCTGATGACCTTGCACATTTTGGTGAGTTTTCATTCACGTTCAGGCCCTCAAAAGTGGCCGCAAAGAGGAGGAAGAATAAAAACGAGAATAAAAATAATCCTAAGGGTTCCAATAGGGTCCTACGCACTTGTCAGTGCTTCGGGCCCTAATTAAAACCGCAAGCGGTGATGAAGGGCCCGAAGCACTTCGTGCATGTCGGGGTGTGTTGCAATCGCGGCAGTGCAACGGCGAGACGTGACCAAGCAGCAGGCCTTACAGTTTGATTTGTGTAAAGGTGAAAGTTTGACAGTACACCGAGGCCACGCCCTTTTATGTAAAATCATGCAGAGTACAACGAAAGATCTTAAACATGTCTAGAACACACTGACACTGAGTTCGCAATGATTGCATGAACAGGGTGTCAGGGAAGTATGTTAAAATAGGAAGACTGAAAATGCAAAATTTGGTCATTATTTATACATTCAAAAAATGATGGTGGACTTCCTTTTGGGTTTTGACAATGGGCACTGCGGCATTTTATGTAAGTCCTGACATGGTTAATATGCAGAAAAAATGTCATGCATGTCAGGGAAAAAACCTCTGGGGGGGGGCCTTTTGAAAGAATTTCATGGGAGTGCACGAGACATCAAAGTTTGACAGTACACCATGGCCACGCCCTTTTATGTAGAATCTTGGTTTCACATAACTTTGGATCTTTAACATGTCTAGAACACACTGACACTAATTTCTTAATGATCGGAAAAATGGTGGCTCGGGTAAATACGTTCAAATAGGTAGCCTGTGAAATGCAAAATTAAGGCATTCTTTTACACACAAAAAAAAATATGGCGGACTTCCTGTAATGTTTTGACAATGGGTGTAAGAGGATTTTATGTAGGTCCTGACATTGTTAATGGGCATAAAAATATTCATGCATGTAGGACAAAAAAACATGTAAGGGGAGGCCTTTTTGAAAATTTCAAGGGGGCGCCACTGAGCATTTTAGCCACGCCCACTTACTATACCCACATGACAAGTTTAACTTTCCTACCGAGATCATGTGTATGACGTTTGGTGACTCTACGTCTATATTAAGCCCTTCAACAAACTACTTCCTGTTTGTGGCGAACGATGCGTCTGTATGGTGAGAGCGTTTGACGCAGACATTTGAGCTTGAAAAGGTAGTATGGCCAAGGTCTTAGGACGGTCCACAACCCTTTTGAAGAGGATATGATCAACTGTGTAGCAATGGCTAGTGCTAATTTACAAGCAGTAACTTCCTGTTGTCAACAGGTGGCGCTGTAAGTAATACAAATATTTTAAGCAGGGATGTGTTCAGGGCAAGACCTTTATCATGCATGACACATTTGGTGATGATTGACCTCTGCATGGCAGACATATAGGCATTTTGTGGTTAAAAAATGGATTAAAAAAAATATGCAAATTTGACCGCACGCCAGGGCCACGCCCTTTTATGTAGAATCTTGGTTCCACATAACTTTGGATCTTTAACATGTCTAGAACACACTGACACTAATTTCGTAATGATCTGATAAATGGTGGCTCGAGGAAATCAATCAAATAGGTAGCCTGTGAAATGCAAAATTTAGGCATTTTTTTACACACAAAAAAAATGATGGCGGACTACCTGTTAGTTTTTGAATATGGGTGCCAGAGGATTTTATGTAGGTCCTGACATGGTTAATGTGCTTGAAAATTGTTATGCATGTACGTGAAAACATTTCTATGGAGAGGCCTTTTGGAAAGGTTAAAAGTGGCGTGACGAGACATCAAAGTTTGACCGCACGCCACGGCCACGCCCTTTGAGTTTTGGAAGAGTAGAGCACAATTTAATATGTTGAACATGTCTAGAACACAGTAACACTGAGTTTTCATCAATCGGATGAGCGCTTTCGAACAAGTTAACTCAAATAGGTGTCCTGTAAACGATGGAAAATCGCGATTTTTTGACTTTCAAAAAATCCTACTGGACTTCCTGTTGGATTTCGAGCATGGGTGCAAGAGGGTTTTTTGTTGGTCTTGGCAAGATGGACATGCATAGAAAAATTCAGAAATGTAGGTTCAACGTGCCGCCGGGGCTGAGTGTTTGAAATATTATAGGGGGCGCCACTGAGCCATTAAGCCACGCCCACTCATTTAAATGATATCACATCTTTAGCTTTACCACCAGGATTATATGTATGACGTTTCGGGAGTGTAGGACAATGTTAAGCCTGTGAAAAAACTACTTCCTGTTTGATGGCGAACGATACGTCCGTAGAATGACAGCGTTGGACGTAGGCGTTTGAGCTTGAAAGTCTTGTATGGCCAAGGTGTTAGCATGGTCCACAACAATTTTGAGGGGGAATTGAGCTACTGTGCAACAATGGCTAGTGGTAATTGAAAAGTAGTGACTTCCTGTTGTCAACAGGTGGCGCTGTGACTTATCAAAAAATTTCAATCATGGATATGTTCAGGGCAGGCTATATATCATGCATGAATTTTTTGGTGATGATTGATGACTCCCCATTAGAGTTATAAGCATTTAATCTTTTGACAATGTAGCAAAACGCACGTTAAACTTTGAACGCACGCCACGGCCACGCCCTTTAAGTTTTGGAAGAGTTGAGCACAATTTAATATGTTGAACATGTCTAGAACACAGTAACACTGAGTTTTCGTCAATCGGATGAACGCTTTCGAACAAGTTAATTCAAATAGGTGACCTGTGAAACGCCAATTTGAGCCATTTTGAGCCATTTTTTTAAAATTCAAAAAAATATGGCCGACTTCCTGTAATGTTTTGACTATGGGTGTAAGAGGATTTTATGTAGGTCCTGACATGGTTAATGTGCATACAAATTTTCATGCATGTACGACAAAAAAACATCTATGGGGAGGCCTTTTTGAAAATTTTAAGGGGGCGCCACTGAGCCATTTCGCGAACTTATTTTACGAAAATGCGAAAATATCAAATTTTTCGCCAGACCTGATGACCTTGCACATTTTGGTGAGTTTTCATTCACGTTCAGGCCCTCAAAAGTGGCTTCAAAGAGGAGGAAGAAAAAGAACGATAATAATAATAATAAAAATAATTTTTTTTTTTAAGGGTTTCAATAGGGTCCTACGCACTTGTCAGTGCTTCGGGCCCTAAAAATAATCATAAGGGTTCCAATAGGGTCCTACGCACTTGTCAGTGCTTCGGGCCCTAATTAAAACCGCAAGCGGTGATGAAGGGCCCGAAGCACTTCGTGCATGTCGGGGTGTGTTGCAATCGCGGCAGTGCAACGGCGAGACGTGACCAAGCAGCAGGCCTTACAGTTTGATTTGTGTAAAGGTGAAAGTTTGACAGTACACCGAGGCCACGCCCTTTTATGTAAAATCATGCAGAGTACAACGAAAGATCTTAAACATGTCTAGAACACACTGACACTGAGTTCGCAATGATTGCATGAACAGGGTGTCAGGGAAGTATGTTAAAATAGGAAGACTGAAAATGCAAAATTTGGTCATTATTTATACATTCAAAAAATGATGGTGGACTTCCTTTTGGGTTTTGACAATGGGCACTGCGGCATTTTATGTAAGTCCTGACATGGTTAATATGCAGAAAAAATGTCATGCATGTCAGGGAAAAAACCTCTGGGGGGGGCCTTTTGAAAGAATTTCATGGGAGTGCACGAGACATCAAAGTTTGACAGTACACCATGGCCACGCCCTTTTATGTAGAATCTTGGTTTCACATAACTTTGGATCTTTAACATGTCTAGAACACACTGACACTAATTTCTTAATGATCGGAAAAATGGTGGCTCGGGGAAATACGTTCAAATAGGTAGCCTGTGAAATGCAAAATTAAGGCATTCTTTTACACACAAAAAAAAATATGGCGGACTTCCTGTAATGTTTTGACAATGGGTGTAAGAGGATTTTATGTAGGTCCTGACATTGTTAATGGGCATAAAAATATTCATGCATGTAGGACAAAAAAACATGTAAGGGGAGGCCTTTTTGGAAATTTCAAGGGGGCGCCACTGAGCATTTTAGCCACGCCCACTTACTATACCCACATGACAAGTTTAACTTTCCTACCGAGATCATGTGTATGACGTTTGGTGACTCTACGTCTATATTAAGCCCTTCAACAAACTACTTCCTGTTTGTGGCGAACGATGCGTCTGTATGGTGAGAGCGTTTGACGCAGACATTTGAGCTTGAAAAGGTAGTATGGCCAAGGTCTTAGGACGGTCCACAACCCTTTTGAAGAGGATATGATCAACTGTGTAGCAATGGCTAGTGCTAATTTACAAGCAGTAACTTCCTGTTGTCAACAGGTGGCGCTGTAAGTAATACAAATATTTTAAGCAGGGATGTGTTCAGGGCAGGACCTTTATCATGCATGACACATTTGGTGATGATTGACCTCTGCATGGCAGACATATAGGCATTTTGTGGTTAAAAAATGGATTAAAAAAAACATGCAAATTTGACCGCACGCCAGGGCCACGCCCTTTTATGTAGAATCTTGGTTCCACATAACTTTGGATCTTTAACATGTCTAGAACACACTGACACTAATTTCGTAATGATCTGATAAATGGTGGCTCGAGGAAATCAATCAAATAGGTAGCCTGTGAAATGCAAAATTTAGGCATTTTTTTACACACAAAAAAAATGATGGCGGACTACCTGTTAGTTTTTGAATATGGGTGCCAGAGGATTTTATGTAGGTCCTGACATGGTTAATGTGCTTGAAAATTGTTATGCATGTACGTGAAAACATTTCTATGGAGAGGCCTTTTGGAAAGGTTAAAAGTGGCGCGACGAGACATCAAAGTTTGACCGCACGCCACGGCCACGCCCTTTGAGTTTTGGAAGAGTAGAGCACAATTTAATATGTTGAACATGTCTAGAACACAGTAACACTGAGTTTTCATCAATCGGATGAGCGCTTTCGAACAAGTTAATTCAAATAGGTGTCCTGTAAACGATGGAAAATCGCGATTTTTTGACTTTCAAAAAATCCTACTGGACTTCCTGTTGGATTTCGAGCATGGGTGCAAGAGGGTTTTTTGTTGGTCTTGGCAAGATGGACATGCATAGAAAAATTCAGAAATGTAGGTTCAACGTGCCGCCAGGGCTGAGTGTTTGAAATATTATAGGGGGCGCCACTGAGCCATTAAGCCACGCCCACTCATTTAAATGATATCACATCTTTAGCTTTACCACCAGGATTATATGTATGACGTTTCGGGAGTGTAGGACAATGTTAAGCCTGTGAAAAAACTACTTCCTGTTTGATGGCGAACGATACGTCCGTAGAATGACAGCGTTGGACGTAGGCGTTTGAGCTTGAAAGTCTTGTATGGCCAAGGTGTTAGCATGGTCCACAACAATTTTGAGGGGGAATTGAGCTACTGTG